>JAXRJS010000019.1:300000-864300 GCA_037127375.1 Dione juno | reverse complement strand
TACTATTTAGATTAAAAAATAATCGATTTTTTGAAATTTTCAAACCCACCTAACTCCTTAACACTTGTCTAAATAGTTATTGATTCAACTAAAAATGCATTTTAATAATAAACAAAATATGTTGAAGCCATTAATAAAAAAAATATTAATCCTGTGATATGTTTATAAAATTTATAAAAATAAACTTAATTAAAGCATGTTTTTAAAATTTTCCAAGGAAAATACAAATAAACTTTATAAATAAACCAGATATTTGTGTATGATATAAAATATTCAATTTTAGTCTGTAGATACAATGTATTGTTATGTGCAATCTGTGATGTGTGACCGCAATAAATTAAATTTATAATTTATTTTATTTAAGTACTTATATTATTATTTAAATATTAACATATAGTTTATCTGTATATATCTGAGTTCTAGATGTAGTTCTAGAGTAAACGTTTTCTTTTTAGATAATACTATTATTATGTTATCGAGAAGTGCACGCTGTGAGATTAGCTGAAATAAGTCCAAAAAATATACATACTTCATGAAAATACGATGATTTGAACCTAAAACATATAGTGGTTATTGAAGTAAAATAATTAAAATATTTTTTAACTAGCACAGAAAAACAAAACAATTTTGATTACAATAAATTTACATAACATTGATTATTTATAAGATACGTGGCATACATAATTAAGTGTGAATTATATAAAGATATTTGCCAGAAATAAAATTTGAAACTTAAACTCGACTATATATTTTGGCTGGCTAATAAAACTCCGTAATCATTTATTACCTGATCCAATGCGATTAGTTTGGCAGCTGTTTTCATGTTGTTGTTCCTTTTCACCTAATATAAGATAATGAGCTAATAGAGTACTTATACTAAAATGTTTAAGTTTAAATAAATTATTTATAATAATTTATGTTTTTGTTTTAACTACATTCTCATTGTGTATATCTCATTGACTACTGTTCAAATAAAGTTTTTACTGATGTTTGTTACATCAGTTTATATAAATATTAACAATAAAAAGTGGCCAATTAATTGGCATCATGATAATAAGTGTCTCCAAAATACTCATTTATTTTTAAATTAGTTAATTATAATTGATTAATTACCTTAACTATCATTTACTCATGATTTAAAATACCATTCATATAAATAAAAAAAAAAACAAACATATTTACAAAACATTTTATTAAAAATGTAACAACGCTTATTTCTAGTTGTTACAAAATATAAACAATAAGTTTTATAACAGACTATATTGTCTTTTAAATCCTTTTCCAAATAACAATATAAGTCTTTCAATATTAGATATCCATCTCTACAGTGAGATGTAACAAAAATACACAATACTAATACTTCAGTATTCCCTTAAAATAATTTAAGATTCAAATGCAATATAAATTAATTTTTTACGTGTACAGAGTTTAGTTTTAGTGAACAAAATAAAAACAGAATGCTGTGAAATATAAAAATAAACATTTAAATGGAGCACAGTATTTCATATATTTTGTGAGCTATCTCTTTGCCAGCAAATGATATGTACACAGATTTGTGGCTTGGATGTACCTAGAAAAAAAAAAATTACATACACAAAAATTTTTTGAGATAAAATAAGATTCGTAATCTATTTTCTCTGTATGTTTACTGTATAGTAAAATCTATATATATAAAACTTCTGGCACTAAGACTGACTGATAATGACAAGACGAAATTAAGGAGCGTAGAAATCTGAAATATTGTCTAAGTACTAAGAGAGGATTTCCCAAAATTCATGCATATGAAGTGGAGTTCATTGTAATATAAAGTTTATTATAATTGAAGCTGGACATAAGGAGTGGGTACCTCACTTTCTGCCCAATTTTAAGACTTTCTCTTGTTACCAGAGGAAGGTTTGCTACATATAGCTTTATAATAAATCCCACATATAGCAGGGTAGAAAGAGAAAACCTAGTGTTAAAATACTCCATTCTCACTTTCTGCTAAGTTTTTGAGCTATTGCAAGTTGACTGACAGAAAGGGAATGAATAACGTGTTTATATTTAGATGCTGGTGTGAAGCTGTGAGACGATGGCCTCAACTTTAACATTTAAATTTTATATTATATTACGTTTTTTCATAATAGTTTATTTTTTATATTACACCATTTGAAACCTTCAAATTGAAAAATTTTGATATATTAGGAGAGATGACTCACAGACTAGCACTTTGTTGAACCAAACTAGAGTAAGAATAAACACTTATAAGAGTATGGTCGAAACAAAGTTGAATTTATAACTATTAACATAACATGTACGAAAGCGAGATTTTACCTTCCCTGGTGTAAGAGATCCTTGTTCCCGAACTCTGCCTACATACAATGGTTCACCATCTAAAGTATTACCAGCGACTATAGCATTGGGAGGCACAACACCGTCTCGACTCTCTATCCAACGGACCCTCTCTGGACGAGCACAGCAGACCTGAAAACAATTGTGCCATACTATTTAATTTCTTTTGGTTAACTTTAAGCATTTTATTTTTCTTTTATATATAGATATGATAATTTTATATGAATATGGGTAAGTTTATATCAGGTACAAACAATATTTCTTACTATTTGAAAATGCATGCATGCATGGAGCTAAGTACTGAATGTAGAGTTTATCAGTCTACATACCTTGCCTATATAATATTTGCTCATACATACTATGTGTTGTAATAATTTATATTAAACAAATAAGAAATTTATTTTAATTTATAACAAAAAATATATAAGAACAAGACAAAACAGAAATATTTGAACATACCTCAATATTTTGAACACTATTTTCACGTCCTCCCCAAGGTACATATGCAGTTTTGTGTTTAATCGCCAGTTTACCAGGTATAAGATCTCCTTCGAACCTCGCCCTTATGACCCATAGCGGGCTACCGTCGTGGCCTTCATATCCCGCAACGACAGCCCTGTTAGTTAACTTGTATGCATCATTTGGATGTGTTGGCACCCACTCTACAATTGCTGGAATTAAGAAAAGAAATGTATTAAAATTAGAAATGTATTATACATGAGCACAAATTGTAGCTTGGTACTTTGTGTGGACTAAGACGTAATTTTATTTTTATCCTGTTCCTGTAGGAGTCTTTCAAAGGCACATACATGTCATATTTCAGCTTACTTCGCACAGTAGTATCGATTGTGTGTTATCATGTAGTAAGGCTAATTTCATAAGTATAAATATACTAAGAAAGCAATATGTTAATGCAGCATACTTATAAATAACAATTTGAGTGTTAACATGACAAAATTTTTACAATACAAATTTTATGAACAGCTGTTATACTTTCTAGAACTAATTAATTTAAAGAAAAATCAAACCCATTATCATGTTTCGTTAAGGAGTATACTTTGCCCCAGCTGTACGGGACAAGAATAGAGAACCCCATGTAAAATTATTTTGAATATAATTATAAATAAATTTCTTTGAACCCAAAACCATCTCATATAGATAAGAAATGTCAAGTGACAAAACAGTGTCTAGAACATTAATTCTAAATAACTTAGCTTAATGTTAGAAGTAAATACATTACAAGTGCATATGGACTTTAAACATTTTAAAAATAAATAAATGATAATGACATTATCAATTAATTATTATAGCATTCATCCAATACAAAATCATATTACAAACTGGTATTAGATTGCTTTTTAAAAATAATGATTACTTCAATAAAGGTGGCTGACTCATATTCTACACAGATAAGAGTTTACATTGTTTACGTGTCACACAATGAAGTATAACTAAACTGTGTAAATTTACTGCATGGATATTTAGAATTATATATTATTAGTCATATTTAAAATAATCTATAAATATAAATTTATATATTATGTTTTTAATATTTGTTAAGTTGTATGCATTATCCTGGATATAACAGACATAACCTAGTGTTTAGATACCCCTCTCTCCATACTATGAAAGAAAATGTATTAACTATTTACGTTCATATCCAGGCTGTGGTGTAACTTGAGGGAATCCATATCCATATGAAGGTGCATTTGGTGGCCCTCCAGGGTAAGACATAGCTGCAGGAGGCATTTGACCTGCTTGAGTGGGATATACTGCAAATCCTGGTTGGTATGGAAATTGGGGATTTTGACCTGAAATATATAGTTTTAATTTATATTAGTTTATTTTATGAAAGCAATTTTACAGTTATAATACAATGAACCCCTTTTAAGAAACACAGACTTTGTGACTAGTTATAGAGTCTAGTTTTAAGTTGTCAATAGACAAATTTAAAAATATGATCACATTCTGTGATCATATTTTTGTTAATGAATTAATATCAAATTAAATAATACCTGAAGGGTATCCTGGAGGTGCAGGTTGTCCAGGTGGCATGTTTGATGGATTATATATTTGGGGATATACTTGATTTTGGGGTGGTGGATATTGTGGATTGCCTCCATATGGATCTGTAATTTATTTTAAGGTTTAATTACAAATATATATATTTTATGAAACAAGTTTAAATGTTCTCAAGTTTTGCTATAATGAAAACAATTTGTTATCAATATAGCGCTTAATGTATTAGATCATTAACTTAAACTCGAAAGACAAATTAACTAGCCCATTTTTAAGTGACCTAGTAAGTACTTGACTACATGATATGTTCGATAAAATATCTAAAATGGCTTCTTAACAGTTTTATAAACTATTACTCAAACGCAAACATAAACACGTTCAAACCAAAAGCTACAAGATCTTGTCATAAACAATAATATAAACAAACATAAGGAAACTTGATCATTATGTTAAACATATTTGTCATTTATTATCTAATGTAATAACTTTCTAAATCTATGCGACATTTCCTTCACGTAAACAAAAACGATGAGCAACAAGTCATTTGGTGAATTATGGTGCAAGAGTTTCACAATTCCCAACACCGGCGAAATTTGTAACAATGTAGAATAAAATGAGAAATGATAGTCATACTTACATCCAGACATTTTTGAGTTCAAGGAGTTAATTTAACTATATTCTAAAATCTACTTTAATAACTGGGATAAGAAATAACGCAACAGACTTCGTTACTTATCCAAATCAAACTAAAAAGTGAAACTTTAATACTTGCACGTTCACACTAGATGTAATATTGTCAATGGCTCTATGACATACACAGATAAATAACACTCGATACAAAATTAAAATCAATATAATGATAAAGACAAAGCTAATGAAGCTAAATGGTTTTAGTCATTTTAAAGTTTAAATTACTATAACCAACAAAACGGAAAGTTAATTGGAAATATAAAAAAAATACGCAGAGTATTATCTATGGTAAAATGGTTTTTTTAATAGTAGGGATGTCTGCAAATGGAAATTTGAGAACAATAAATCGATTTACTAATAAAACGATTAGTGTGTAAAATCGATACATAATACTACTAAATCTTATTGTTAACCAGTACAACAGTTGCGTATACAATTATGGAGGATTGCAAGCTTCGCACTGTACTGACGTATTCACTACGCTCATACGGCCCGAACCTTTCTCTTATCCTTGGAAATTTTAAATATTTAATTCGTAAATATTCTATAATTTTCGCCGGCGTTCTGTCGCCGTGTCGCTTTTGTGACGTCGTGGTGACGTCACCTCAAGTCGATTCTCGGTCTTCTGTTGACCGTATGGTTGTCGTGTGCGGGCTTTCAGCGAAGAAGTTGCCGTCTCAGAAATGAGCGGCCGAAAGAATGCGCAGCGGGATCGCTCCCGTTCGCGCACCAGACCTCCTTCGGACGTAGGGGCCAGTGGGTCGGGACCAACCCCACCCCCTCGCGCCTCGCACCTCTCCGGAGCAGGAACTTCCGCGGGCACCGCTTCTGCGCGGAGCATGCCCCTTATCGGTCCCTTGCCGACCGCAACCGAATCCGGCCTTGTGTCAGTCTCCAGTGGCATCACTGAGTTGGGCCGTTCTATGGCCAGGCCCGCTTTTGGGGCGAACTCCCGGACGCTAGAGGCGCGCGACTTGAAAGCGCGCTCCACTGGTGTTTCCGGCCCCCAACTGGCGGTCTCAGTGCCCCCCGCGGGTGTTGTTACCACCTCCCCGCGTGGAACGGACCCAATTATAACGCCGCAGCGGGCTTCCAGACCCGCAGCTAGAGAGGTACAACCCTCTAAGAGGTCGCCATCCGCGCCGTCTCGGTATGAGGCGGAGCTGTCGCCCAGAACGCAGCTGCATAGGGACATGATCCTTGTGTCCCATTTGCGGCAGCGTGGGGCTATCTCCAAGTCGTTGCTGGAACATATCTGTATGTTCCTCAACGATAAAGAGAGAGAGCTCGCGAGCGCCGACACCGCAGATATCGGGATGGAGGAGGCGCCGACATCAGCCCTCACCCCTGTCCGGAGACCCAGGCCCGCTGATGAGGCCCCCGAATCCGACCCAAAAAGGCTTTGCGCGCAACCGCGCCCCGCCGCCCCGGGAGCCTCTAGGGACCCACGCCTTCAGGCACAGAATCCAGCGCCTAAAAGTGTCGCACCCAATACCGCTACCACCATCAGCACCATGGGTGCCGCTACTGATAGCTCGGTCACCTTTGCCGATGCGCTCCGGGCAGGAAGCCCGAGCCAGGCGGCGCAGGCGGCACCGGCTCCAGCAGCTGCACCCGCCCCAAAACCGAGGCCGCGCTACCCACCTCTCGTTGTGGAGACCCTGCCCAACTGGGCGACCCACTTCCGGGTGCTCAAAGAGAGGTTGGGACATGCACCCAACGCGCGCCCATTTGGGAAAGGTGTGCGCTTCTCTCCAGAGTCGGAGGGCGAATATCGAACAATCCAGCGGTACCTCGCCAACCTAGAGATGACAGAAAAGATAAGCTGGTTCTCCTACGCACTCCCCTCGGAAATGAGTCGCAAGGTGGCCATCAGGGGGCTTCCTGTGACGACCACTCCTGAGGAGATCACGGAGGCGCTGGGAGAACTTGGGTATCAGGCCGAGTATGTCCGGCCGATCCGGGCGAGGAAAGGTCGGCCGGGCTGTATCTTCTTTGCGGTCCTGGCCAATACCCCGGACCCAGCACAGTGTCACCGCTGCCAGGCCTTCCGGCACTCGAGCCATGGGTGCCACCGCCACCGATTGGCCTGCGTGAGATGCGGAGAAGAGCATCGCGCTCAGGACTGCCCGCGCCCATTAGAGCAGCCCGCCACGTGCGCCAACTGTGGGGGGGCCCATCCGGCCAATTATTCTTCGTGCCCTCAAATAAAGAGGGAACTCAGGAATAAGAAGGCTGGTACACAGGCCCTCACAGCTGCCTCTAAGCCTCCGGCATCGGTCGTCCCGGTCCCTACCAACTTGGTAGCCGCGGACGCACAGGCCTCTTCTTAGATGGCTCCGGCCAATCCGCCTTCTACAAGGGATGGCGGAGTCAGCCGTAGTGCCTCTAAGAAGAGGTCTAAGGGTAAGAGGAAGAAGGGGACGGCCTGTTCTTCTGCCCCAACCAGCCAACCCACCGCAGTCCGTGCAGCCCCTGATGCTGCACAAGCCTCCCGGAGCCAGGCTGCTACAGTTTCGAGCGATACCCGCGCGTCCTCAAGGACGTCCTTGTTGCCCTCAAGGAGAACCGTGACCCTGTCGAGGTCGTGCTGTCAGGCATGATGCGTTTGCTCACTAATGGCTGAGCTACGCATCATGTTCTGGAACGCCTGTTCTCTGAGAAACAAAGCTTATAGTCCTCAAGTCCTCTGGCTTCTTCTCAGAGAACGAAACATAGATGTGGCTCTCATAAATGAGACCCATCTGAGAGCCTCAGACCCCCTAGCCATCCCAGGCTACCACACCCTGCGCCTGGACGCTGAGGAAAACGCGTGGAGCGGCCTCCTCATCGCAGTCAGACGCAGCCTTCCTCACCTTCCTCTTCCTGACCTAGCTACGATGTCGTTCCAGTCCCTGGGGATCGAGGTAATGGTTGGCAGGCAACCTGTCAGGCTGTATGCCATCTACCGACCCCCCAATTCCACGCTAAGACTTAGCGAAGTGAAGCTTGTCCTTGGTAGTACAACCCCCACCATTGCGGCAGGGGACTGGAACGCCAAACACCAAGCGTGGCGCTGCCACATTGCGTGCACCACGGGTAGGAAGCTGTTCGAGGACGCCGACAGGAATGGGCATGTAGTGGAAGGGCCTGACGAGCCCACCCACTACTCTCATAACAGCAACTTCCCCGGGACCACGATCGACCTGATCGTCCACAAAGGGGTCGATGCTAGCTCGGTGTCCCTCGAACAGCCGGAATCCCTACCTGATGCCTATGGGTCTGACCACCTCCCCGTCCTCTTTGCCGTACGGGGAACGCCAGCAATCGCAGTGCACCCCCCTTTACGTAGGGGACGAATCTGCTGGCATCGCTTCGAGGCCCTCACAGCCCAGCTGACTCGGCCACGAGAGGAACCGCTTGATGATCCGCCTAGTGTCGATAGACTTTTATCTGCTTTTAAATACGTGTAAAAAAAAGCCGCCATGATGTGATATCATACGGTCTAGTAAAAACTGATCAACGCAACCTTTGTCATAAGCCATTCTCCATTAACACTGTATTTGTTTACATGACCAACCAACGTCACATAAGAGCGTTTTCGTGAAAAATATTTATAGTGGTTTCTTAGGACTTTAGGATCGAATTAGAACACTTTTCAAATGTGATAATAAACATTAAAAATGTAGTAAATTTTTAATAAAATTTTTAAGTGCTTATGTTTCTTATTTTCGTTTCAGATTAGAATTTAGGTAGATTAGAGTGCACCGATGTAAATAATACGTAGATTTATCGTTAACAATCTATTAGTATAGATTGTTAACGATAATTAATTATATAATATTAATATTATAAATCAGTAAAAACATTGTACCTGTAAATTGAATATTTTTACGCAAAACGCGACGCAAAAACGCTTCAGGATAGGAATCGCTTCAGGATAGAATGATTACTGACACACCTGATGCAGACCAGTCCAACTGAATTATAAGAACGTGTTGATTTTTATACAAATGTGATTAAGAAATTAAGCAGATATAGAAGTTTGATTTTTATCTGGATTTTTTTATTAGTTTTAACTTGAGGGCACCCCGTGCAGTTTTGAGAAATTGGTCTTTGACAGACGTACAGACTGACAGACCGATAACAAAATGATCATATGAAGGTTCTCTATTTTAATGAGGTACATTCATGAGGTACATCTCTTTGGAACTCTTGGACTAGATTCACAATAGATAAGCTAAACTATAAAAAATAAAAAAATATCGGCAAATAAAAATCGGGTGGCAAGGATCATAAAGTCAAAAATAGGAATTTGTAGTTACTAATAAAACAAGTTTCTTACAATTAATTAAAGATTATAAGTGTGCGCCATCTAGCCACTACAGCTAAAACTACGTATAACTTTCCTTATTTAGACATTTTTTTAAATCAGTTTATAATATTGAGTATAGATGGGTCTTTCATACATTTTCTATGAAATATTTCCTTAAATATTTTAATATTAGATATTCGTAAATCACTTGTGTAGTAAATATACCTTTTTTTCAAATTTGATTATGAGCTGATTTTGATGTTTTTAGTTTATTTGTGAGCATTGTTTTTAAAAGGTCACATTCATCACATTGTAAATACATTGTAAATACATATAGCACAATTCTCGAGCTTCTCCACAAATAAACTAATGTTGTCCTTTTTAGCACATGAAGTAACTAATTATTCTACGTATTATTTACATCGGTGCACTCTAATCTACCTAAATTCTAATCTGAAACGAAAATAAGAAACATAAGCACTTAAAAATTTTATTAAAAATTTACTACATTTTTAATGTTTATAATCATATTTGAAAAGTGTTCTAATTCGATCCTAAGGTCCTAAGAAACCACTATAAATATTTTAAACGAAAACGCTCTTATGTGACGTTGGTTGGTCATGTAAACAAATACAGTGTTAATGGAGAATGGCTTATGACAAAGGTTGCGTTGATCAGTTTTTACTAGACCGTATGATATCACGTCATGGCGGCTTTTTTTTTACGTATTTAAAAGCAGATAAAAAAAATTTAGTTTTTATATAAACTAAAAATAGCATTTTCTGACTGACTGCCTAAACTATGATAAAAAGTTACTTTGGTATTTTGGTAATAATTAGGGTCCAGTAGATCCTTAAATGAACTGGATTTCTTCAAATTTAATCAAACTAAACTCAATATTTTGTTAATTAAAAGTGTTACGTTATGTTTATTGTGTGCCTTGTATATTATTTTAAATAAAAAAAATCAGAATGAATTAAAAATACTATTTAAAATATTGTACTTTTACAACAATCTGCGTTTAATTTTGGATCTATTGTACATATCTCGTTATACAACGGATGTATCAAACTGTTAAATCCTGAAAAAATAAGCTTCATCGTTGAATGTTGGACAATGTAAAATTTATTTCGCACAGCGCGTTCATATTCTTCATATTTTCGCCCTGGTTTTTATTTCACCCGAGGGAAATAACAGAACTATGTTATTTCTTATTTGTTCGTGAAAATATTTTGAAATGATCACTTTACTTCTACTTCTTTATTAAACATCCATTTCAAATTTAATATACCTACTTAATTTCTAATATACTTCATGTTACCTACAGTTATTAATTTAAGTAGTTGCTTAATTATTGCCTTGATAATAAAACATCTTATTAATTATTCCAATATTTATTTAAATATATGAATTGTGTATTTATTACAGGTACAATTATATAGGATATGAAGGGTAGCAGTAAGGCTATAAAGGGCAAGTGAAAAAGCCAATACAGCCGTAAGCAGCCGATTCTTGTCACTATCCACTAGCAAGTAAAAAATCATATGAATATAGCAGTCATATAAAGAGTGAAGGGTGATGGGCCGGAGTTTGTTTTAACTTTTTGACTTGTGCAAAAATATGCAATGTTTAAAGTCTTAACTAATTACTTGGAGTAACCAAGCAGAAGTGTATTTTTCCCCTTTTATTTCCTCCTATTCTAATAATCTAAGGCGCTGTTTTTAAAATCCTTCCACTTGCTACTGTGGCGCCACGTTTAGTGGACATTTTCAAATATGCTGAGTTAGTACTCCTTAGAGTACGCTCCCATTGTATAGAGGTAAGTACATAATAACGTTAAATAATTAATTAAATAATTATACTAAATAATAAAATGAAATAAATTTACCTGCAATAAATTTAAATCACAGATTGAACACATTATGTTTTTGTCTACATTTATGAAAATTTAATGTAAAATATTAATCAAATATGTATGTGGATTCGAGCTTGGCTTGATGTTTTAAAATGCACTTTTAACAGACTCGAAAAAATAGTTTAATATACATATAACAATAGGGACGACAAAAAAAGAAACTAGTGGCGTAAATAAAAATTTTGTATCATAAGAATCGAATAGGATATAACTCTTCCAGCAAAAATGATCATCAATTTTAAGTTGATCGAACACACATTGGCCGATATTTTCATATTTCTCGATTCCACAAGCTGCATCATAGTTTTAACTTGTTCACGATAGGCTTGACCTAGAACGATAACATATATAAATTTGAACCTTTATTACCTAGGTATGTTACCGGATAGTTTTATTAATAAGAACCACAAAATTTTGTTAAAATTTTCGTCAATGACATTCAGATTAATACTTATTTTGATTCATGTTTGTTTTGTGTATAGTATTTCTTTTTAAAGCAATCTAATAGAGAATTATTTAATATGAATCAATCACTATGATTATAATCGAGCGAACAGTTAATAAGCAATTCAAATAGTTAGAAGGTACTCAAAAATGAATGCTCACTTAAATCTTTATCAATTAAAACATGTTGTAAAATTATCAACGTCTTTCTTCTTTCTTGTATGAAACTCTCACTCAGTTTTGTCACGAGTAGCGGCCGCAGATTTATAAATATGTAATAATATACATCAGTTTTAACCGAATCAGAGTTCTGGAAAATTTAAGTTATGTAAAAAATTAAAAATACAAATTAATTTTGTATAATTCGCTTTTTCATTGGAAATATATATTTTTTTGTTATTAATAATGTCTGCATTGAGTATAATATTTATTAATCAGGCTTTAGCGTGTTGGTGCAGGACTGCACTTCTACAGGACACGCATACGACTGCAGCATTTGAGATACTACATTGAGGATAGTTTCCTCCACTAAAGACATTATTGCCAATAAATTAGATGTATGGGACAAGTTAAAAATATATTTTCTAGAAAAACCGTACGTTGTACGATTTGGTATTGATTTTTATTGCAGTTTGAAATGGATAGGGATATAGGGTTATCATTTACGTTGGTTTTATTACAACAAGCCATATTATGATTAAAAATTACTTTTTTTGTGTAGTAGGTAGTATAAATATTAGCTTACTTTCAAAATAGGAGATATTGATCTGCATATAACTAGAAGAGTTGATAAAAACCAGGAATTGAACATAAACAGGATCTGTAAATAAATATATTAATACATAATCTTTGAGATTAGATTTAGAACGACTATACATTTCTAAAGAAAGATTGTTTTGCCGCCATTACCTCCACAATTGTCAGTTCCTAAATTATTGTGACATTATAATTTTGGTGAGTGAGAGTAGGGGGGGATTTCTAACATGCATTCAAGCATATTTTTATATGAATATTATTATTAAAAAATACCTGCTGGGCGTATATCTTGTTAAATATATAAATGCAGTCGGAAATTTTATCATATATTTGCATGAGTTCAAACCAACAATAGCTGTTATTACTGAATGTGTTCACTGAATTACTGAGCATTTTCTGAAATAACAATGGTAGTGATTAAAATATAGCTAAATGTATTGATAAAAGCAAAGAAATGAGAGAACCTGCAATATTTTATTATTTATAGGGATATAGATATTAATTTTAACACTTTATAAAGTTATAATATGATACAAAATTATTTTTATCACTAACCTTTAATAAATTTGCTGTTATATCATTTTTTATTATTAATTTCTTCGATTCCGATAAATTGGAAACCTTACTAGAAAGAAGACTATTAAAGTTCAACAGTTGTGTATAAATTGTAACAAGAAAGAAAACACAATTTACACCTTGCAACATAACAAACAAAAAGGTTGTATAGGTTAATAGACTGATTAATACAAACGTATTAAATAGAGGCGTTGAGAGCACTAAATTAGTTGTAACAAATAATAAAAAATAAACGAATCGGCGTCGCTTAGTATACAGTTGTTTTTCATCCATGCCGAAATGATCATCTATATCATCGATAGTTGTAATAAGATTTATATAATACGCACTTTTCTCAAAAGAAAGCACGAATATGTCATAGCTTAGTTCAATATTTTGTAAGATTGTAAACGTTTTAGCCAGCATAGTCAAAGGTATATCTGCGGCGATTGGTCCCCAAGTTTTTTGACGTATTATAAATGTTGCTGTGGTATACATCATCAACGTAAATAAACAGTGCACTTTACTAAATATTCCATTTACTTTAATACCTCTTTTTGAGTAGACAAAAGCGTGCATGGCAACAATCGATGTAAAATATAACAAAGGCTTATATGTATATGCTATGGAATAAGATCCCAATACTTTTAGCGTTTTAATATTGTGTAAGATGAGCGTAAATGCATTTCTCTTTACTGGTGGTAAAATATTGGAAGATGAAATTGTAAAGTCAGTTGTGTACAACATGGCGATACGTGCTCAAAACTAAGACTACGTTTATTTATTATAGTCTAAAAAGCTTTCTAGCTAACTATTACTACTAATTACTATCAATAACATTTTTTTATTACAAATAATAAATTCAATATATTTAATGCAAGTTCGATGTAAAATATTTGTTGTACAGTTGTATCTGATACGGCTAATTTAAATTTAATTGACGCCATTATTGATAATAAGAATATTATTACTAGAACATGTTTTATAAATATTTGATCACACCATTATAAGTAGGACAGTGTTTGGTTTTTATATAATTTGGATTTTCCCTTACAGTGTATAAGAATTAATTATCTGTGTATGTAATATATTATTGCTTAACTGTATTTAGGTCCATAATATATTTCTCATAATATGTAATTAATCATTAGGATACCAACTAAGTTATAGCAATCTTAGAAAACATGTAGCATTAAATCACCTGTTAAATAGATATGCAAGTTTATAATCATTATATAAAGCAAAAGGTATTTTTTTGAGTTCCGGAAGAGTCTACACCATAGCTTAATTCGGCAATTTCTACGCTACGAGGCAAATTACATATTTTCAATGTGTCGGATAGTCCATTGATTGACCAAGGTTATATTATATACTTTAATTCAATTCAACTCAATTCAAATCATTTTATTCAAAATAAGAATACATGATTCTTTTTTTAACGTCAAAACCATTACTACCGGTTCACTAAAGTTAATGTTTCAGACCTGAGAACAACCGGCGCAAGAAACCCAGCGGGACTTTTGTTTATTTTTTTATATAGTCATTTACAATTTTACAATTATTTCTTGTTGACGTCATACGTTTGAAATAAAATGGAGCATTTCACTCCCAAGGCGTGTTATCATTTATAAAATCATTAATTAGGTAATAACCTTTAACACGCAAATGTCCTTTCATAATTTTTTTAATTTGTGATGAAGAACCTTTTTGGGACGTTTAGTTTTTGTTACATTGCGTTAATCGTTTCAATGTGAATTAATGTTTTACTTACGATGTGTCATGTGCCATATAAAATTTTTAATTAAGGTCATTTGATTAATTCACAGACGCGAAGCCAAAGGTAAAAAGTTAGTATAAGTATATAAGTAAAGTAGAAGAGTTACGTAAATTTAATTCTCTGTTAGTACTAATAATTACTATGTTTAAATAAACATAGTTAAACCAAAACTGTATATGACATTAAAATGCACACTTATTGATGAGTCAAATCAATTTTATAGATACCATCAAATTATTATATTATTTTGATTTTATTTTAGTAATTACGTATGGTACAAATTCTGGCCAGCTTAATGATTTATGTTTCGATTTAATGACTTTGGGAGAGATAAGGACGATGTATTATTAATTAAAATTACAAATATATATATATATATATATATATATATATATATATATATATATATATATATATATATATATATATATATATATATATATTATATATATATATATATATATATATATATATATATATATATATATATATATATATATATATTGAACAGGGTAAACAGAACAACGGTAGACAAAACCTGGTTAAAAGACACTACAAGGCCAAAGAAAGCCGGAGGAGGAGCATAAATATACGAGGGCAAAAGAAAATAATTCATTCCCCGGATTGGAGATTTGAGTCGACAATCACCGCGTATAGTTAACGTCAAAAAAAATATTATTATATTTTGTTACTGGTAACCAATTAAATTATCATGTTAAAATTCCTTTCATGTGTTACAATATCCCATTGGAACTTTAACGTTTTACGTTACCCATTCCATAGAGACTTGAATGTATCATCCAATATGAAATACATGCTTGAGAGTATTAGTACTACTAGTTTTAGTACTACTGTAGACGTTCTAAAGCAAGGTTAAGTTAGAGTTTATAAAGAATAGCGATGGCTAAGTTGAGATTGATCAATCTTTTACGTTTGTACGTAATTCTTTCTTCTACTTTTTTTTTCAGGAATATTAGTTTATATACTTAGTGTAAGATTAAACCATAAATTTGAAATATTATTTAGAAGTACGAGTATGCTATGTGAAATGTATAAGGAAGATGAAAAAAGCTAGGGAAATTAGTAAACATTATTTATTATTTTATCATTTACACATCTCTCACTTTCTTGCTGCGCAGGTAGAATATTATGTTCTTCACTTTCCAGCTAATCTAGACACATTGTGTGCTTGTGCGTGGTCTTGTGAAAAAATGCCAAGGACCACGTTTAGTCAAACATAATTCGGGAAAAAAATTAGATATAAGCGTTCCTTTAGGTCAGGTTTTAAATTTTGACCAGGTTTTAAAGTTATTTATTAATTGTTACAAAACGGCGTCTTCTTATCACCATATCCTTTTAAATTAAAACTAATTTAAAGCTCACAATGTATCTAAATGCCTAGAAAGTGAAGAATAGACTACATAGTGACGAATCACTATAAATATGAGAGATGGATATACATATATTTACGTTGTTCAAAAATTATTAACTTTATGAAATACGATCCTTACGCCTAGCTAGTCGTAATTAAACTTCATCTATGTTAAGCTTATGTGTCCCATTTGTCATTTAACCTAAAATAAAAAATAAAATTAGAATATAGTAAAAGAGTCTTAATAAAAATTATAAGTAAAATTATAATTTTAATTATAATTATTAATTATAATTTTTATTGTAAAAATTATAATAAAAATAATAAGGTATATTTTTAGAAGTAAATTCATAAATCAACACTGTACCTACGTTTTTATGTATTGTAATGTACATATTCCTAAATCTACTTAAATCTATATTCTATAGAATTTGCTGATTCACATACTTTGATTTTCTGAACTAACATATTTACTCAGTTAAAAAATCTTAACATTTCCTTAATATAAAAAAAAATGTGGGTAAGTTTTCATTGTAGATACAAAGAAAAAAAATGAAACTTAGTTAAACAAAGTTTTTTAGCTTTATGACTTATTATACAATTATCAGGGAAAATATAGAGATAGCCTAGTGTTAAGACATTCTGTTCTGCACTTTCCGCCCGAATTGGAGCCACTTTGGGTGGCAGAACTCTCACGGCACTTCGTCTACTAAAGCAGAGAACTAAAAAAAAATCATTCCTCCGATTGGGGAGCGAATCCACACAATGACGTTTTTAACAATAGTTAAGTATAAGTTAAAATTAGATTATTCAGAATTATCATAACATTTAATAATGTGCAATAAATATATAGCGATACTTGCCAGAGAAGTAGCCACGGGCCCATAATACTATAATTACCACAACAGCGATGAAAGCAATTACTACCACGCAGGTAATAATCTGACAAATCAAATTGCATATACAACTGAAATAAAACTAATTTGTAGAATATCTTTACATTTGCTTAAAGATTGAAAATAATAAAATATTTTACATGTAGATACATTAATGCCATGTTGCCAAAGAGTAGGTATATCCAAATATATATATAAAAAAAGTTTTAAGAGATCTTTTGGAATAATTTCTCTTATTCATGTAGAGATGTAAATGTTATATTTGATGATAATATTTTCATTTTCCAATTCGTTGAGATTTTATTCAGAAATTGTGAGACAGTTAAAATTACGTACAACATTCTCGTACACACATAAATAAAAACAATTTATCTTACCACATTTCCAGTTTCGTATTAAAAAGTTAATAATTTATGATATAAACGGCTAGCTGTAGTCACTTGTCAGTATACATCCAGCTGAATGGAAAGAGAAGCACTTACTTGTTACAAAAGCTCTCATAAGTATACAATATGCCCTTGCTAATACAAAGAAATCAATAATATATGTTACTATGTTATATTACGATTCATATTGTATTAACAACATATAGTCAAGTATCAATTATAACCAGATAATACGAGAATTACCTACAAATAACAAGCTATAACATATACATATTTTAATAATTATCATGGCACAACTGAGAAGTGTTACACTGTACGTAAACGCAATGGTTCTGGTTGTGGAATCGATCTCACTTCAGGTGAATATTTTTATCTAAAATATTTCCAAAAATCAGCAATAAGTACCCGGATCGTTCTTTTGTGTCAATTTCAGAAATTATATGATATTATTTTTATAAGAAATGCATATAAGTTCAAATTTCAAGTTTCCATTGTATACAATAATTTTACTATTTGTGTGTATATAATAATACATTTTAAGTGATTTAAAAGTAGCTTTCGTAGTTTTACCCATAACGGAAACATCGTCGGATTGTCGGTCTGTATTGCCGTACTTAGTTGGTTTTTGTATAGAATTTTTTTATTATGCGTAAAATCGATAAATATGTTCAATCCGATCTGTTCACTTCAGATGTTCTACTATTTTTTTATTTATTTAATATTTTTCTTAAGTAACATTTTGTTTATCATTATCGATTTACGTAGGAGTGTAGATTATCGTCACTCGAAAAATCAATATAGATACACATAGATAAAATTGTATTTTGCCGAAGATAGCAGTAAGTGTATCACATCACTTTTTTTAGGGTTCTATACCTCAAAAGAAACCCTAACAGCATAACCTTATTGTCTGTTTGTGGTATAATCCCTTCAATTACAGAAAAAAATAAAGTTCTAAGTTAACGCAATCAAATGATACGAGCATAAGCGCTTCGTTTTTGCCGCATTTGAATGAAAGTCGCCTCGTAATCAAAACCTTCCTGTTGACTTAGAGTTATGAAATTTTTTAATAAGTTAGAACTTATAGTAAAAAGAAAGGATGAAATCCGAAAAATGGAAATTTATAGGTATATCACGAAAAAAAAAATCACATTTATTTATCACAAATTCAAGTTTGCCAACTTCTATAAGTTATATTTTCCGTTGACCTACAATCATGAAATTGGTACGGAACCTTCGGTGCGCGAATTACACGCACTTGACCGACATTCGCGTAGTGAGTTGGGACCCAAATCCGAGCGTTGGTTTACATATCTAACATACTGTGGAAACTAAAACAATGAAATACTAAAGTTTATTTTGATTGTGATTTGAAATTTTAATTTCAACGTCTTGTCCTCCTGAAGGCATTGACTTCATCAAGGCAGGTCCTCCTTGCCGTGTCCTCTCTGCGACTATACGTGTAATATTTATGGTATCAATAATAAAGCAATTAAATCAATAAATACCTGGAAAATGATAATGAAACTTCCATTCATTTTATTTATCCATTAGTAATCATATTTGGAATTGAATTAACCGCTATATTTTCTATGTTATTAATCGTCTTTGTAGTTCGTATGACATATGTCAACTGCCTCAACATACGTAATATTCGTCAATGTGTAATATTTTTTTTTTTACAAAATATTGCAATTATTTTAAATCTTAAAATAAATATGAAAAAAAAATATGTTATATAGATAATTAAAGTAGGATTTATTCAAATATTTATATAAATATATTATTTATTCAAATGTTTTTAGAATTTGAATAGTTTTAAACATTCTTTTCTTTGAACCTTGAATGTTTGTGGACGAATAAAACTTAACTAAATATAGACTTAACTATTGCTTCACTCTTATGTTGTATGTTACATATACAACAACAAAAGCTTTTATTACAGTGATGTTATAAAATACCATACTCTACATAAACTCTATTTTGAATGGCAATATTCTAAATTAAGGTTTTTTAAAATAAAGATTTTAAAATAAATGTTTCATGTATTATTTTATGTTTTACTTAATGTGCTATTTAATCATCATATCAATCTGCAATTCCTTAAGATATGTATGAGATAAAAGGAAATAGGCTCTAATAATTGGATCGCAGTCAACAAATAAATAAAACAATTATACTTTTTAAATTTATATTAAAAAAAAATTACAGCCTAAGAAATAAATAACGATAGTAGACTTATTATAAAAGTATTATATACATAATGTTACTAGAAATCTCTTATTAGAAGAAAGTTATGAAGATTTTTTTGTAATTTGCCATTTGTTTGTTTGTTTATTTTATTTTATTTGTGAAAGATTTGAATTTTTTTACGGAATCTATGTATATAAATTATGTTTCCGTTTGAATAACGTTATAATTTTTCATTAAATCATTTTATTAGATAAAATATTTATAAAACTCATTTGATTTTATTATCGTTGAAGTAATCTGTATAATATGGATGTATCTGTAAGGATATTTAAACATGGTAAGGTAATCATTATTTTTTCTTTTAATATAACAATCACTTACAACTTGATCTTTTTTTAAATCCTTACATTTACCAAGTCATCTTGGTAAAACCTTAGATTTAGTATAAAAATCTAAGATTTACCGGTATAAGAGTTTTAGAAATAACATATATATATACAATTTATATAAATAATTACACGTGATCTAAGTAATGTTATGTATTATGCTTTCACGACTTCATTTTGTTATCATTTTTTCTCAGTCACCAGAATCCTTTTTCAGTGTCCTCCTGCACCTAATCTCATCGCATGTTTCATAGAATTAGATATATCTGACGTCGCGCTGTTACTCTATTGACACAAATTTAAAAAAATATATAATTAGAAAATATTTATTTTAATAGGAATATTAAATATAGATATAATTAATATCTGGGGTAATGGTTATGAGTCCACTGCTCATTATTTATGTACATAGTCATCCATCCACAAATATTTTATAAGGAAAACACTTTCAATATGTAACTTTCTATTTATTTCTAAATTCTCAGTAGTCAAATAGTCAAGTCGAAAATAATCAGTGAGTTTCTTATGGGCTGCAAAGCCCAATTCACCTTTTAGCGAGACTTTCGCCATGGATCTTCGTGCTATTTTTTTTTATTCTGCATTCTTATAGGATTCCTTCAAATTATTTACGCGGTTATGGGTTACGGGTTCCTTCAAATTATTTAAGTATACGCGGTGGTTGGTGCATTCGATCCTCATTCGAAGAGAATAATTATTTAAATTTCCCTGCTATTGTACCGTTGTATTACCAGAACATGGAAATGTAAATAATTTTCTTTGCGCACACGCAATGTCTCAAATTCGGACAATAAGCGCACTAAGCTGTGTAATTAAATCATTATTGATATTTTTAAATTTAAATAGTAAAAACATAATTACCTCAGATACAAAGACGATGCCCGTCGCCCAAAGTATGAGTAGAACAATAGCAATTATAAATATAATTGACAAAGCCAAACTAATGAGTTTGCATAGTAAACTGCATACACAAGTCAAACTAAAACAAAAACACATTTATTTATATAAATTAATTGTTCGTAATGATTCTATAATTTATATTAATTAGATAATATTATCTAACTCTAATATTTGCAGAGGCTTATAATATAAAAGATATTGTTAATAATCGGTGTATGTTATGCCTTTCATTTAATCTAAGATGGGAGGAAATGTGAAGAATAAATAAATAAGAATAAGCGATAAATTAAATGCCTGTGTTGTATTTTAAATTTTACTCTAAATTTAAAATGACAAATATAGGATGAAGCAAACATAAAAAGGTTTTGATAATAGGTAACTCCATGATTACACTATACCTATGTCGGTATAAATTTTATATTGTTAAGCGTATATGTAAATGCGATTATCCATTATAAACTTAATAGCGTAACTATACCAAATTTGTAATTTTGAATTGAATTGTTTGAAAAGCAAATAGCTTAATTGATATCGCTAATCTCAGGAACTATTAGTCCGAAAGACTTTAGGATAAATTACATTAAGTAAATTATTTCCAGTGGCCACTTGGAATCATGTGTCGTACACAACCATTAACTCTAAAATAAGGATAAGCTTATTTGAAAATACAAGCGAAGCCGCAGGTAAAAGCTTTTTGAATAAATAATGATATATGAATGAATTATTCATTCGCTTTATTATACATGATTAAATGAGGCACAGCGTCTAAATTTTATCGCGACGGTCTGTGAGTTCGATTACATCTTGGGGAGGATGAATTATTTTCTTGTCGGATACTTTACTCATTTTTTATATTCATATGTCAAGTATGAAGGAATAGTAGAAAAGCTATTTAGTATCCTTTTCTTAATATTTTATAAGCTATTTTATTTTTCAGTAGATTCTTCTAGTATCATATGAGATTTCGTGTATTTTAACGTAAAAATGAGTCACTTACAAGATACATTTTAATATAGTTACTACTTACATATATATTTATAGAAAAGCAAACAGCAAACTGATAAAATAAAAATCTGATTGTTTAAATGTTGATACATAAAAGAAACGTTTTATTGAAAATTGCTGTACGTGAAAATTCTTTAGTTGAAATTGTATTTAAAATAAAGAAATCTATGAAAGCTAATCAGATATCATGTTTCGCAGTATGATAACAATATAGGTGTGCTAGTACGGTATGTAAAGGTTACGAGTTTCGCACAAAATTAAAATACATGTACCTCAGTGGTTTTATTTTGATTTAATTTGACGAATGGAATAAATTATAAGGTATATAAATAATATATACAAATAAGACTATTTGTATATATTGTTTATATAACTTATAATTTATTTTTATAGCTTCATGCTGTATCCCGCCCATAGCAAGGTAGCCTGAGGGAACCGTAGGTAGAAGGAACCTAATGTTTAGATACTCAGTTCTCCACTATCCGCCTTTCGAGACATAGCGCGTTTGCGGAACTCAACGCCGCTATTTATCTTGTTGCCAGAGCGCAGAAAATGAAAATAATTTGTTCGTAATAATTTAATGTACAAGATAATATCTATGAAATCTAATTATGATATGCTACCATTTATTTTTTATAATAAGCTATAATTCGTTTTTAATCTGTAATTAATATTATGTTTTAACTGTTTGCTTGCAAGATATTTACCATTTTGATATCAATTTATTATTTATTGATACTAGAAATACGATTTTTTTAATAAGAAACTAGAAAAGCAGTAGAATTAACCTTGAATAGGTACGTGTCTTTCTATTAAAGTACGTTACACTTTCGTATAATTGAGTTGCACAATTTGATCACGAGATAAAGATTTTTTTTAATTTCGTGCTAGCGGAGATTATCTATAAAACGTAACTGTATAAAAGCAATCGTGTATATTATTTTTTAATTAATTTTAATAATGATTATGTAATAAAAAATATAAACGAACCTTTATAATATGTGATTAGATTAGTTTTTTTTCGATAAAGAAATGTTGTTTACTTGTCACTAAGGATGGTATAAAATATGATATTTTAATATTTAAATAAACTACCCATGAGATATTTAAGTTAATAAAATACGTATGAAGTTTGTTAATATTACTCTATTAAGAGGAGCCGATTTGGTTAGTTAAAGTCGATTTTAGTTAAGACTGTACCTAATAAGTAACTTTATAATAGAAAGCAATATTCAAATAGATTCTATAGAATCATCTCATATATGACATATTTAGAGAAATGCTCTAAATAATGTAATTATAAATAAATAACATAGTATATATATAATTACATTATTTAGACAACAAAATTAGTATTTTATGATTGATGTTACTTAAACTGCTAATTGCTAACAATGCATTTGCAATGTATTTTTTAATAAGCTCTTAACTGGATTGAATTTCGGATGATAACAGATTGTCATCAACGAAAGAATGTCCAGGAAAACCGTGTAGTGGTACGTTTTCTTTCAAGATGACGAACGAACGAACTACCTATTGTTTCTGAAATCTGCTTTTGTAAAATAATTTTGAATGGTTTTAAGCGATATAAAGATCGTTTTATGTGTTAATAAAACATGAAAACATGTATCAAAGTGTAGGGACAATCGTTATATGCGGGAAATCGTATTAAGGGGGTAATCGGGTTATAGTAAATATAACTATGTTTTTTTTGTAATAAATGTGTTTTTAGTAGTAAGTACATCTTTTCAAGGAAAATCGCTGTATAAATGCTTATTGCACTGTACGCCCATATGTATAATAATACTATTTAATATGTAAGTGATCATTTACGAGTATAAAGGAAGGAAGCCAACTGGCATAACTACAAAGGAAGGTTTGTTACCTTTTCCTCTTTAAGAATTCAAGTATGCGGTTTTTTATTCTTGTTACAGTGCCATTCTAGATTCTTATTTACACTTAAAACAAATTGAATTATATATATATATATATATATATATATATATATATATATATATATATATATATATATATATATATATATATATATATATATATATATATATATATATATATATATATATATTTATTTTAAATATTATATGGTGATTTTAAATAACCATGTTACTACTTGGAAATTTTATATGGTATATATATTAACTTTTATCAAAATTTATTAACGACTTTCATTATTTACATGACCTAATTATATACTATGTGTTTATTACTATATTATTAATTAAACTAACTAATCAGTTATTATTAATTAAATAGTATTCTAAGCTGAAATTACAAGATACTGCAATTTCTTATTTATAAAATATATCAATATTTGGTACAGGTACCAACCTTATAAAGGTTGTATAAAATATTGTAATGCACGTTGCACAGCGCACACTCAAGCAACAAATCGCGGTCCAGTGCCGAAGAACACGTTGTGCTCAAGGTGAACGAAAGAGATAGTAAACAAATCATATACCTATCCTTATTCTACTCTTAAATTTTAGTTATAATTGCTATATTTTTATATTTAGACACCTAAAGTAGAAAGATTGTTGTAGTAAGGTTTATTTTGTAGAAATTTATATTTATTTTACTAATAAACTAGGAATAAATATTAAACTTACCACATTTTGTTTGATTTCTTTGTCACGTGCGGTCACTTATACTCTTCACGAGATACTAAAGTAGTAAATATTGAAAATGGTTAGTATGATTAGATAAGGCTATTCGAAAAAAATAATACAAAATTTACGTTTTCTAAAACACGGTGTAAGTAATGTATTAATGTTTTTAGAAATGTGAGAATTTACAAATTATTACACGCGTAAGTATGTGTTTTAATTTGCTAGTTATGTTTATTTACTTAAGTGACATAATGATGCTAGCTTAACTACTGACATATATTAAATAATATGATAACTATAAAATTCTATAGATTGTTTTAATAATACAACATTTCGCATTTTTTCTTATTATTCTAAAAAAAATTACTTGTATTATTTTGATCTTTGTTTCTAGTCGACAAAAGATGCATTTTTAATTAACATTTTAAGTTCATTTCCTTTTTTATTATTTTATTTACATACTTTTTCTATTTTTAGGGGTTTATACCTAAACAGGAAAATACGTAACCCTTATAGGATCACTTTGTGGTCCGTCTGCCTGTTTGTCTGTTGTAAAGACCATTCTCTCGACATCACGAGGAGAAGCTGAGTTTATATCAAATATCAAAGTCCCCTGAAGCACCTATAAAATGAAACTTCTAAATCAACGAAATCAAGAGATATGGCCAGAGATATGGTCTTATACTACAAACAAAAGGAACACTTTGCAAATTGGAAATTTATCGGTATATCCCAGACATAACCATTACAAACTTGTATGTATAATACAGAAAGAAACCATTAAAAACTTATATTTCGTCGTAAGTTGATTCATACAAAAATAGATACGGCCGCGTATTTAAGTTTGTCAATTTTTTTAAGTAGTATTTACCTTAGCGGAATACCTACAATTATGAAATAGGTACGTTACACTCGGTGCGCGAGTACTACTCGTACTTGTTCGATATTTTTTATTTTACAATATAAATATTTTCTTGTTTTTGTTTCGTAATGGAAACAAAAAATGTTATCTTATTTCAACAAAAAAAGACTATGATTTTTTTTTATTTGGGACAACTTTAACTAAAAAAATTCTCCATGGTTGATGTCAGGGCAAATGCCCTCACGTATGCATATGCATATCTTGGATTTCTATCTAAATCTGTAATATGTTTATTAAATTGATAAATTATTGCTATAAGGAGTACCTGGGTATTTCTCAGCATTTATTGAAATTTTATTATGCATTCCCTAAAAATTTACTTAAATATGGTTTGTTTACAATTAAAGTCCATATTTTAAAAAAATAACATAATTAAGAAACGAAAGAATTACTGATTTTACTAAAAATGATTTTTATAATAATTTGATGCTAAATGATTTCTTCTTTTCTCTTTCTGCGTTGAGATCTTAGATCTTTGTTGAGATCCGTTTTACACTCTAGACAGCAACTTGTGTTCTCAAAGGAACTTATTCCCCATTTCTTGATATTTATAATATATCTGTTAATAAAATCTACAGGAAAGCAATTAATCTTAAATCACAATTATTTTCTTGAAAAAGTATTACATTTTGATTTCTATTCTTTTTAAAAAATTGTCAGAATGACCCCAAATTGATTTAGCAATTTATGAAAGCATTTTATTCCCTATAACAAAATAAATAACATTAAAACAATCGGAAAGTATAATGACTGACCTTTTAATAAAAGCAGTGAGGGAATGACAGAGAGAAATGTAATGTTTTAATTATTAAATTCATAGACCTTTTTACAGGGACCTGTTTCACTTTAATGAAAACTTATCAAGTTGAGATTACCAGTACTATGAAATTTTAAAAACTTAATAGCTGCTTTCTAAAATATCAAACATTGCGATCACGAAACCAAATGTAACTAGAGAGGTTAAAAATATTAATGTAATATAAACAAAATAAAACATAGTATCAATGGCTAGTTGACATAATTTTCGAGAGAAATACCCACCAATAGGTACTTAAAATAAAATTAGTCTATTCGAAGAATTTTAAATGAGTCACAGATATAAGGGTATTAGTAACAGGAAATACGGTTGATATTACACTAAACGTTATCATTCATTTCTTATCTTATCCAAACAGTATACTCTTTTAAAAACAAAAAATACGGTATTTCTTTACATCGACTTCTTCTTCTTCTTGGCATTAGTCCCGGCTTTTGCCAGGGTCTGCCTTCCGACTAAGCCTACTCCACTTTGCACGGTCTTTAACATCCTCAGTGGACAATCTATTTCTTTACATCGACTAGTTTTTGAAACGTGACTCGATCCCGTGGGATGTTTCATAAAAACCGCATCAGCTGTTCCAGAAATTAGCCCGGGCAAATTAAAAGGCAGGTAGACATGTAAAAAAAAGTTAAATGTTATTTTACGTTTTAGGAACCTTTAAATAACTACATATACATATGCACTCGAAATATCTCAGTTATTTTGAAATCACAAACGGACACTCCCAATTTTATTTATGTGTTATTATAGATTATAATGATTTTTATTACACGAATTTTAATGTCTTGTTTAAGTAAAATTAATACAAATCTTAATTTTAATCTGAAATTATTTTCTTTCCTCGCAATAATAATGTATATATTTATAAAATATTAAATACATTATTATTTTATATGTAAGTCATGTACATTTTATATTTTTTTATTATTAAGTAGAAAGTAGTATGTAAACGTATGTATATAAAGTGGTATATGTTTTTTATTTTATTATAGTATATTTATTTTTATATGTATTTAGTGTATATTTGTTATTAAGTAATAAATACTTTACATATCATTATTTGCTACGTTTATTTTAGGATTTCAATTAGATATCCTTATGTTTATTTTACTTAGCGTGAATTTTAGGTAATTATTTATTTCTATAATATTTGAAACGCTTCTAATGTGCACTAACCCGTTTGTCATAAGATTAAATTCCTGTCGACAAAGGTTGTCTGTAAGGGATTGCTTTTAGCAATGAGACCGCCTCTCAACAATTAGAGTGTTCTGATTGTTGATTGTATTTTTTTTCTGTATATTAGCTTGGTGTGAAATAAAGTATATCAATCTGCAAATTATGTTTTGTCGCCACCTGCCATACAAATATATAATTTACGATATATGTAATATATGATTCCACATAAAAAAAGATAGAGCTGTATAAAACATGAAGATAATATTCCTTTTGTTGACTCAGCAACTTTAAACGGATGCATCGATTAATTAACAGATTTCTATAATGAAAAAAGTATTTTTTTCCTATATTGATACATTAATAATTTATGATTCGTGATAAGGATTAATATTATGATAGAGATATGAGTTATTAGAACACAGGACGTAAAATTACTATGATAATTACGTATTGTATATTTTCGTAATTTTTTTTGTTCCTATATTATACATATTATACATATACTATTTTATACATATTGAGTTTTTTTATATACCAATACCTATATTTATATGTTTACGATTATTATTAATAATATAATAAATAAGATAAATAAAAGCCATTCCCTACTTCGCCTGCTTAATCAATGGATCTTGGATTTATTCTATTATAAATGTATTTGATGTTCATATATATTTTTCTCCTTTTAATACTTGTACATAAATGAGAATATTTATTGTATATGCTATATTTGATCTAGGCATTAGATCTCGCGCGCGAAAACGTGGTCTTTTCCCGCGAGAATTCTGTGATAAAAAGTCTAAATGTTGCTTCACAACCTTCTCTATTGCAAAATTAAGATTTAATTAAAATCGGCCGTCTTTCTGGAGATTACCCCGTACAAACAGCAAGACAGACAGACATAAAAATATATTTTTATGTTTTAGTAACGTGGAAATATCTATATGGACTTGAAAAACATACTTATTTAGAAATCACAAGCAGACACTATTTCATATAGAAGATAATAGAAGACAACACATTATTTTTTTAAATTAAAATGACCTTGTTTAATAATATAACATTATTTGGTATCAATATTTTTGAAATCATTCCTGTACTTTTTTAGTTTACCCCATTACAAAGAAAACATTATATATTTGATTACGTTACAAACGTTATGTAATAGAGGTAGAAGGAAGTATGTTTTGTAATTTTAATCGATTATTTTTGATAATCGATTGCTTGATTGCCTTAAATAGTTATCCACTGATGATAATTGGCTTGCTAGCTTGGGTAGTTGCATATTTAGTGAGACACTCCACGGAACCAAGATTAACAGTTTATGTGTTTTGATAATCAAATAAAAAAAAATATAAAAAAATTTAATAAAAATTATATTTTGTTTGGAAATGCGTGAAAAAAGTAAATATACAAACCGCTAAATCCATTTTATAAAATCAACTATAAGTCACTAAGCGCGGCGTTTTGTTCTGCCATTAAACACGAAATGTCTCGAAAATTGGGTCGAAAGTGAATAAGTCTGAGTTGAACACTCCTTTTTTTTTTTTTTCCGTTTGGAAATGCTTTTACGCAGACCATCCCTGTGTAGGACACTTGTGTCCTACAGAGGAATGGTACTGTGGGACTCATCGAACCCGACACTACCCACTAAAACCCAGCGGAAACCCTCTCCACCTATATGAGATGCTGCAGGATCGCTTGCGCATGCCACTACAGCACCTCGGTGGAAGGCCCACCTATCGTGGGCCACTATCGCCTTCGGGGAGCCCCAGGGTATCTTCCAGGGCGCCCGCAGTCTCGATGACTTGCGAGAAGATCTTCATGACCTTCCTGCAGTAGCTCCTCTAGGGTCAGGGAAGTTGGAGATGCGCGTACCGCCTTCTCCTACCTCCTGGTCTACGACGGCGGAGCAGATCTGCGTCCACGCTAAGCTCGTGCGCACGCTCCGCAGCCTCCTTCTGTGCGATAACAGATTCACAGAAGGAGACTGCTACAGACCAGTTCCTCTCACTCTCCAGCATGGCTTCCATCATACTAGACAGTGAGAGATCCCTACCCACTACAGCCATAAAGTCGTGGCGTTGCGGAGCCCAAGCGGGGCATTCAGCCAGAGTGTGATGCGCCGAATCAACGGAGGTATCATACTCATGGCACGCTGGTGACATCTCCCGATGCGCAATCTAATGCAAATATTTGCCGAAGCAACCATGCCCCGTCAATACCTGCACCAGTCTGAACGTCAGGACGCCAAACCCCCTTGTCAACCAGCGCTCTAAGTGGGGGCGAACCGCCTCCACCGTCGCCAGTCCTGCAACCGGTGAACCCAGGTCCTCCCTCCATCGCCGGATCAGGGCTTCGTCTGCAAGAGTGTCGCAAATGTTTATATCCTTAGATAGCTTTTCTTTATAAGCCCAATACTATCAGAATTCGGCAAAGTTGTTAGTACTATACCCTTGTCGTTACTCAAACATTATTTGGGTTTTCCATAGTAACAACACATAAAGTTTATATCAAATAAAGATTAAAATCTACGTAAAATATCAATACAGAATAATTTGGGTATAACCAATAATTATCGACTAATATAATTAATTTTAATATAACAGGGCTCCAACATCACAACATCATATATCTGTAGCTGTAAGTGATAAACATAAATAAAAAATATTTAGTCACTAAGACCAGACTGTACTTCGATGCAAGCAAAAACATATAAAATGTATAAGAGAAATGACGTAATTTCATCATTTTCATTACTTATTTTATTTTTTTGGTTAAGGCTTAAAGACTTATTCTCATAAAAAGTTGTACATATATATCACTTAAATGAGGACATAAATATACAAAGGAGTAAATAGGCATACATTTTTTGATATTATTTTGCATATGTAAAAGGCTAAATAAAATAACAAAAATATTGAAAGACGGGCAATGGCAATAAAGAAAAAACATAAACAACAAACAAATTGGTGGTAGTAAGCCGTTTCTTAAATACGTCGCACGAGTTAATATTTTTGATGCCTGACAACTTGTTTTAAATTTAGTAATATGGCAGATTATGTAAATTTGTTATACATAAATTATTTATTAGTAGGTATAACGTAACATTATGTATACATATATGTAATCATATTTAAGTATAGTTATCCCGTTATTATAATTATCTAATAGAACATAAATCTAAATAAGAGTAAATAGGCATACATTTTGTGATATTATTTTGCATATGTAAAAGGCTAAATAAAATAACAAAAATATTGAAAGACGGGCAATGGCAATAAAGAAAAAACATAAACAACAAACAAATTGGTGGTAGTAAGCCGTTTCTTAAATACGTCGCACGAGTTAATATTTTTGATGCCTGACAACTTGTTTTAAATTTAGTAATATGGCAGATTATGTAAATTTGTTATACATAAATTATTTATTAGTAGGTATAACGTAACATTATGTATACATATATGTAATCATATTTAAGTATAGTTATCCCGTTATTATAATTATCTAATAGAACATAAATCTCATAGTTTAGACAAGTATTGATTATTTATTTTATTTGGCCACATCTGTATATTTAGAGGGATATACTCAAGGATTTCGTTTTACGGATTTGGCCCATTTTATAACATTGTGTAATGAAGTGGAACCCATAAATGCTCTTTGTCTGTCTAACACTTATTTGTATTGTAAACATTACTCACATAAATAAATACACAATATATTATGGTGAACTAGAACATAATAAATAATATTCTGAATAGCCATTAGTTATGCAGAATAGAAAGCCATAAATATTTCAAGAAATTTAGGAAAATTTTACGAAAATAAACCTTCCACCGAATAACGATTGTCGTGGTGCAATGCGGTGCCACGTTACTTACTAACATTTCTTATTACGCTAGAGGTTGTGAATCCCAAAAGCGGCGAACATTTGGATTCATGCTAATGGCTCTGGTTAAGATAGCGAAGCGTTGGCGTTAGCAAGCAATCTATCAAATAAAAAAGAAGAAAAAATACTATTACTATTACAATACTATTGAAATAACAATAAATTAAGAATGTTATTAGCATATTTAACAAATTAACCACAAACCTCTTACAAATTTAGATCGTAAATATAAAGTAACATAAAATAATATTTGAACGCATTTAGTTGCATTTCCGAGGCAATGCACGAATGCCGTGATTCTTAAGTATTTCGCTGGCATACTGAAGTCATGTTTGTTCTTATATTTAATTTAATGTAAAGCGATTCTATAAATTTTAAAATCATTGCTCAGGCAGGAAGCCAGATCGAAATCGTGGCGGTCTGGAGGAAATTGCTCATTCTCACGCGAACGACCGCTCTTCAGGGAATGCGCTCTAATGGAAAAAGTTAAAAAAATATACAAAACTTTTTTATTACAATGCCGATGGTTTCATCGCGGATGTAGTGTAACTATTCTGTACCAACGAGACCGCGGGAGTTAGAGGTTTGAATCAACTTTATACTTTTTTTACTCGTAATTACTTCCATTACTTTTTTCTTCATTTTAGCCATTTCTTTTTTAATAATGTATTTTACTTTATTATATACTTGTATGAAAGCCTACTATGTACGTGTGTGAGTGTATAACTAATTAAGTTAATGTCTATGGCACTAATACACGTTATACTAATAATTAAGTGACGAAGGTGCAGCACCTACTATTTTATACCTAGAAACTAAGTAATTGAAAGTCACATTTTAGTATTAGGTTCTTTAAGTTAATTTCAATTTCGATTAAATCGGATTATTTCTGAATTTTCCAAATTAAAGCATATGACACAATTCGCTATTATTTGAAGTTATTTTTAAAACATAACAAAATGAAAAGATGACATATCCCAATTTACTGTATAAGCTATGAGTACATTTCCCAATTGAGTAAATTTTGGAACTTGAAACGAAACACATGTACTACACACAATATGTACTACTTCGTTTGTTCATTCGTTGATACATAATTTATTAAAAATAAAAAATTTTAACAAAAAAAAATAGAAAAGAGTATTGGTTGTTAATATAAGCGACATAATTCATGCATATTATAAATAAATTATTATTAATAGTTTTTTAAATTGAATTAGCTAAAAAAGTTAAATGTAGTCAAGTATATATTTTAAATATAGGTTAAATAAATCAATTAATTTTATTTCTCCACTGGCACGACAAACTGCATCAACACTACGTTCTATCTGCTTATACTCTCGTATATGTGCCATTCTAGTTGTTAGAATGATATATATCTGTTACTTTATATACTATAATCATTGTTATGACTCTTACATCATATTATATCGTATCATCACATCGATAAATATATGTACAAATCTGATATCAAACAACTACGCACGTAATGTAACGAGAACTTTATAAAAAGATATGAAAACTAATCTGTAATAAAATATAATTAATATCTGTAAATGTAAGTAATTTTTTTTAAGTGAATTGAATACTGTAATTGTTAGGTGATTTTTCTTTGTTTAAAATTTTGGAGAAGTATAAATTTTTTTATAAAAATATGACTAACTAACTTCAAAACTACATCTACATATACATAATACGTGTACACACTAAAAGGAAAATTAAAAAGTTGAAGATCATTAGTTATCGTCTCTTCTTCGTAGTTACACTATTGACAGATCGGTCGTAGTCGTTGTTTAAGGCTTAGTTCTCGCTGACCGTACCTATCGATATCTGAAAACTGGTTTTGATGACCGCTAAGGCAAAAAAAAGAAAACACCCATGCTTGTCTACCTACTGTGTGTAGCAAAACAAAAGCATTTAGAAGAGATATAACTTTTTTTAGTAATAAATAAAAACAAATAATAAATAAATAACGATGCTTTTTCCCGCATATAGCAGGGTAGACAGAGGATAGGGGCCTAGCGTTAAGACACTCCGTTCCCCACTTTCCACCCAATTATGAGAGATTGCGTGTCGAGTGGCAGAACTCAACGCGGCTCTTCGCCTTGTTAACAGAGTATGGAAAATAAGAATATACTATAATTCTTCCCGAATTCGAATCAAACCCACAACTGCCGCGTGTATCCCGCGCCACGACAATACAATATAAATTAATATATTATTATTATTATTGTATTTAATATTATTCATTGAATAAACTTTTCTCATTCTCACTATTAATTTACCGATATTAATTTTATTACTAACAAAAATCATAAATATTAAATACATCGAAGAAACGTAATAAGATTGGTTACGTTCATTGAATTTTCTTAAAGCGGAATCAATTTCTAGGAAAGTTTCAAAATTTCATCAGTCTCGGAAAGAAGGAAAAAACTCGCTCCCGGGTCATAAGTTGGATTCGCAGACGAAAACTTGAACCAGCACCATCGAACAGCTCTTGATTGCACTCCGGCTTGAAAATTTTCAGCAAATACTTATATTACTCTTTAGTTCGCCTTAGCAAAAGTTCTTCCGAGTGAAATTGAAATAAAATTTCTTATCCTTTCCTTAGTATAAAGTGTTACTACATAAAGAGAATTTTACTTTACAAACTAAATTAAATCTTCTAGTATTTTATAAAATAACAGTATGGTATAGCTCCATCATCGTGCAGTTGGAACGGGACACGATGTTTGTTGGATCAATTCCAGTTCAATTGTAGTCAGCACTACATATTATATAGAAATGATTTTTTTTATTTAAACGCCTTTTTCTGTACATAATCTAGCTATTATTGAGATAGATAATCGATATGTTAAGACATGAAAATAATTCACTGGATTGAACTTATAATGATCGCCATTATAGCCAGGCGCCTTCCCACTGCGTTGTGATAATATGCCAGAATGTGGCCTATTTGTCTATTACCTCTTAAACCCATTCGCGGCTTCACCCGCTTGATCGATGTTCTCATATTTATTGCATGTATTTTACATATAACTTTGTTTTTCCTTTCTAATAACTTTGTATTAATGAAAAATTTATATAAACAAAAGAAAATGATTATCTACGGTTTTAAGGCACTCGCGCAAGTTTTTCTGCGTACATCTAAATTCCGCGGGAATTCTGTGATGAAAAGTAGCCTATATGTCGCTTCACAACCTCCTTTATCTTCTAGTGAATGTCTCATAAAAATAGTTTTAGCTATTAAAAAGATTGACAGGAGAGGAGGTGACTAAGGGAAATAGAGATTCATTATAGAGTATAGATATGTAAGGTTATCTGTAATGGGCGAGGCATTGCGTATACATTTATTTACGGTTGTAGGTGCGCTAAGTGTTTGAGTTTACGAAGTATGGTAAAGTTAAGAACTTATACATTCTATTGTCTAGTTTAGCATTTGAAGTCTAATACCACTAGCAAACTAAGTCCTAAGTATTTGTCTTTGAATGGGAGCAGAACCAGCAGAACTACCTCTCCAATTAATATTTGATGAAGATACTTTAGTTGTTAAACTTGTACTGTACCAACTTGCTGAGAAACGAGACATTGTCCTCGTTGTTAACACAATATGGTTTGTAGTTGTGATGTTGACGTCAAAACTTCGCATCTTCGTTTTAGCGTCACCAAGTTGAAATAGGTAATTGTAGCTTAGAAATATAGTCCAGGTGGGTGCAGAGAAAGTTAAGTTTTAAATGTTTCATCAGGTCAGCTGTGATAAAATCTTTAAGAAATTCATAAAAAAAATATTTTATTGCTTATTTTTTTTGTACGATAATCTAACATAATTATTAAATATATTAAATCAAACATCAAACAATTTTTGTTTCCTTACCAAATGTAAGTTTTATTACACAACGTAATTATAAAGAAATTTTGCATTCGAACGGAAATCTTTGCATAACGAAATTTTTATATTTTTTAGAAAGAAAACGTCGAAAAATTTGAACGTATCGTATATTTGAACCCGCGCCTTTTGAAAACCGTCCAAGCGCTTTGACTTCTAAGTCATACGTTCTCTTATATATCATTTATATAAGGACGTATGGTGCGTGTTCAAATTCCGCTCCATTCAAATTTTTTAACGTTTTTTTTTAATAAATATAAGAATTTCGTTTCGAAAATCACTTTAAAATTGTTAAAAATAAATGAAATACTTGTGTTAATATATGTCGACAAGAAGATACTGTACATCGCTTATATTTTCTATTGTAGGTACGATTTTCTCGTTTGAAACTGAGGTCCGAATATGATCCTACCTGATGCGACAGGATTTCAGGTTGTCACGAAGCGGTTTTAATCTTTGTTTGTACGTTAATTTGTAGGGATGGGTCCAGATTTTCACACAATGTCTGCTTAAGACTATTTTATATTTTAATGTTTTGTATCAGTAAATTTATATTGTATGTATTTGTGTTGTTCTTTTCACACTCATCATTAAATCTTTTGTCTGGTCTATGTTTTGTACATCTGAATCAGTAGTTCCTGAGATTTGCGCGTTAAAACAAACAAACCCTCTAGCTCTATTCAGTTCAGAGTTCATTAATATTAAATATATTATTATTATTATTAGGTTTATAATATTATTCTGAAATAACTAGTGAAAAACTTTTATGAGCTTATATATAATCCTATAATATATGTACACCATTATTCTGTAGTAGCGTCACAAGTAGAGTGTTTGTTATTTGTCTTTAACTTATTTAGTAAGTAAAGCAAGTAAGCACATAAAGCGTCACCTTGCCGGAACACCATCTGTTCGATAATAGTATTAAATGCTGGCACACGTACCATTGTTGCTGCACCTAAGGTTCTTAAGTAACTTAAAACTTATGTTTTATATGATTATAAATATATTATATAGTATTTAATACTAAAAATACGATTGAATTTTTTCACAAATTATAATGCTTATTAATATGTTTTCTAATGTATTCTATAAATATTTTTCTACCTCAGTTTTCTTTGTGTCTATAATTTATATTAAATACTAGCGACCCGTTCACGGCTTCACCCGCATGCATACTTCTTGTTCTTGTATATAAATAAAATTGAAGTGACTGTCTGTGATTTCTAAATAAATGTGTCTTTTTTAGTGCATTTTTGTCGTCTTGTCTGTCCTTCTGTTTGCCGTGGCTAATATCTGGAATGGCTGAACTGATTTTTATACAACATTTACTGGAAGATAGAGAAGGTTGTAGAGCAACATATAGATTATTTTTATTTGATATTCCCGCGGCATCGCGATTAACCCAAAACCCTGCAAACTATGCATGCATCATGGTGCAGACGTAAAGATTTTATAACATTAGATTATTTTTACTTACCTTACTTTATATCTATATCTAACATATGTGCACGTTAATCTCGGAAACGGCTTAACTGACTTAAATACAGTTTTCACTGGTTTATTTTAGTAAGCTTCCTTTAATGTTTAGTGTTTGTTTTATTTTATCGGTTCATTATTAAAAAAGTAAATTCGAGAACATCGATCAAGCAAAGCCGCGAACAAGTCCCTAGTATCTAGTATGTGTGTTGTACCATAGAGTTGTTTGCAACTTATAATTATAAGTCCAGGCCCAACACGTGAAAAGGGTAAATTAAAAGGGTAAAAAAAGTAAATTTTTTTATTGGTTCTTTACTATCCTATGGGAAAATAATGAATTACCTCTTTTATTGATTAAAAAAAAACATAAGCCAAGCTATACTAACTTTGTAATTTTTTTATTCATTTAATATTGTTTTGTACATTTATTTAAAATAAATATTTTTTTACTATAAGATGAACAAACATTGTAGCAACAACAAAATAAGAAATAATGGTTCTACAACTTATTAAATTAATTACGACCACGTTCAAAATCAGTTTGAAGATTTTCTCTTAAATTGTGAAAGTTTTGAAAGTAGTTATTATTTGAGAACACTTGATATAACTTTTCTGGTTAATTAACGAATTCTAGGCTGTAGAATAAGGGTCTTGATTTTCGAATTCAAATTATGACTTGAACCTGTAATTTCAAATTTCAATTATAAATAGTTATATTGTTAAAAATATACTAAAATGGTACCTACACAATTATGTTGTGTATTACGTTATTTAGTCTTCACTTGCCTTGAACTTGACTTGGCTTGTCTTATTTGAGAAGAAAAATTTAAATTTGAAACGTAAAAATTTGTCGAATGGGAATCAAACCCACAACTTTCATATGTAAGCAGTTATTCACGTCACTACGGCCTCCTTTAATTTTGTCTCCAAGCAAATTTTATAATTTTTCCCTATAATCAAAATTTATATTAAAATTTAAAAGTACTTCTAGGTTTTAATACATTTTTTCCTGGACCATTTTCATTACTTGAAACATTTAAATATTGTTTGCGAAGGGATTAGATGGGAGAGTGGTTCCTTCATCCTGGATTAAGTATTTCGCTAAGAGAAATAAGCGATGAACAATTTCCCTTATCTCTTTGTTAGAAATACGTTCATTAATAACTTGATGCTAGAGGCGGTGTTGTCTTTAAGCCCGCACTTCGTGATAAAAAATGAGAATATAATTGGGACAGATGGCAAAACGATTCAAAAAGGAATATCGATAGTCTATTGAAAAATACGGTGGCGGTTTCTTTGTGAAAGTACATTGTTTGTGAATTTCTTTCATCTATCATGGGTGTATCCCACGACAATGGGTGCCTGGGTGACATATTAGAGTGCGCTCTGCGCCCATTTTAAATTTTGAATAGCAGCGTCGAATGTTGCTATTTTTCTTAACTAGACGTAAGAGATAAATAATATTAGAAGTCTAACATAATAAGAAGATTAACATAAGGGGAGTTGAATTTTATTTTAAAATTATTAAATATTATGATTATATTTATTGGTATTTGAGAGACGATCGTAACCAAAAACTATGTCCATCACCCCGTTCTCCGTGAAATGTTCTTTTAAGAGACGTTTTTCTATTGTTATTTTAGCGAGCACTACCAACTGTGTAAACTAAACATATATCAATTGTGTAACGATGGCGTCAGTTTAACCTAATTACTGTAAAATTTAATTGTTGTCTATTATTTACAAAATATGCTTCTCATATTGCTCGAGTGCTTTTGGCATGGCGAGCTAAATGTGCCAAGCTGTCGCCTCTCTGGACTTCAAGTCTTAATAACTATTATTGAAATAATTGAAACTGTAAGACCACTAACTTAACGTAAGCACATTTTATGAAATAACATATCTATATCACCTAAATCCATTGTTCTTTAGTATTTAACTGTATATGATGGTTGTCTTGTGTGTTAAATCTGGCCAATGTTTAAGTTTAAGATATTTAATTTTTTAACCTAACCCGTAAGGTAAAGGAGAAATGTGAATATATTTCCAATAGAGACAAACCTATTATGAAGACGGTATGAGAAGAGTGTAAGCATAAAAAGAAATGAAACGTTTAGTGGTAAATTAGTTAAATGTATAAATCTATTTAGTATCAAAAACTGCTCAATTTCTACGATACTAATGCTGACTAGCGGACATATTAACTGCCAATTTTACTGTTCTACAATTTCTCATATTATAGTTGTTAGACTAATTTATCTTAAGTTAGACTAACATCTGTAGATAGTTGAAGTAAAATAGTTTGCCAGTACAGTACTTACACAGATACATGTACAGTATTTCTGAAGTTTTAATTAATAAATATGTACAGTGTACTAACACTATACATAGACAAAATTCTTTCTTTCATTTCAATATCAGAAAATTAAAGCATTGAATAGATTATAATAATTAAAACTTATAAAAATTATTTTAGCATCAACAGACAGAGACTAAAAATTTAAAGAGATTAAAAATTAAATTAGGATTCAGAGATTATGCTTATTAAATGATTTACATCATGTATTTATTGTATGGTATAATAACTAGTAGTTTGAGATATAAAGTAGTAGTAGTTGAGGGCGTCGTGAGGCATCGGCACAGCCTCTGACTGTAAACGTGAGCTGGGTTGTGGGTTCGACACCTACTCGAGGAAAATAATTATTATTTAAATGTCTTCACCGCCAGTCAACACGCAATAGCTCTATAACTGGATAGAAAGTGGAGAACAGAGTGTTTTAAAATTAGGTTTCCTCTTTCTACCCTGCCATAAATCGGAAATAGTGTGAAGTTATTTATACGCAGTAAACAAGTCGATTCTCCTTCATATTGATTTAAAATGTAACAGATAGTGCCTTGGATAGTAACAATCAATTGTGATAGATCTTTTTCTTTATGTCGTCAGCAATATTCAAATTTGGTCCGCACCGGAAATATTGCCTTGCAGACTATATGCAAATTTTGTTTGAAATGTGAAAAGTTTCCTCGATCGCCGATCCTTCACTTGCAAAGGCAAACAGTTTCAATAAGATAAATTCTAAGATGTTCTACTTAGAGTCAATACTGGGTAAAAGGGTTTTGATCAGTTGTGAGAAAGATATAAAGTTTTTTTTTTATATAATATTTAAATTAGTTTTAAAATGGATACTTATTTCGTAAAATACAAATTTATTGTTAAAATATGATGGAATGTTCCTTATTTTTTTTAAATAAAGAGGAGAGAGGATTTTATTATATAGAATCTGTAATGTGAACTAGATATCAGCTTTCAAGCATTAGGCTAAGCAACTTTGTTTTCCAAAAAATTATTCTTGTTTATTAATCGTTTTTAAATATGATTACCAAAAAGATATCATATACTTCAAATTAAAGGAAAATGAATTTTTATTATATAAACCTAAAATAACCCGTGTCATATAATTAATAACCGACTGATTTATATATTAAACATTGGCTAACAAAGAGATTGGATTCGGGAAGGATAATTATGTTTGTAGAGCCGTATGATAGGCCAACATTTGTTTCTCATTACACTTGTTACGCGTCGATTGTGGGCAGAGGTACATATATATATATATATATATATATATATATATATATATATATATATATATATATATATATATATATATATATATATATATATATATATATATATATATATATATAATAAAAATATCCCGATTAAAGTGAATTGCCACTAGTATCTGTTTCCAAATTGTTTCACTTGAAATTATTCTATAAACATTATTTTCACATGCTCAGTAAGACAGTGTAAGTTTTATTGTCACTCGATATGCTACATACGGAGCATCTTAACACGAGTTTCTCTCTTATCTAATTAGGTCGCTTGCGAAACTTGAAAAAATATATAAAAAATGATACAATATTTATTAGGATAATGTCGTTGTAAAATATCTTGAAATAACGAAGAGATAGACAGACGACAATTCTACTGAGTAATTTTGTAGCTGTTGTTACATTAACCGACTCAATAAATCCTGTATTAGAGTTCCACACATCAAAAGGAAAAAACGGGACCTTTTTAGGATCACTTAATAATATGACAATTTAAAATAACAATTTTGAATTTATTCCACAAGGGGAGTTAAGAGGAATAAAGAGAAATGCTTTCGAATAGACTTATACATAGCTACTATCAAGTAGATAATCAATGTCCTAGATAATAATATATTGATAATAATTAATTTTATATTATTAGTTAGATAATTTCTTGCTAGTATAAAATTAACTATTAAATTCATAGCATACCAAAAGTAATGTATAGATAAATTGTTTGAAAGCTGAAGTTGTTTCGCTAATTTAAAAAGTTTGCAATTTCAATTTTGCAGCAGCCATTCTTTATGCAACTGTAATTCCGAGCGTTTCATTATCACGGCGAGATACTCGTTATGCCATTTAGTTGGAAAAAAAGAAACTCATAAATACACTTGTTTCAGCTAGAACGAAATTCATAAATCAGAACAGGGATTGTAATCTGAGATTCTTTCATATTCTCTGCATACGAAATATGTAGTTTTATATTAAAATGTAGAGAGCTCAAGCCCTACTGTAATAATTATTCAGAAGATTGGATTCATCTCTTTATTTTATTAAAGAATAATAACTTCTTTTTGTCTATGTATTATTTTATAATATAGTAATATTCGTAAACTTAACTTAAGCGGTAAATCTAACAGTTTTTCTTTATGTATTATTATTAATTGTTTAATAAAGGCAGCGTTGCAGCCATTGATACATGTCAACAATTTCCTTTGTGTGTTTTTTACTCAATGTGCAATCGCCAAATGGATAACTGGGATACTTGGAACGCCTTAACCAAAGTACTGAATATATCAATATTTAATTAAAACAATTTGTTAATCAAACCGGATCCTCTACCTATTTATGTGTAGTGAAGTAAAAAAATATATTATTTAATAAAATTAATAATTTAATATTTATATTATTTAATAAAATTAATAACTTAATAATTTATCGTAGGATTACCCTTTATGAAATTTATTAGTTGTATACGTTAGCATGAGCGCAAATAATATATAGTAGAGTAGCCTAGAATTAAGATTAAGTTAAATGTAAAGACCATTTCAATGCTATCACTTAAGTCCGGTAGTATTGGATTTCAACATAAGTGTTTGTGTTAGAATATCTTCAACCGCATTCTAGGAACGGAATCTATGTTTCCGTTACACAAATCACTATACTGTATATCTTGTCCTATTTACTGAATACTATTAAAGTGAACATAAATCTATATCTTTTTGTAAGTTTATTTTCAGTAACAAATATTTTTGAAGGATCATACAGTTTTCTTACATAATAAAAATATAAATTTATCAGTTTAAAAATATGCTTTTCGCGATTTTTGTATGAAACCAAATAGTTTTGTGCCATCTGTATATACCATAACTAGACAGCCAGCCATAACTAGATCATACATTACAAAAATATTCATATATAAACATATGCGTAAAATTTATAATTTAGCGATATTTAGTAGAGTTCCGGTCGGCAGTGTTTGTTGGCACCTTTAACGAGCGCCGTTGTGATTCAGAGCCACGTAAATAATACCTGCAAGTACATTCAGTATGATTAACCGCACTATGCAGGTAACGCCCATGTGTTTTGAACTGCTTGCGCAAATATAATCTCTATTACTGTACTGAAAATAGCTATTATAGTATAATTTCTATGAACTATATGAAACACAGTTGAACGAATTTGAATATAGATTCGTTCTAATTTGTATAATGGAATTTCAGCGGCAGTTAATTTATATTTGTGTCAATATATAAATAAATAATCGAGTGAATTTGATAATGCTTGTGCTGCAAGCAGCTAAACTTCAGTATATTCATTTTGAATTATGAAATGAAAATATACATCTTACCTGATAGCTTAACAGGTGTTAAGTCATAGATTAAAAGTTTCAAACGTATGTGGTATATATCACGTCTAGTTTTTGAGGTACATAACAATTACTACTCTTACTACCTTTGCTTTAACGTTTTTGATATATTTTATTATTGTTGTGTTTACTTATTGTTTCTATTAGATAAGGATATAGATAAGGAGATATTTAGTACAAATATATTTGAAAATTCAACATAAATACTGGACTCAGGAGTCGTCGCATCTCTTAAACGACTATGTTATCAACAATGCACATATACTGCTGTAAAGCATCTTGAAGGCGATTTGATGGCTATCAGGACCCAATTAAACTAGGTGATTACTTTTGGTATTGAAAACAAGAAGATAAAGATTCAATGCACTATAAAAAATGTAAGCTTCAAACTTGATTAATTTAAAAAAAATCTCGTTGATTTTGTTCGATATGTTTAAATTATATTTTTAAGGGTAAAACGATTTTAGTGATCATAATAAGTATTAGTAGAAGCGAAAAGTAAATATTCCAATGATTTTGACGCTTTACTAAACTAAACGGAGTGACTGTGACGTACGTCTCTTCATTTTCCGATTGTGTGTAATAACGAGGTATTGGTTTTTAGTTTATTTGAATTAAAAATTATTATAAAAATACCTCGATAGTATCTAATATGCTCTATTTCAATTGAGTCACTAAGATTTAAATTATGATTAATAATAATCAATACTTACATTATATATGCCGAAAAAGCGTGTAGCTACTTATCAACAACAGCCAATACTTCTTTTATTTTTAGTAGAATTGGACAGTGTAGAAAGTCGACGGTTCGAAAAGTTTTCGTGCACTTGCTCTTCTTCACCTTTGAAAAGCACGCTTAGTTCACTTACTAAAAGGCAACTAAACTAAAGAAAAAGAACTGAGTGAGATACGTTTTTTTATTTTCAACTACGAACATGTTAAGGAAATGCCAAAACAACCCGTCTCATTGAGAACACTGAATTTGTTTCTATTCTTGTTTATGAAAAGCTTCAACGTCAATGTAATGAATAAATAAGCTAAGTTATAAGAAGTAAAGTACTTTAGAAAAGTTATTTATAACGTATTCAGAGGTAAAAGTTCAATAATAAAGTTAAGTGGACTGACAAATTATAAAATTTCTCTTTAATAGAAAAAAAAAAACAAAACTATAACCAGTAAACATTAAGTATGTGAGCATTTGTATCCATTATCTCTATATAAGTAGGCAATAATTTTCCTACTTACTTATTCTATATACCACTCACTAAAGTAATTAGTGTAAATATAAACAAAAATCGTGAATTTTACATCGTCCGAGTTAACAAAAATGCTCATAAATTGAAAAGTACTGGGTCAAACTGAATGACATTTTTATGGGACCAACTGGCAACTATTCCGCATCGAGCTAAATGTATTGTGTAAATCGAATCAGAAATCTCCGCATAATCGATGTGCATAAGTAAAAATAAAACATACCAAGCGAATTGAGAATTATTTTGCAAGTCGGTTAATAATATTAACAATTTATACACTTAATGTAGATTCTTATCCGGTATACTGAGTTTAAGATGAAGTTTGAAGAAGATTTTTGCACATATATTTAAAATAAAAGTTTGAAAATGAGTTACATAAAACTATATTATATTTAAATATTGCGTAAAATGTAAAAAAAAACATGTGAAAAATAATTTACATACACAAGAATTCACGTTTTACGCAAGTAAAGTCACTTACGTTACATAAATTTACCACTAATACTGCGATTGTAGCGTATTATAACAAACGTAATTGCGACAAAAATGTTAATTTAATAGAATATCGACCACGCAATGCACCAGTGCGTGCGTCCACGTCCAATTCTGTCTGTCGATGTGCAGCTGTCAACAAATTAATATGTCACTTTGTATTAGCTCGCTCGCTACTAAATAATAATTATTTATATTTTATATATTTATACGTATTCTCTAAGTAATTTTTGTTCGTCATCAATAGAGAGGTTACGATGTGTGGGTGACTTTAGCCAATAACATAATAGCATTAATCATCAAACATCTACTACCTATATAAAAAATAACTTTTGCTGTTTTCTTATTGTACGAGGTAGGCCAGACCTATTTTTACGTTCAACACATTTTATCTATATGTATATACATAGTTTCACACACATATAAATAACACACAGATAAACAAAGATTTTTAAATTGTTGTACAAAATATGAATTCACAAATACATTCTTAATCCTGTATATATTCAGATGTGTAAACTACCCCTTATAGTGTCTGTGATTGGTTTTCATATCAGCCCCCTTTGCACAATAGATTATTCTATGTCAGTATTATATTACTCATGATAGACCTCGATCGCTCTATAGAAGCCTCTAATCTATTCAGGGACATCGGACCATTAGTAGATATACTGACATAGGCTGCTTTGATGATTCAGGTATAAGATATGCCAAAGTAAACAAAGATGTACCTATATATTTTATAATTAATATATAGAAATAGATTTTTGATAAAATCACATTTTTGTGCATATTAGGCATTTAAACACTTTGTTAGGGATACATAAATATATATTAATTAAGTTAATAACAAAATGCTTAAACTTTTTATTACTACTGAATTTAAACGAGACATATGATTTTTACAATACAATATATTTAATATATTTAATACTAATATATTTTATAGCACGAAAACTAAACTAAATATTAATTTTAAAAAATCTGACATGGACAACATGGCGGCCTTATCGCTTAAAGCGATCTCTTCCAGGCCACACTTGGATGTTGGAGTTGTAAGTTGGGCGGTGCATAAATTGGACATAAAACATAAGTATACATGAAACATACAATAGGTATATACAATATTAATAAATAAATACATATTAACAAACATACATTCCTATAAATATATCTATTAGATATTATATATTACTTAGGTTTATATTGTGTGAAAAGAAATACAAACGTTTATGTTCCTATTGTACAATAGGTATATTCTTAAGAGTACATAAAAGGTTCAATATACCGGCACTTCCACAGCAATAAATCCTTTCATATATTTCAGTTAAGCTGTAGAGGGATATTGTCACTCGTGTAGTTTATATCGGTACGGGGACCTTTGGATAAACTTAATAAAAATAAATAAGATTCAGCAAAATTTCCAGACATCTTTCGTCCGCAATTTCCGTCCGGAATAAGAAGCAGGGACTCGTGAAATTAAGAATCTTTATCTGTGCCAGACGTCAGGTTGATTTACTAGTCAACTGATTGTATTTGTTTTTTTTTTATGTTTTAGCACAACACAATTACATAATAATAAGTGTTGAATATAACATATATTATGTCAGATGTACTATATGTATTGAAATATGTATGTTAAATTATATATGTCATAAAGATTCGATGTAAATGTAGTTTCTATTACATTAATTGATTTACTTGTCATTTTAACAATAAAATATATAAATTATGTAGATCTTATAATACAATTTATATATTTAAACATGTACATTCTTACTTCTTCAAATATTCTTTTAATTACAGCATCGCAGCTAGCATGCTCGGTTTTCTTTTAAGAAGAACAAAGGGATCTTAAAGTATTTAACACAGAATACTTGCTTAGCCAAGCTTAAGTCAGTCAGTATAGTATTTTCAAGCTCTATAAAGTGTGATACTATCGCATTTATTCCACTTAACTTGTGAGTAGAAATTTCAACAAAAATGGCATAATGTTGTATTTTTTTTTCTTTGATATCCCCGTGAAATCATGTATAGGTGATTTTGGTTATACGGCGCTTGCAAGTAAAATTGAAACAAACAACATTAATTGGTTTTTGAGTTTCAATTTTAAAGAATCAAGTTTTAATTTTCCTGTAAAATTTAACAATTAAATATAATTAAGATTAGACTCCCAACTGAGCAGCAGTTGACAAAAATTTTGCAAAATACACTTTCAAACATAATATATAAACTAGAAATCCCTTACTTTTTCTTGAAAATCAATGTGATTTCGAATACAATTTCCTTCTGAGGCAATAAGTTTACTCAAAGGGCGGGTCCAGGTGAGAATTTAAAGTTCAGTGAAACAGGTGGAGGGTGGAACTTGGAATCGTATATCAGAGAAAGCGCTGATAAACTACAACATTGTGTTTCAAAAGAAATAATCTCATGCAATCTTTGAGACTAAACTTTATTTCTAGAAATATTTAAGGTGACTAACTATTTAAAAATCCTTTAGGATCATTAAATTCTATTTGAGGTATTTTTTGAATTATTGTCTAATGTGAAACACGTTGTACAGTATAGCCAATAAAACTATTTATATTCATACCTTGTCATAAACAACTTTTTTATTGTAAATAAATAGTTAAATTAACAACATGTTCGTGTATTCCAAGTATTATTGTCAATTTCGTCACTACGTAAATATTACAAGTTAATATTAAATTGATATTTTTGATTGTACGTGTCATAGTTGTGGGTACAGGGAGAAATAATTTTTTTGGCTTAGTTACACGAAATACGACTTTGGGTCATTAGTCACTACCAAATATGCAAAGTGGCTGAAATGTATAGAAATTGGAGAATGGCAGCAAATATCTGTATAAAAAAACGGTCAAGTGCGAGTCAATCTTTTGCACTGAAGGTCACTGTGAAGTACAATTTGTAAAAATTACACTAATTTAAAATAAATGAACTTAATGCATAAGTTTGTAGGGGCTTTTTAATGATATTCCTAAAAAAAATGGTTTTTGGTATTTCTCATTTCTCTCTATGAGCTCTCACTTCTTTCTATATTTTGATCACGGTGTGAGCGTCTATATATACGACATAAATGGAGTGTTAATAGCCGTGTCTTTTGAATGCGAATATTTGATATTAAGTTCACAGTCACATGCGTTATGTAGAAAATGGGTCTTGACAGACAGACATATTTTACGTAAATTATTACTTCCACGGAAATATAGATTAACTAATTAATTATTTTTATATTTACCAATATTACTAAATATACTTTTATTATTCCAACAACTTTGTATACGTCTATTATGTAGATACATTCAAAATATAAGGATATGGTATTTGAATAGCAGAGCTAGAATTGATTTTGAATTTGACATACAATAGACACAGGTCTATCCCATGTCAAATTGAAACAAAAACATACTTCAAGTAGGTAAATGGTAGTTTAATTTTGGTTAGGTCATATTTTATATAAAAAAACCAAGCTCAGTCTTTTAGTTTCGCCTTGTTCTGTATTAATTGATTATTTATAGCCTTATAGGCATCATATTACACAACAATCTATACAGAATACTTTCATGTATTCCATTTAAGAATTCATTGAAAAGGTAAAAATGTCGACAATTTCGTATATGTCAAACATGTCTTCATTGGGAGCGCGATGCTCGTTTGAGGAAATATTTATAGTGCGGATAGACAATGTATGCCTTCAATTTGCTGAAAAGGAAAGTAAAATATATTTTTCAATAAAAGTTTACTAAAAACATATATTATTTTCCTAAACATGAAAGATGTTATAAAATATTTTGTTCATATCTATACAAATCCCTTACATTTTATAATAAGAAAGTAATTATACGGAATGTAAGCTGAAATGAATATACCAGCTAAATATAGGCAGAACAAGATAAACGCGGAGTCGAACAGAGTAAGTTAGTATCACCGAGCGAACTTCTTGCTCCGAGTTTATGTTCCTTACACGAAGGAATTACGTTCAAATACATATGTTGCCTACACCGGCACAGCAAAGTTAAATGAAAGCAATTTAAACTTTAAATTCATGAATTTTATCCGCAATAATGTCGGTAATTTATGTTCTCGCGATGCAATGAAATAAAAACAGCGCTTGGAGTTGTAGCGGCAACTTTTTCCACTTAAATGTATATTTTAGTAGATACAAAACCTTGAGCTATTCTTGGAATGCCGTAGGATGGCAAGTTGAATGTTATATTAGATATAAATACAGCTAACAGTTAAGGTATACTAACATATATAACATATTTTATTTTATTTTCATATATAAAGTACATAGTAGAAAAAGAAATAATCCTTGATACTAAAATAACTTTTATATTTTACTGCTCATAAGAAATGTAATGATTGTACGTAAATATGTCTTAAGGAAAACAATATAAATTTGAACGTAATATATTTTGCTTATGACTTCACTTACGTTCACATAAAATTTTTAAGTAACTAAATAAATCGTCTCCCCATGGCAACAGCTTCTTGTACGTTTTACCTCATAAACTCGCATCCATATCGTCATATTTATGAAAACTGCAGCATTTTATAACTTAACATGTAAACAAGACTATGTAAACCACAGAGAGTTATAATAAAAAACTTTAGAATTAAAAACTTTACATATTCATATTAATTATTTGAGTATATCATGTGCAACTTGCTTTTTGTCTTTTTGACTTTATTCTAAACATAATTACCACATATCATCATTATATAAATAAAAAAAATCTAAATTTTACTCTTATTTAAAGAACTTAATATTATATAACCATATTTTTCTAATTAATTGTATAAATTAAAAGGCCAAAATTGTTAGTATACGTTTAAATAAACTGTTGCATTTTAAGTGAGTTTATCTCGTACCATAATCGACTTGAAGCTCGGTAATGAAAAGTAAATGTTGAGTTTACATACGAGCTCACAAACATTATTATCTTGCCTGAATAAACGTGGCATCTTTTTGTATGCTTATATTATATTTTTACTAAATAAAATTCAGTCATAAATTGGGCTCAATCAGTTGTCATAAATTGGGCTCAATTTTCATAGTATTATTATTAACGTTAAAACGCAATTATGTGAATTTTGAAAAATATGTCATTGATAAAATTTTATTCTTATTAGTCTTACAAGGAACAGCGTCTGACTGTAAACGTCACTGATATTCGTTTATACCCACGAATTAATCATGTTTTTTAATTAATCATTACCTCACTCTGGTAAGTAAAACATTATAAATTGTATTTTCATTTCCAAAAGTTATATACGTAATAAAGTTAAATTATAATTAAGAAGAAGATGTTAAAGACAAAGCTATTTGTGATTTAACAGATGCAAGCAACCATTTTGATAAGGTACATTATTAGTCTTTTTAAACATTTTTTTAATTAAATCTACCATTATAAAATGTAAAAAAAAAATTAAATTTATATCAAATATTCAATTTATGGCAACATAAAAAATTATTAACATTGTTAGAAATTTCAAAAACCATTTCATTCGAATATTACTACGATACCCTTGACGTGTTGCTTTTTAATTAAAACAAGCAATTTTGGCACTCGCAACGCGCCACGCTTAGTAAGACTTTTATTACTCCACTTTAGTATAATATCTGCGCTTTTATGTACAAGTTCAAATTTTTAAATTACAAGATATTGTTTTGGCTTTAGGCTGTAATAATAAAATCCATTGTGTTTACGTACATCTCAAAATCAGGTGGAAAGTGACACAGTCTTTTTTTTGCTTGCCCTACCCTGCTATAAGAAAGTAAGCGCGAAATTGGAAAAAATTATAATCACTATAGTTATGAAAAAAATGGTTATTTATTTCATCATCATCACAGCCGTTGTTTCACCCACTGCTGGACCCCAAGGCCTCCCCCAAGGATCTCCACGAACGGTCCCGCGCTACCCGCATCCAGCGGCTTCCGGCGACCTTGACCAAATCGTCGGTTCACCTAGTAGGGGGCCTGCCCCACTATTTGTTTATGGCCCTTAAAATATATTTAAAAAAATGTGTGACAAAAAGATTTAATATATATACTTTTTTAATATTTTTTACTTCACAATACTATATTATGTACTTGAATAATAACGACTTAGTCAATTGAAATATATTTATTTGTTTCTATTTTTAATATTATCCTTGAATTATTCGTATTATAATAATTATAAATTAAAGTAATATAATTAATATTAAACACATTCGCCTCATCCCAAAGTTAAAGCACTAGGATCAAATTGTACAAGCTCGGAGCATCCAGACTTCAATAGTAGAAGTTTCATCGTAACAATGTCATTTAAATTGAATGCTAATTTATAACTCATTTGAAAGTAATATTGAAGTTTTGTACTAATATGGCGATTACATATAATATAATGTTGATAATTATGTCGTCTACATTAACTTAGTGTCCGCTTTGGCAAGATAATGCGCGGGATTGAGTTTGAGTTTTGGCAGAAAACGGAGAATGGAATGTTAGGACAATAAAATATAAACTATTACTCCGAAATAAAGAATGAAGCTGTAAAATCAGAAGAATGTAATAATAATAATTAGGATTTTAAAGAATATTATATTCTCTTATCAATATTATCTGACATATGACAGAGTTGATATGAAAAGTATTATATGATAATTATAAAAACTGGAACAATAAGCTTCACTTTAACTATATAAAAAAAAATATATAAATATTGACAAATATGATGTAGCGAACGCTACATCGCTGTGAGTAAATAAAACCAGCTATAAATCATCAAAGTTAGACTTGACAATTTACATACAAAACATGTTGCATTCACAAAACTTTTACGTCCTGAGTCACGTCTGTGCCGCAAATATGCAAATACTTCTATCAATATTCATCGATGCCAGGACAATAATTGAGTCTAGTATCGCAACCAAGTTCATTCAGCAGCTTATCTTTTTGTTCGTAGACCTTTCAATAATAGTTCTCTATTGAATATCTGACTTTTTAAATATTTTTGAATAATTTGAATTCTAATATTTTATTTTCTAGTAATCTAAAATTGAAAGTATATGGCTATTTACAAAAATTGGACGTCATTTGTGATTAATCCTTAGTCTGGTTGATGAATAAGCTTTCACAAGATAAAACGTTTCAAAATGTTAAAGGGTTATTTATTTGAAACTATATTGGACATACTGAAAGAATCTAGAATTGTGTTTTTGTCACAAACACATTTAGGAGTCATTAAAATTTTAATTGATTCAAGACATTTACACGTTTTAAAATACCCATATGTTATTGTTTTATGTTAACAGATTTTTTAAATAATAGTTTAATATATCTTCTAAGTAGCATAAACACTAAATTCACCTTTTAATGCTCGATCTAGAGACACCTTCTAAATTTCTACTCGAAAAACGATAATTAAAATTTGTTTTATTTAAGCACATTTTTATTTAACTATATAAGTTTTTGCATTGATTGTGTTTATGTACCAACTATCTTCTTCTTCTTCTTCTTGGCATTAGTCCCGGCTTTTGCCAGGGTCTGCCTTCCGACTGAGCCTACTCCACTTTGCACGGTCTTTAACATCCTCAGTGGATAATTTATTGGCTCTCATGTCTTGTGTCACGACATCCAGCCATCGCTTCCTTGGGCGTCCGGGTGGTCTAACTCCAGGACAGACATGTCAAGGCACTTCCTTCCGACATAGTTCTCAGATCGGCGCATGACATGGCCATACCATCTCAGGCGACGCTCTTGGAGCTTATCCACTACGTCACGGACCCCAAGACTACCTCGAATGAATGTGTTGCGTATGCGGTCTGACCGCGTCACGCCACACATCCATCTCAGCATCTTCATCTCCGTGACGTGAAGCTCCTGAGTGTGCCGAGATAATGTTGGCCAACATTCGCTGCCATATATAAGAACAGGTCGGATAATGCTCTTGTATATCAGTCCCTTGAGCTTGGGCGGTATTCTGCTATCGCAGACCACACCAGTGACCTCCTGCCATTTGGCCCAGGCAGCGTTTATACGGGCATGGATGTCGTGGTCGATGCCTCCAGACTCATGCATAACGGCTCCAAGGTACCTGAACTTCTCCGACTTAACGGCTGGCTCAGGCCCGATATGGATGGTGCTCGAGTCCGGGTTCCCGCAAGCCATGTACTCGGTCTTCGACACATTCAGTTTGAGACCACCGTTCTCAAGCGCACCCTTCCAGGCGTTCACTTTACGCTCCAGCATCAGTCGGTTCTCATCGATGAGTACTATGTCATCGGCATACATCATCGGCCACGGAGGCTGGCATTGGATGTGAGCCGAGACAGTATCCAGCACTACATTGAATAAGAACGGACTAAGAGCTGAGCCCTGGTGAACCCCTACTGTAATCGGGAAGGGCTTGGTGTCGCCAACAGCGGTCCTAACCACTGAAGCGAAGTCGTTGTACATATCTCTGATAACCTCAATATAGGCTTCAGGGATCCCCTTGGATCGCAATGCCCACCGTGCCCCCCCCGTGGCACAAAGTCAAAGGCCTTCTGCAGGTCCAAAAAGGCCACATGCAGAGCTCCCCTTTTTTCCCTGTAAGCCTCCATCAAAGTTCTGAGGGCAAAAATGGCATCCATAGTGCCTGATCCTGGTTGAAACCCATACTGAGACTCAGAGACAGTACATTCTTGGCGGAGCCTGAGGCCGATCATGTGCTCGAAGAGGTTCATGGTGTGGCTCATAATCTTAATGCCCCTATAACTACCGCAATCTTGAACACTGCCCCTTCCTTTGTAAATAGGGATAATAAAGCTTTGCCGCCACTGATGTGGCATCTTTCCAGTATTCAAGATACGGTTAAACAGGTCAGTAAGTATAAGCACACCAAGAGAGCCCAACGATTTCCACGCCTCGATTGGGATGTCGTCAGGTCCTACCGCTTTTCCGTTCTTCATGCGTCGAAGACAATTACGAGTTTCGTCACGGGTTATTGGAGCAACAAGTCCGAGGTTAGGAGATAATCCAGGAGGAGGACTACAAGACTGCTGAGTGTTCAGCAGCTCCCTAAAGTAGCTTCTCCATCTCTCCTTCACAGAGGCATGACTACAAAGCAACGTGCCCCGAGAATCTCTGACGCAAAGACATTTTGTAATATCCTGCGTCGCTTTATCTCGAGCACGAGCCAGTTTGTATATGAGCTTCTGCCCCCCCACAGTTTCAAGTTTATCGTACAATGGCGACAAACTTTCCTGCACCTGGTCATTCCACCACCATGTCTCCCTGTCGATGACACGCCCACCCTTAGTAACACCAAGAACTCGCTTGCCCGCCGCAATGATTGCTGAATAAGCTCGATCCCATGCAGTCTGAGCGGTCTCGGTGTTAGTCAGTAGATTTTTACTCTCCACCTGCGCCAAGAAGTCGGTCTGCATCGGCCCATTCAACAACCACCACTTAATTCTAGGCTTGCGTTTCTCGGCTACTTTCTTTTTCGGAGCAACATTATAGTCCATGACAAGGAGACGATGTTGGGCCGTCAGGCTTTCGCCGTGAATGACCTTACAGTTGGTCACCCTGCTGATATGACACCGTCTAGTCAGCAAATAATCAATTTGAGTTAAGTGGAACCCGTTCTTATACGTTATAAGGTGCTGAGGTTTCTTCTGGAAGAAAGTGTTCACGATAGCCAGATCAGATGCAATGCAGGTTCTTAGAATATTTTCTCCCTCTGCATTGCGAAGACCATATCCAAAACCCCCGTGAACACGTTCATACACCTCAGCGACCCTACCCACGTGGCCGTTCAAGTCCCCCCCAACTAAGACTGATTCGGTAGACGGTATAGCGAGTAGTACCTCTTCATACTGCTCCCAGAAGGTCTCCTTTTCAGCCGCGCTACAACCTGCCTGGGGAGTATAAGCACTGATTAAGTTTGTGATAACGCCCTTGATCAGTACCTTTATCCGCAGCGACGGTCATCTTCAAGAAGCCCATTCTGAAGCTCATCAGAAAGCGCTACCGCCACACCGTTTTTGGCTGTAGGTGACCCAGTGTATATAAGGCGGTAACCCTGCCCGATGTTACGAGACTTATTGCCCTTCCAGCAAGTTTCCTGAAGGAAAGCACACTGGACCCGACGTCTCATGAGTACATCTGCGAGTTCTCTGCATCGTCCGGTTAGAGAGCCAATATTCCATGTTGCAAAGCGGAGTTTACGTCTGGGTACTGACGTCGTTAGCCGTGCCCGTACTTGACACGGTAGCCCTTGCCCACTTATCGCAGGTGTAGGGCGATGTGCCTGCGCATCGTTTAACGGCGACGCCCTAGCCATACCCAGCTTTTTTCTAAATCGGTCCATACAAATGGCGAAGTGGTTTTTAGTGGAGCGATTGCCATCTGACCTCCAAGCCCATTACTGGGAGAAACCAAGAAAGGAAAGGGAATAAGAGGCAGAAAGACTTGGAGTATAGGGGAGGGATACCACTTACATGGATTGGATAGGGTTAAGAAAGTGGTGGCTCGAGGCCCCGGGGTCGCGTACCCGTATGCCGAAAACCAAATATCGGACAGATAATTGGCTAGACACCCTCTGAGATTCTGTACTAACTATATACATATATAATTAGTACAGAGAAAAATTGAGTGTGGTGTGTATGTGTATATATGTATGTATACATACATATTTATTAAATTTCTATTCTTTTTAAATTCACTCCATGTTTCATGTAGATTTGGAAACTTTATTGGCTAATGTAATATTATATTCATGTGTTATTTTTATGTAGAGAAAACGCTGTTTGCTTCCCAATATGAAAAAAATAATATATAAAAAACTGGGAATCTGAAAACATATTAAATTCTAAATATATTAAAAAAGGCGTCCGTTTGTCGAGCTATATATATGTATATTATCTGTTTGGTTTTAGCGTTCTTTCATAAGTGAGTCAATTAAAAAAAAAACTGAACAAGTCATAGTGCGCTGATGGTTCCGTACCAATTTCATGAATGTAGGTATTCCACTGAGACAAAAAGTAATAAACAATATTTGATAAATCCACTCATTTTGCATGAAATTAACTACAAAAACAAGTATTTAATGGTTTCTTATATATACTGTAAGTTCTCACTTCTCGTCAAATTTTATAAAGCTAGGTCAATGGAGTAGAACTAAAGAAGAAGCTAGGCCAATGGAGTAGCACTGAAGAGTCGACAAACTTAAATTTGCGATCGTATGCACTGATTTTGCATGAAATGAACTGCAGTGTTAATTTGTAATGATTTTTTCTAAGGTAAGGTATTAATATTTTCGGATTTTATCCCTTTGTTTTTGTTATAAGTTCTAACTTATTAGCAAATTTCATAACTCTGCGTCAACGAGAAGTAAAATGTAGGTTTTGATTTAGCGGCGATTTTTACACAAAATCCAAAAAAAATAAGCATAAACGTAAGTTTGGGTCTTTCTGTGTTTTAAGAGGCACTATTAGCTTGGTACCTCCACGTGATTTGGAGACAATGAAATGGTATTGATAGATGGACAGACAGACTACAAAGTGACACAAAGACTATAACCCCAATTTTTTACTTTTGATGTCCGGGACCTAAAAAGGGGAAGAAAGAGAAAAACGATTTATAATATTTATATATAAATTTCTATTGTTAATAAATAAAACTAACAACACATATACAGGCATTTTATGAAAAATTGTCAATAACAGTATTATATACATAAATATCTCTCTCAAAAATTCACTGGCGACTCGATGTCGACTAAAGCATGATATAACATACCGTTTACACTGCGGAATTTGGGCATAAGCTCTTAAACATTGGAGTGGTATTCCATTATTGCATTCTGAAGTTATTTATAAATTTCATATGCTAAATCCCAGTTGTATTTCATTATTTTCTTTGTTTATTTTATAATATAAAAAGTAAATAGCAGTATATTTTTTAATACATAATAAATTAAGTAAAAAAAATGGCTTACTTCACTTAATATAATATACCCTTGGTCAGACAGAGAGCTGGTTCTCTCCTGTGGAACATTACGTCGGGTACGACTGAGTGTTAAGAGGCAGCACCCTACCGGAAGTCCTCTGTTACACCGACGACACACTGGTATTAGCGAAGCAGAGGATCTATCATGAGGCAGCATTTTTTGCCGCAGCAGTTGTTGCCACGGCTGTTGTGGGTCGCATCAGCTTGGATTAGAAGTTGCCTTGAACAAGTTCTAGGTCCTGTATTTTCATGCTTCTAGGAAGAGCCCATCACCAGATACACATATCATCATCAATGGCGTGAGAATAGACGTTAAAAGTAGCATGAAATACCTCGTACTTGTTCTGGATGGTCAATTCAGTTTTCGGGGCCATTTTTCCACCTTGGCTTTACTGCCACTGAACGCCTCCATGTGTGCTTAGGAAGGAAACGTGGCCGCTTCCTTTTTCCTTGAGTTGTACATTCTAAGGCTTATTTTGGAATGTTGTTCGGGGTTCTCACTTAGATACAAAGGATGTGTCGGAGGCATCGGTTGACGAAGACTTGGATAGGTCACGTGATGTCCACAGTGACTCTCAACTGAAATATTTCTAAATTTACTCTTTGTATCAGCTTTCTAGACCACCATACGGCCCGCAGTTGTGCGAAGGTCGCCCGGGTTTTGGTTATGCTTAAATTGATATCCTCTTTTGTTCCTTCAGTCTCTGACACAATGCTACCGAGATTGGCCGCTGCACACACTCTATTGGTTCCGAGTCTAATAACAGTGGAGTCAAATTCCTTTCGAGTTCACCTACCGCAGTAGATCATCTAGTTTAGGTTGTTTGCTTGTGGCTGAGCAGATAAGGGTCGCCAGCATAGTCTAGGTCGTCCAAGGTTTTGGCCAACCCCCATTCTATACCGTGGCGTTGCCATTTAGCCACTGCATAACGTCACCCAGAACGAAGAAGGCACAGTAGAGGTGAACAAAAACAACCCTGTCGGACGCGAAAAAATATATATAAAAAAAAATTACATTTATATTTAAGTTAAACAGTTTAACATAATAATAATGATGCGGTAAATGTATTGAAATATAATAAACCATTTAAAAATATTATATTTTCTCGTACGTAATAATTATCTTTTGTACATAATATCATGTTAAGTAACAGTATGTGTGTGCACTTACAAGCGTGGATTTTGAATAGAATAGGAAATGCAATCAAGCGACGACAACTGAACCTATCATGAAACATTCGTATGTAAATTTACATATACGAGCATGTAATGTACTAGCATATACATATCATTTTATTTATTTTAACTTACATTTGTGTTTATAATTGATTTTACTTACTTACTTACTACTTTTTTTTCTAGTGTCCAGTTAGGCAATTTACAGGCAATTGTTACATTATTAAAACAATCTATTATTCATTATTTAAACAAAATAATTAAAAACTTAAATAAATCTATAAATAACTTAGCAATATTTGGTATCTCTGGACAAAGAAAAGAAATCTTTTATTTTAACATGCGCTCTTAATAATATGCGCTAATCAAACATCTTATCATAGTGTCTTAGCCGTAGCAACTTTTTACTACGTGTTGGTTGTGTGGCATAGCCTAGCGGCGGCAGTGTTTCGAGGTCAATACGACATGGGTACCTGTAAAAAGGGTCTACCTTCAGCTTAAAGGCCGGCAACGTACTTGTATGTTACACGTGTACACATACACGGGGTCGTATTCGTCGGTGATCACTTAGCATCATTTGGCCCGGTCGCTTATTTGAATTGTCTTTCCCCCAAAAAAACAATCTATAACTCTATTAATATTTGAAGAAACTAAAATTTTCATAAATGTAACAAAACTTATGTGCAAAAACAAATAACAGTAACACATATTATTATTTATTTAATTAAAATATTCGACATTAAGAACAATCAACCCAGATAGATAGAGTTATAATAAATTCGTCACGAAGCGCATCAAAGCCTTAATTAAGATACGGTCGCACCGATCCCTCGAAAGCGACTAAAGTTGAGCAGTTTGCCGTTTGTCTTGGACTACTTGGACAGTAAAGTAACTAGTCAAACAAAGTGCGGCCTCGCCAGCTGTACGCCGTCAGTTCTGATTTACTGAAATTAAATGCTCGATCACGTTCTATGTATAAACAGTTGATAGTATTTAGCAAGTTTTGTTTCAGATTCTATCTGCAGTTGCACATTAATAATTATTTCTTTACTATTTAAAGTTATAGCTTTTTGGTAAGTAATCTAGTGACAATATATATAATTTCTTTTCATCAAACCAATAAAACTCATGTTAATATACTCGCAGCAATATATACTCGCTAGGGAAAACAGATATATTACCAAAATGATCCACGAGGCTCCCAATTTCAATAGGGAAGACGGTTGGAAGCTGTCTACCATCTGGGACCTACTTATAATAATCCACCACACTAGAGGGCAGGATACAGTTAGCTCATTCTGCAGGAATCAAGGGCAGTTCATGAGGCATCTCAGAAACCGTTGGCGGTAGTTGGATATAATAATTGTATCAATTAGCAGAGGAATGCCAACTTAGTTACCCGTACCACGGACTAAAGCAAAATGTTCGAAATGTCCATTTTCCAAAAGCAAAAATAATGTAAATATACAATATATATATACTTACCAGTTAAATTCGGTTAATTTGTTTCATTTAAAACGATAAATCTTGCTTAAATCGTTTAATTTAAAACAGTACTAAAACGAGTACTATTTATCTATTTGTGTCATATTGTTTATAATCGTACTGTAACTCTTGAAAATTTCTAAATTGTCTCTGTAGAAAACAAACCCTACGTTCTTTCAATTTATTAACACTAAGAAAAGAGGGTGAAGACAAAAGACCAAGCCCCTTAAGATTTATGAATATTGCCCTTTTATGCGTATTTTCATGACTTTATATCCAAACCTCGGCCTAATATGAATTTAACTCCTGTTTCCGTATATCACCCGTAATATTTTTGGTGAATGCGTCATTTATTTATATAATTTTGTATATTTTTAGTTCGTTTTAGTTTTATTGTATACAAATTTACACATGTTTTACATTGTTGCTAGAATGCAATGTAATAAAATATTTAATAAGCATTAAATCTAAATAATAGAATACTAAATTTTATATGTAAATGGCACGTAAAGTTGCGGTGAAATTGCTAGTTGAATTTATAAATATATATTTTTTTGTATTTTGGAATAAGTCTGAACACAATAGAGTTCACTGCGAGCCAAGACTCAATTATTGGCGCTGCCTTCAATGAATATTGATAGCTCAATTTACATCTCGTAGTACGCGGCGGAGAACGAAAAAATTGGACGAAAGCAAGTTTGGTTTCACATAATTGTAAACTATTTTGAATTTATATTCACTTTTAATGTTAAATATCGCATTGCTTGGAGTTATTCCTTTGATGTTTAGAAATTACTCTTATTTATGCTGTGTTAGAATTTATTGATTTCGAAGAGTCAGTGTGTTTTGGATTAAATCTGACTTCAACTATTGCAGTCCGCGGCTATAATTCTAGCGCTAAGTTATTGTAATTATTGCTGTATCCGCGTGATTGTGGCAGAATATTGGGATATCGAGTAGAATATACGAGTGAGAATATACGAGTTAGTAACAGTTGTCAGTTACAAGTATTAACAAAAATGCATAGATGCACACGTAATATGCCTATCAAAACATAACAATGAAATTATAAAGCTAAAAGATATCCTGCGAAAAGTATTCTTTATATAAATAAAATACAATTTCAAACCGTAAGTGCTTATAAAATTAAAGTAGGGTGTCATTTTTAATTTAATTTAATTTTGTATTATACTAGCGAAAATGTAGACGTCTCTTCTGCCTGGAAAAGAAATTCTATAATAAACATATATGATTTCTTGTAGTTTAGCTGATTTATTACAACACACGTCGACTGCAGAGCCACTTCTTGAGTCCAGTTAAATTTTATAATTCAGAAATCTATGTGATCACACTAAAAGTTATTCAAATTACCCCAGTTGTTCAATCTGACAGTCATACATACAGAAGAATTATATATGAGGAACTGTAACCTGGAACCTGCAATTTCATTAAAGTGGACTATAAAACGTAAAATCCCGTTTTTTCCCCGAGACTCCCCAAGGACCGTGCATGCCAAATTCAAAATTTCTATGCTGCATAATTTCGGCTGTGCGTTGTCGGTCAGTCAGTGACTAACGGAAAAGTTTTACTTGTATACATAGATTATTTATCAAATTTATTTTAAACTACAATAATAAATGGTAATGGTATTTTCCATTGATCGATCTTACTTAACCACAACATTAGTTGCGGTTCTTAGATAAATTTGGCAATTGCTGGTTACAATTTAGATTTATACAATTAATCTTATTTCCAAATGGCTTTGTATTTCCCAGAGACGTAACGGAACATTGAAAGCAAACATATACATAATACAACTCGTGTTTAAATTAATCCGTTGTATAAATCGTCATATTGTGAAGTAATTTTATTCTTATTTTATACGGCATTACCTGGAATAAACATATCCATATCTACTATAATAAACATTAAAAATATTCCGATATAGTACCTATCAATAAACCAATTTCAGCGATTTTTCCAATTAAAAAATAAAAACTTATATTGGTAAAGCTAAACCATAGCTAACTAAAAACTCATTACATCTTCAACAAACTGAAATGTTCGGAGCGAATGAGAACTCCACTATAATTCAATCGTTAACGCCAGTTTTTCAATTAAACCCAATTTTCGAGAAATATTCAACAAGGTTAAAACAAATTTACATGTAAAATAAATATTTAAAATGGGAAAATTACAAATACAGTGTATGTATGTACGTGTACTATACAGCACGTCACCGTAGTACGTTCTATATACATTATATAAATATCTAATACCTATGCCTATAACAATTTGGCGTCATGCCACAATTTCCACTATTTGCCCAATTTCAAGAAATTGCGTGATGAACGGTGGAACTCAACACCACGCTTTGTCTTGTTACCGGAGCGAAGAACGAGGGTTCCAACCCACAACCGTCGCGTTTACAGTCAGGCCCATAACTACATGTAGTAGAAATAACAATTGAGGAATTTTAAGCTGTTATATTGTTCTTAAGATAGACAAAAAAAATAAAAGTAAGGAACAATAAAATGATACTTCATCGTTATTAAGTTCAAGCTCGTTTGAGTGTTGACAATAATAACATACATGTGCCACAAGCACTTTTCCGCTTGGTTTATTTGTTCCACATTATTTTGAATGTCTGATTTATAAAATCATTTAAGATTATTTTTTTATAAATAAATTACAAATATTAAATAGAAAAAGAATTTCAATAGGTTTCTTTTCGCTGTCTTTTACAATATTAAAGATATTGCGATCCAATTTCATTATTCCCTTGTATCATGCTATGAAATCTTTTCTGTCTATAATATTTTTACGAGCAGGAAAATCATAAAAATTATTCCTATATAAGAGAATAATAATAATCGCTACGCTTTTTGGCAATGAGCTTTTTAAAGGTTGTTAATACTTATCGCTCGCACGCAGCCGTTTCGAATACGATTGGTATATCATGTGATTGAACGTTGCTGTTTCCCTTATGTGGTCTGTTGGAAATTATTTATACATTTACAGATTCACAATCTGTACTTCACTAGTAAATTGGAAGTATCAAGACCTTTTAGGCTATATTAAAATTCGATCATATCAATATTATGTAAGTGAAATATGTTTTTAATTTTTATATAGTTTTATATTATTATAATTTAAATACTTGACTAGATATTACGAGTATATTGCCATTTATTAACAAATAGCAGCAAATATACCAGGATCGGCTAACAAAATCTTGTGTGATACTTCGCTTTCCATCTGACTTCGAGACACTGTGTACTTGAACTTTGAACTTTATCTTGCCAGACCATTTTCTTGGTCTTCAGGTTCTTGGTTGAAGGTAATATATTCATCCGAGTGAAAATTGAACCCATAACTATCGAATTTATTTTCAGACGCTGTCTCTGGGAGGGATAATTATTATTGTTTTATATATGCAGTGTTAGCGTTAAAATTTTTATACTAAAATAATAATTCAAAATATTGTCAGTGTTGACATTGCGATTAATAATAATTTATAAACGCTTAGTGAATTAAAATTGTATAACTTCATAATTTTTGTTATATAGCATGCTGAATCCACTTTAAAATATGGTGCATTTAGTTTTAATTTATATTTTATTTTACTCTTTTTTCTTAATATATAATGTTATCATCACTTGTGGATAATAATAAATAAATAAATACTAGTACGTAAGAGGACATTAATTTTTTTTTTGCATTTTGATTTACTTACCATTAGCCTCACTCTGCCTTTCCTGTATATAAGAGAGATCCTTGAAAATAAAAAAGTACTCGACGTTACAGTCTTTTTACATAGAGTATGTAACAAGACGGCTGATTGCTATACTGTCTATACATCCATACAATTTTCTGTGCTTGTTACTTTTAGTACGAGTGATTACGTCGAATATGCTCAAGCCTGCCACTAATTGCGCTGTACGTCAAGTGAAATCTTTGTATGTTTCTATTTATTACTAAAAGATCAATCAAATGCAGGTACGAAGTTGTTAGACCTAGTTAAATGTTAAATAACTTTGGTGTAATATAATCATAAGTAAGGGTTTCCCAAACGTTATTGCACAGTGACGCCATTCGGGCTTTGCCATTTTTTTAAAACACCCCTCAATACCACAACCCCTCCCCCACCACCGCTAAGGGCCAAACTCCGCGTGTGATATCAAGCAAAACAACAGCTACGTTGAATTATATGAACACGTGGAAATGCGAGAAGGGTTTTCTAATGACCGGCCTAGCCACCCGCTGTCCACTTCGCGATAATAATTTGTACGCGGTGCTCATTGGGCTCTTACGCGATGCCTTACAGACAATGCCGCGACGCCCCAGGACATCGCGACGTATAGCATGGGAAGCCTTGAGCTACTTAATTAGTTACATTTTAATTCAAAAGGGTATATTTTTTTCTGAATTATACTCGGGTTTGAAATCTTGATGTATTACTTCGTTAGACATTAAAACATCTGCATGCAATATTAATTTCTACCGTGGTTATGTATTCAACCTATTTTGTTACTATATTATATATATAGACTGACACTGTATTAAATACGCAGTGTCTTAAATTTGGGTGGAACTCGAAGAACTGAGTGTTTAAACACTAATTCCTCTCTGCATACCCTATTATATGACACAAGGTGTGCAGTGAATTGTCGATTCAAGTAATAAATGATATTTCAATCCACAATCTATTACACACACACACACTACACACACACACAATAGTCTATTAAATATCAATAAAATTATATTTTTAAATTGTATTTATGATATTTGCCCTGTTAAGGTACTTCAAAGTGCACATACACTTTAAAAATGTCATAATTTTTAATCCGACAGCTTTGAAATTTATTTGCAAATAGCCAACCTCAAACCACGATCATTAGCGGTTTCATGTGATGACGCGGCATTAACACCCCCTGTTTGTCACTCTTTGACGGAATAAGGTTAACTTTTCTAAAACGATCTACAAAAGCAGGAAACATATGATCAGTTTTTACTGGTGGTGATATATTTATTATGGTGTTTATATGAAAAGCTTTTCGAAATAAAAGTAAATTGCAGCTTAGATAGGGAGAACGTAGTGTCAAGTGAAGTCAAGATATTGAGTGATGAGTGGCGGAAATTCAAGCCACACTTTATATTGCTATATAGTGTAGATTAATTTTTAAACATGTAAGCATTAAAAACGGAAAAGGAACTCATAAAGCTACATGAACGATTTAATTATAGAATAGGATAGGATATTTTAAAATTACTTAGAACGTGAAATTGTGCTTTAAAATACAAAAAAAAAACTCATGTTATCTTCAAAAATTAAATAACAAATAATACAGGTCGGTTATATTCTATAGACTAGATATTTGATTCAGGGTCAGTATAAGTAGTAATCTACTAAGTACTGCTCCCACTTTTCTATCTACGTTGATTTAATCTACTTGGAAAATCAAAAAATATCTTTATATCTAAATATAACAATTTTCATATTAATTTGTAGAATCTGTTCACCGATTAAAACAATACGCAATACATATGATTTATGTGTTCTAATTAAGCGAACGGATAGACAAGCTATTCGTCATTGTATTGTGTACCCAACAATTTGCGGTCGCTGCCTCATTACTGTACGCATCGTGGTGATATATTACAATGTCAGATGTTTTATGATACTCATTGTTTATGTGAGGGCAACCTAGGGTGATGAGAGCTTTCGTCTATCAAAGCCTAGGCTGTATGAATCACGAGTCGCGTCGAGGAAAATATTAAAACATAGGAACAATGGAATCTTAATTACAAGGGGATTAAAAATATGAAATATATATTATAAAAGGAATTGTTGTATTAAAGATGTTGTGTTTATTTTGATTTCAGTTTTCTTTTATTTAAAATAAATTGCGTAATAAACCTTCTTATGTAATATATGAATACATTGACAGGTAAAAAATTGTCAGGATTAATATACTCGTACATTTATATTTTTAAATACATAGATAAATGTACAAACAAACTGTAAATAAATATTGACACTCACATCGCATATCCAAATGGGAATCGAAACAACTGGACCGCAACTACCGAGTTATAAAATATATTATTTTATTTTATTTGTTTTCAGATGAAAAACCTTATCTATTTCTATAAAAATAAGTGAATTTTGCGATATTAAGGTTGAAAGAACAAAAATTGTGTCCGTTTTGATAAAGGGTACTGCGGTATACTCGTATACATAGCTTTATTACACTTGCAGTAACACGAATAATCTAAACTGATAAGGCTAATAAAGGTGACCCTATTTATAAAGCTTGGGGGCGCTTACTGAGACTTAATAAAGATAAATAAGATTCTCGATCTTTCTTAGCAATCTCAACATATAAGAGGGACATGTCAAATAAATAGTTTACCCGCTTTCCTCCTCGCTTATCTTCGGCGGAACAGATTGATTTAGTTCCATTGGGTAGCGGTTGCTATATTATCATGGAACTAGAACAATTTCCTTAACAGCTTGCTATTTTGTATTTTTTTTATTTTATAATTATAGTTAGTCATCTGATACATAAACGTGGAGGGTTCAAGCAACACATTTTATTTTATTTAATATATTTTCAGTTTACCAGACCAGATTTTCCTTACACAAAGTTTGACTTGGATTTATGCCATATAAAATGCAATAATATGTAAAATTTGTCATTTTAGTTTAGTCGATTCATCGAAGTATTTTTATTGATGTTGGAATTAAGTTTAAGTTTTTTGTTTGTTCTTCCATTTTAATATCATTCATAAGTATTTATTTAATACAACGTCACATTTTAAAATACGTTGAAATATAAAATTTGTATTATAATTGGCATTCCTTACAAAACTTCTTATTGTATACAGCACAGTATGAGAAGTCATTTATGTAGATTTATTTAAAATGTCAACGAAAGTTTCCTTTCTTTAATGAAAATGGCAAAATTGAGGCTCTTTTGGTTAAACTGAATGACGCTTGAAGTGCCATTAATAGGCAAGACGAAAGCGTCATTAAAAGGAACCTTTCAATCTTAATTAATACTTGGGTTAAAGAACTCGCTTTATATATTATATATTACATATTCTATTACATAAAAAATATACTGACTTTAAGAAGGCTATCTTAAATGGTCGAACACAACGGTTTTAGGTTTGAGTCCTATCGAATAAATTTTATTAAATTTTCTGCTCTGGTTGGCAAATATGGCATTAAGTTCCAAACTTGAGCGGAAAACGAAGTGTTTTAACATCAGTTACCCTCTGCCTACCCTGCTATATGCGGGACAAAGAGTACGATGATCGATGAGCAGTCATAATATATAAGTTGTTTAAGTTTCATATTTAAAATTTGTTGCTCATAAGTGTAGAGGATTTAAAGAAGTTATTACGTGAATAAGGAAATACATAAATCTACTGTCTACTCTATTAAATGTGATATTTTGTTATAATATTATGGATAAATATTACTAGTAGAATATACATATATACAGATATGTATATGTAAAAATATTTTTTAAAGTTCTATGATTAATATAATAGTGAACAATGCCTGAATGCTACTTATTCAGACTGTACAAAGTTTAGCACCTTGCAATGTGGTGTCTGATTAAAGTCGTAAATATGGACGCCAGTTGGAACATGGCTGGCTGTAAATCCGCAGCCAATACATTTGTCTCTATTCCCACAGGCTTCGTGTAGAATTCTCTAGAATTAATCTTTATGAAATTATACATAGCTACCGTTAAAGCCGTTAAAGAGAACAAACAATCATGTCATACAAAATTGTGTATTTGTACAGCGTAAATCTGTATATATATATATATATATATATATATATATATATATATATATATATATATATATATATATATATATATATATATATATATATATATATATATATAATATATATATATATATATATATATATATATATATATATATATATATATATATATATATATATATATATATATATATATATATATATATATATATATATATATATATATATATATAATATATATATATATATATATATATATATATATATATATATATATATATATATATATATATATATATATATATATATATATATATATATATATATATATATATATATATATATATATATATATATATATATATATATATATATATATATATATATATATATATATATATATATATATATATATATATATATATATATATATATATATATATATATATATATATATATATATATATATATATATATATATATATATATATATATATATATATATATATATATATATATATATATATATATATATATATATATAAAACGGCGTAACAACAATTTATAAATAAATAAATAATTATTGAATGAATGTATGTGAATTGAATGAATGTTAAATTATAATTATTTACTAAAATGATTATTAATATAACTAAATAAGTTTATATAATTAAAATTATTGTTATGATTAATATTTGTTAAAAGATTTATAGACAAGCAATTGATTAAAGCCAGATTTTGTAGAAACTCATAGTGGGGGTACTATTATAAATAAGAGTGAATGTTGTTACACGAGGCATTCGGACTCAAGCAATCGTAAACAGTAGACGTCTTTATTGTAATAAATAAAGGTCTATACGAAATATTTGCGAGTTTTACTTGTCATGGAAAATTGTGACATTAATGACGTCGCAATGCTGACGTCATTATTTTTAAAAACAACTCTGGACATGAATCTTCGTCATATATATATATATATATATATATATATATATATATATATATATATATATATATATATATATATATATATATATATATATATATATATATATATATATATATATATATATATATATATATATATATATTAATATGCTTACTAGATATATCAAATTTTCAACATAGAAAAGTAATAAAGCTGCTGCCTAGCTTGTCATGTGGTAGACAACATATGTAGCTGTGTTTATTTTGTCGTTTATGCAATCCGATTTAAATTAAATGTGATGTTCAAAAAACTTCATGAAACTTATGTTAAATATATATACAAACATAATTAAAATTCATACACGATATGTATTCGAAGAATTTCTTTAAAATTCTTTAATAATTTTATATAATAATTTTAACTAACATTAAATATATCTCAGAGGGTGTCTAGCCAATTATCTGTCCGATATTTGGTTTCCGGCATACGGGTACGCGACCCCGGGACCTCGAGCCACCACTTTCATAACCCGATCCAATCCATGTAAGTGGTGTCCCTCCCCTATATTCCAAGTCTTTCTGCCTCTTATTCCCTTTTCTTTCTTGGTTTCTCCCAGTAATGGGTTTGGAGGTCAGATGGCAATCGCTCCACTAAAAACCACTTCGCCACTCATATGGACCGATTTGACATGGCTAGGGCGTCGCCGCTAAACGACGCGCAGGCACATCGCCCTACACCTGCGATAAGTGGGCAAGGGCTACGGTGTCATGTACGGGCACGGCTAACGACGTCAGTACCCAGACGGAAACTCCGCTTTGCAACATGGAATATTGGCTCTCTAACCGGACGATGCAGAGAACTCGCAGATGTACTCATGAGACGTCGGGTCCAGTGTGCTTTCCTTCAGGAAACTCGCTGGAAGGGCAATAAGTCTCGTAACATCGGGCAGGGTTACCGCCTTATATACACTGGGTCACCTACAGCCAAAAACGGTGTGGCGGTAGCGCTTTCTGAAGAGCTTCAGAATGGGCTTCTTGAAGATGACCGTCGCTGCGGATAAAGGTACTGATCGAGGGCGTTATCACAAACTTAATCAGTGCTTATGCTCCCCAGGCGGGTTGTAGCGCGGCTGAAAAGGAGACTTTCTGGGAGCATGTGAAGAGGTCCTACTCGCTATACCGTCTACCGAAACAATCTTAGTTGGGGGGGACTTGAACGGTCACGTGGGTAGGGTCGCTGAGGTGTATGAATGTGTTCACGGGGGTTTTGGATATGGTCTTCGCAATGCAGAGGGAGAAAATATTCTAAGAACCTGCATTGCGTCTGATCTGGCCATCGTGAACACTTTCTTTCAAAAGAAACCTCAGCACCTTATAACGTATAAGAACGGGTCCCACTCAACTTAAATTGATTATTTGCTGACTAGACGGTGTCATATAGGTAGGGTGACCAACTGTAAGGTCATTCCTGGCGAAAGCCTGACGGCCCAACATCGCCTCCTTGCCATGGACTATAATGTTACCCCGAAAAAGAAAGTAGCTGAGAAACGCAAGCCTAGGATTAAGTGGTGGTTGTTGAATGGGCCGATGCAGACAGACTTTTTGGCGGAGGTGGAGAGTCAAAATCTACTGACTAACACCGTGACCGCTCAGACTGCATGGGATCGAGCTCATTCAGCAATCATTGCGGCGGGCAAGCGAGTTCTTAGTGTTACTAAGGGTGCGCGTGTCATCGACAGGGAGACATGGTGGTGGAATGACCAGGTGCAGGGGGTGATTCAGGAAAAGAAGGCTGCATTTAAAGAATGGCAGCATTCCAACTCTCCTGAAGACAGACTGGAGTACATAGCAGCGAAACGGGCCAGCAAAAGAGCTGTAGCCAGAGCCCGCAGAGAAAGTTTGTCACCATTGTACGATAAACTTGAAACTGTGGAGGGGCAGAAGCTCATATACAAACTGGCTCGTGCTCGAGATAAAGCGACGCAGGATATTACAAAATGTCTTTGCGTCAGAGATTCTCGGGGCACGTTGCTTTGTAGTCATGCCTCTGTGAAGGAGAGATGGAGAAGCTACTTTAAGGAGCTGCTGAACACTCAGCAGTCTTGTAGTCCTCCTCCTGAATTATCTCCTAACCTCGGACTTGTTGCTCCAATAACCCGTGACGAAACTCGTAATTGTCTTCGACGCATGAAGAACGGAAAAGCGGTAGGACCTGACGACATCCCAATCGAGGCGTGGAAATCGTTGGGCTCTCTTGGTGTGCTTATACTTACTGACCTGTTTAACCGTATCTTGAATACTGGAAAGATGCCACATCAGTGGCGGCAGAGCTTTATTATCCCTATTTACAAAGGAAGGGGCAGTGTTCAAGATTGCGGTAGTTATAGGGGCATTAAGATTATGAGCCACACCATGAAGCTCTTCGAGCGCGTGATTGCCCTCAGGCTCCGCCGAGAGTGTACTGTCTCTGAGTGTCAATATGGATTTCAGCCAGGATCAGGCACTACGGACGCCATTTTGCCCTCAGAATTTTGATGGAGGCACACAGGGAAAAGAGGAGAGCTCTGCATGTGGCATTCTTAGACCTGCAGAAGGCCTTTGACTGTGGTCAGTGTATCTGGTGGGCACTGCGATACAAAGGGATCCCTGAATCCTATGTTGCTATTATCAGAGACATGTACAACAACTTTGTTTCTACAGTTAGGACCGCTGTTGGCGATACCAAACCCTTCCCAATTGCAGTAGGGGTTCACCAAGGCTCAGCTCTTAGTCCACTTTTGTTTAATGTAGTGCTAGATACTGTCACGGCTCACATCCAGGACCAGCCTCCATGGCTGATGATGTATGCCGATGACATAGTACTCATCGACGAGAACCGACTGATGCTGGAACGTAAAGTGAACACCTGGAAGGGTGCGCTTGAGAACGGTGGTCTCAAACTGAATGTGTCGAAGACCGAGTACATGGCTTGCGAGAACCTGGACTCGAGCACCATCCATATCGGGCCTGAGCCAGCCGTTAAGCCGGAGAAGTTCAGGTACCTTGGAGCCGTTATGCATGAGTCTGGAGGCATCGACCACGACATCTATGCCCGTATAAACGCTGCCTGGGCCAAATGGCGGGAGGTCACTGGTGTAGTCTGCGATAGCAGAATACCGCCCAAGCTCAAGGGATTGATATACAAGAGCATTATCCGACCGGTTCTTTTATACGGCAGCGAATGTTGGCCAACATTATTTCGGCACACTCAGGAGCATCACGTCACGGAGATGAAGATGTTGAGATGGATGTGTGGCGTTACGCGGTCCGACCGCATACGCAACACATTCATTCGAGGTAGTCTTGGGGTCCGTGACGTAGCGGATAAGCTCCAAGAGCGTCGCCTGAGATGGTATGGCCATGTTATGCGCCGATCTGAGAACTATGTCGGAAGGAAGTGCCTTGACATGTCTGTCCCTGGAGTTAGACCACCCGTACGCCCAAGGAAGCGATGGCTGGATGTCGTGACACAAGACATGAGAGCCAATAGATTGTCCACTGAGGATGTTAAAGACCGTGCAAAGTGGAGTAGGCTTAGTCGGAAGACAGACCCTGGCAAAAGCCGGGACTAATGCCAAGAAGAAGAAGAGATTAAATATATCAAAAAGATGATTTTCTTAATTATTTACCGTCGTCTTTCTATTTGAGAGCTGTATTAAGTATTAGTCGTGAAAATATGTAAATCTCTATTACGGAAATATTATATAATAGCTTCAGTGCGCACTGATACAGTAAGTAATATGTTAATGAAATTATTTCAATAGGTTGTTTTATTTACACCAATATTATTTGATTTTAAATAATTAAAGAAGAAAGATTAACATTGCTCAACATACGATAATAAGACCGCAACTTCGTTATTCGAATAGAAATTAATAAGTTGGATTCAGAATGGGAGTCTTCCTGTGAATTCTGTGTAATTTGTTTCTCGCCCGAAGGGTACAAAGCTGTTTTCTCATTTCCTTTCAACAAAACCTTAGAAACATTGCCCTTTGTTTTGTGTCATAAGCTCAAATTATTGATAACCAAACTAAATATAGCCTACAAGGCAGTATTTTATATACAAGTAATATGAAATAATTATAAATAAGGCAGTTTATATAATAATGCAGTATAATAATGACGAAACGTCAGCATAGCTGCCACCACCTCGTTTGGCCGTACTATTATGTTATGTTACAGCTTAACTGTCCGAATCCGTAACGAACAGATATACAAAATGGCAGGTACTAGCGATAAGAAAACAGTAAAAATGAAGAAGGGCGTGCTCAGGTAGTTTGACCAACTCGAGAGAAAGAGTGATGAAAGATAAAAAAGAAAAATAATGCCTCTTGCATTATTAAGTGGTAAGAGAGGTAGAAGGAGATCTGGGTTCACCTTGGAGAATACAGTGTCGAATATACTAGAGAAAGGTAACATAAAAACATATATGATGAGATTAATGCAGGGACCGTAGCGTTTGGCCCTCCGTTCTGTCTGGCTATATCGCTAGGAATACACCGTGAAGCTAGTGTAGTATAATGACAAACACCAGATAAAAAAACAAAAGTAAAAAATACATCTGAACATTATTTTTATTATCTATATAATAATAAGATTCATTATAGATTCATTATAGACTTGGATGGGTGACCGCCTGGGAACACCGCGTGGCGTTGGCATCTCAGAGGGTGTCTAAGCCAATTATCTGTCCGATATTTGGTTTCCGGCATACGGGTACGCGACCCCGGGACCTCGAGCCACCACTTTCATAACCCGATCCAATCCATGTAAGTGGTGTCCCTCCCCTATATTCCAAGTCTTCTGCCTCTTATTCCCTGTCCTTTCTTGGTTTCTCCCAGTAATGGGTTTGGAGGTCAGATGGCAATCGCTCCACAAAAACCACTTCGCCACTCATATGGACCGATTGGTCTTAGTCGGAAGGCAGACCCTGGCAAAAGCCGGGACTAATGCCAGGAAGAAGAAGAAGAATAATAAGATTCATGATATAGGCATAACTTCTGAAAAAAAATAATAATACAATATAATTATTCTAATCTGTGTGGCTCTAAACGATACTCTGTTTAAATGAATAAAAAATATTATTATTAGATATGACAGTGGATACCTTATATCATAATTATAACATAAAGTACATTATTGAATTAGTAAAATAACAAATGTGGAGATACACGATATGAGTACATGAGCGGCATCTGGAGAACAGAGAAGTGAGTCACTGTATAGTACGTCTTTTTCTCATTAATTTTCAAAGGGAAAATATAATATTGTTTATTAGGTGCTTCGTTAGATATATCGTGCTTTCGCAAATTGCGCTAGAGGCGGCTACGTTTTCATGCAGATATGGCAGGTACGAAGCGGAAATAGGATGCGCTCTCTGATTTAATGACGTGAAACTGGACTGGAGTGATTTTAGACAATATATTTTCGTTAGTAAACATTACATGCAAGTTTGCTGAAAATTATTGCTATTTTTTCTATTTTACCATATTTTTCATGTTTTACGAGGAATTTTTACGAGGTGGATGTCGAGGTTTGATTAAAAACAACGGAACGCTTATAGAATCACTTTGTTGTCCTTTGTTGTCCTTCCTTCTATACGTCAGTCCGTGTTAAAAAAACATTACAAAGTTATATTTGTAGTTTATATCGTATGAAATGAGGGCATAAGCCTATAAATTTTGATTTGTCGAGTTTAATAAGTTATATTTGCCTTTGTACAATCATGAAATTGGCACGAAACACACTGTGCGCGTGTGTGTCGTCTGTAGTCCATTGTCCGTCATCCATCTGCAATCTGTAACAGTGCTCCTCACACCATATTTTTGATTTAACACGTTATTTCACACTTTATATACAGACATTTGTATTTATGTAGGTATGTATGTATATAATATATCAACGAAAATTATAATTAATTATAATCTAAATGTATCATTAGTTTGTCTAGTACAAACTAATGATAGATTTAGATTATAATTAATTATAATGTCTAATTACACGGTATGTTAGTAACTTTAAAATATTCATATCATTAATTGATATTATACACCTTCACGTGAATACAAGTTTAATGAGCGCCCGTCTCAAGTTTACTAAACCATTAAGCTTGTTAATTGAAGAAACACAACTACTGAATATTAAAACGTATGTAAATTTACCCGAATGACAGTATTTGCCTCTCACAGAATTAAGCGGTAAGCAAATAACTAAATAATTTTTTAACACATAATGTAACAGTAGTTTGTAACTTTAGAATTTTGCCTATGCCTATTTATTATCTAAGTTTTATTCTCATCTTTTTTCTTGTAAATTTATAAACTGATGTAATTTTTTTCTGTTCGTCTTTCATCGGCCAAAGTATGAATTGTCCAAAGTATGAGCAAAATATGAACTTGTAGTCATCGTAAGTAAACCAAAATATATACTGCACTTATGTGCAGATTATTATGTGTAGATTATTCGACAATAATATTTCTTAGTAGTTAAAGCGTAAAATTGATAAAATTGATAGGTATTAACAATATTAAAGCTTTAGCTTTTTCTTTCAAAATTCCAATCACACAGAGACATCGTTTAATTAAAGTCGTAAATATCGCCGCCATACGTTCTCGGTAATCCGCATTCGAAGTGCCACTTGTCTATATTTTCTGTAATAATTTAATATCAATTTATAGCTTCACGTATTCCGTTATCCACTTCCCGCTCAATTTTCTAGACATTACATATTGGGTAGTGGAACTCAACGCTGCGCTTGCTCTTGTTACCAGAGCAAATAAAAAAGATATATAACCACCGAGTGGGCACTGAACTCACAATCGTATCGTCTTATAATCAGCCGCTGTGCTACTGCACCACGATGGCTTCTTTACAAAAAAGAGATTTTTGTAATACTTATTACTAATAAGTACAATAAACAGAAAAATTTGTTTTATATTTTTAAGCTAGCGACCCATTTATCACGGCGCGGCACCTAATTAATGTTCTCGGATATACTCCAATATAATATGCAGGTATTGTGATAATACTAAAGTTTTTCTTTTGAATCACTTTGTTTTTGTAAAGATAATTACAATATTATATGTATATAAATGAAAATAATTATTTTATCTGGATCCAAGGTCTTCACGCGCGATAAAAACGCGACTTTTTCCGCGTATATCCCAATACTGTGGGAATTCCAGTATAAAGTAGCACATATGTTGCCCAAACTTCTCTTTCTATATTTCAGCGAAAGTTCCATAAAAATCGGTTTAGATCGCTCGAAGATTATCCTGCATAAACGGAAATATTGAGACTTTATAGGTAAACATTTTATGTGATATGAGAACTTTTCCAGCTTATTGGAAAACTTAATTATCCTTAATTTTTTTATTAAATGATCATTCTTAATAACCTATAAGATATGTCAAAATTACACTAAACTATATACGAGTACTTGCCCATATCAGGGCAAGTATACCAATCATATTATATTACTTTAAACTAAAGACTAACACATAACACATAATTCTGTTTGTGAAATGTTATATATATATATATATATATATATATATATATATATATATATATATATATATATATATATATATATATATATATATATTTTTTTTGTGCAATAAAGTATTATTATTATTATTATAATTTTTGTACCCTTCAGTGAATCTACAAAAAGATTTAGAAAATTGAACATTTATTCAGGAAATTTAATTAATTATCAAAAAATGTTATGAATAAAATCAAATTTATTTGATATTATGAGTTTAAGCTGTGTTAATGCTAAAGTCACAAATATTAAATTTTCAACAATGTTTCATCTAATTATAAATATTATTAGAAATGTTTATTAATCATGGAAATCATTTTTGTCTCGTTTATTTTAAACAATCAAAAGCTGACCCAGTACAAAGTTAGAATGGATTAGAAAATTTTGCTACTCGTAGTTTGTATGAAGCAAGATTCAATTTCATAATTAATTTAAAACTTTGTCTGCGAAGCTTGTAAATATTATTACTTTGTTGTGATGAGTAAAATATATTATTTAAAATGATTATAAAACTATAAATATATTACAATATTTATCAAAATTAATTAATTCAAATTAATTACCATAAGCTTTGAGTTTTTCAAAATGCAAAATTATTTGTTATAGAGTTCAATAATTTTTCTATAATAAATAGATTTAGTAAATTTGATAAAAAATATTCAGTGTCACAATTTATTCTGCGTAACAGGGTAGGTGGAGAAAACCTTATGTTAAGATACGGCGTTGAGTTCCGACACTCAACACGTAATGCCTCGAAAAGCGGGAAACAGAGTGTCTTAACACCAGGTTCCTTCTGCCTAACCCCCTGCTATGTGCGGGATATAACGTGAAAATAAAAAAAAATGTAACCCACTGTTACTGCGGTCAGAGTTACGTTTGGCCCTTGTATGTGACATGTATCATATACTTGTATATGTATATTTATATTCTGTGACAATGAAACGTCTATATAAGTTTTATAGTTGGCAACTCTACCTAAAAATTGTAAGTACCTAAAAAAATGTAAGTTTCATTTCCCCAAGATTATTACAAAAAACGATAATTTCTCCTAAAATGAATGCTATTTGCGTAATAATGTAATAGTATTTAAGTGTTTTGTAAATATTGAAATTAAGTAATTAAGTATAATATTGAACTGAGACCATGTTCAAATAGTATACATATAATAAATTGCTAGGAACGACTCAACTTTAATTTTTTCCTTTATTAATATTGTAAGTTCTCAATTCTTTTAATTTATTTTTAAAGATGTTTGATTTTTTCTGTGCTCTAAGAGACCAGCTTGACAGACAGACAGACAGACGGACAACAAAGTGATCCTATAAGGGTTCCGTTTTTTCCTTTTATCTCAAAAGAAAAAATCTCTAAATATATATTTATTGTCAAACATATGGTAATGTGTCTTATATTTATTTTATTGATTGAAAATATTTCTAATGCCTATTTCTAATTATTTAAAAAAAAGTATTGACTTGCTGCACTTTTTCACCTTATAAATTTTAATATAACAAATTATACCTTAAAATCCCTGCAATTAACGTAAAAAGGAATTCAATGTTTTTCTTTCTCGTATTTTCCTATAGAATTATATCGTATTATTCCTATAGAACTTATAATAGTAAATATGATATTATAATTTAACACAACATTTCTAATATTATATATTGTATGGCAATTCTAGCGAACTGTTTAATAACGAGACCAATGCAATGCAAATTTAATATTAACAGATGTGGTCATTGAATATTATATATTTATGATTTGAATAATGTGGTTTTCTATCCGTAATCAAATATTAAAACATTAAGTAAGGTCAGTATAACTTATTCATCCTCTTACCTGACGTTATAAATTGTAATTATTCTAATGTTTAATTAAATTTCTACTATTGTTTATATCAATTATGATTTGGTCATATATGTTATGGAAAATTCACATGGAAATTTTGATAATTATGTGACACTTAGATTCGATTATGTAAATTACTATAGAGTCGATTCGAACAATTAAGTAAAATACTAATCCATACTAATGTAGTAAATTTAAAAAGTATACTCAGTTGAACGCGCTTATCGCTAGATAAATTTTTTTTGTATCGGATAGTACATTTATAGAGATAAGCTGTATTAACCAAGTTAATTGTTTAGATGTAACTTACTATACCTCAACTATTTTGAATATGTCACATTATTCTTATTTATTTATATTTAAACGCGGGGAAAAGCCATAAGTAAGGCTGGTTTATGATATGTGTTATTTATAATTAATAAGAGTAAGCCTATATAATGAAGCTATAAGAAATTTACAACAAAGCTGCATTTACAAAAAAATTGTGATAATATTATAACAAAAACTTATTATAAAATTACGAAAAGTGTACGATATTTATTACGTAGAAGTTAGACTGTTTTTATCTCCATGGGCTATTGGACCATAGAGCGCACAAAAAATCAAATATCCAAAAAAATTACATTAATTTCAACTTGAAGCTCCACTTTACCTTGAGAAAATTGATGTTGACAGATGGACAGACAGACAACAAAGTGATCCTATTAGGGTTCCATTTTTTACCTTGAGGTAAAAACATTCACATTTCATTATTTTCATATAAAGTTATTGATATATAATGACGGGAAAAACATATATTTTACAAATGAAGCTAGTTATTCCCCAACCTAACCCTTTGCATTTGGCATTTGTTTTACATATTAAAATCATATACAAAATTAAAGAGAATTTGATTTAAGAGCACTGATAATATTATGCTATTCATATTTACCACTAAGGTGCATAGCATGTATCCAATAACATGCGATGTATCCTGTATTTCCCACTAGACCGTTGCTGCTATTTGTATTGTACGCATGGTTGAATATTAATATTGAAGATTTTATTCATATACCGGTTGAGTTATTTAGAAATTTAATATCGTATATCAAAAATTTAATATCGACATTCTAATAGGAGTTTTCAAATTATATCTTCATTTGAAAACTGCTATTAGAATTTATTTTTTTTCTACTCTATTATAGAGTTTTGTTGTAGGAAAATAAAATGATCTTATATGTAGTGTCTCTTCGTCATCTACAGTATCTATTTATTGGTATTGTATGTGAAATGGTGGAATTAACAGATATGCTTTTTCAAGGACCTACGCTTGTACTAAGTAAAACTTTAACAACTTTAACTTCGATTCACGATGTATTCCGCATAAAGTAGTTTTGGCAGAGGGAACTCTTGAAATTTCAAATGTAGTTAGTATAGTCTTTATCTTGTACATAAGGCTCGTTTATATACAAAATCATTGTTTGGATGTCCGCTCATTATAATTTTATAAAGCTTAGTCAGAACAAATATTTCAAAAATCCTTATTTATTTAAACTTATTAATGGTCTCATTATTATTTTATATTGAAACTGAAGCGTGTTAAATATACAATACTAAATTTTATGTATAACTATTCAATATCATTTCTAATAAACTTGCAAAGCCAATATATGAAATTTACCGAGTCCATTCGTTTTTCTAATATTTAATTAAAATCTTTGTACTGTAATTGTGTGATTTGTCGGAACATACAAATAATAATTAAAAAGTTTTGATTTTCGTGAACAGTTTATAAATTATAAAACAAATGGCTTAAATTGATTTATTTATTATGCCAAGTCTATAGTCCCTGTAGTATACGAATATAACAAAGCTACTGAAACATGTATTAAAAAGATTTTTCATGTCTTATAAAATAAAAACTTCTCTAAAATATTCTCCTTTATGTGAGAATTCATGAAGCTCTATTATAAGTTCGTTAAAAGTATCTCGACGACATCGCACTTAAAAGGAGTATCCACGAACTCTTAAAACTTGTAAGAAATTATATAGTTTCTACAACAATTATTAAATCTGAATTTAAAGCTTGAATAAAAAGCTTTGACGTTGATTGGATGTTGTATATTTGCATTAAATTCAAGATGTAATACAAATAGATTATAACTCTTGCGCCATTTAGCTTAATTTTTACTTAATTTATAAAGATTTATAATATGAAAAAATAATGTATACCATATATCCATCGTGGCACAGCGTCTAACTGGACAATTAACGGTTATGGGGCTTAATCTCTACAAGTGGTTTTAAGTGATTTTTTATTTTTATTCTACCGTTCTGGCAAACGAATCGCGTTATTGAGTTCCTCTCCTCAACAATGTCAATATCTCAAAAATTGTGCGGAATGCGGCAAACGGATTCTTAAAACTATGCCCCCTTTAATTACGCTACTATATGTGAGATACAGCGTGAAGCTCAGTAAAAAGTTTTTATGCCAAATATACTCATTATGCCTAAAAAAAGTCGTACAAAATCGCTACAGTAAAATCTGAATCTGAATAACGTAAATTACCAAGATTAACATCAACCAGAAAACTCGTGCAAACATACCTTAAGTTTCCGAGTGAAATTATAAAAAATTTCTACAGCGCAATAAATCTCAGCGAAGGGCGTTATTACAAAGTTCTTGAAATCTGATTATTCTTGACGTTAGTGACTTGCCAAGAACACATTCAGGTTCGAAGAAGCTTTAATAAAAATATTATTATCACTGCAAATACAAAGATTTTTGCAAAAAAAATACGTTTTTCAATAGAATAGTTTAAAGTACTATAAAAACTTCTTTTAATAAGAAATATACATAAAAATATAAAATATATCCTATTTAACGCAATTGTTTTTTTAAAACAAGTCAAGAAAGCATTAAAATGATAGGTATTCAACTAACACTTGTCACAAGCCATCAGTCATCACGCTAATTACGAATCCAAGCTGCTCCACGTTTTTTTTAGCATGCCATTATGGCCGAGTAAGCAAAGACAACCGTATTCGTGGTATTTTATCTCAACTGGCGGAATCTAATGCCGCACTTTGTCTACTAAAGATGGGAAATGAAAATAAAACACTAACACTAAAACACAAACGGACATAATTCCATCACGTTTGCAATCAGAGGCAATCGATGCTTTTAATATAACGATACTTATATAAATATTATTTAAATGTTATGAATATAAGACGTAAATACAAGTGTCTAGTTAATTTATTACTCTATCACGTCCATGTATTTCAGTATATAAGCACCGCTTGCTAGATGGTGAAACTTAACAGTATAATTTGTCTTAAACAAGCCAAGACAAACTTTGGGGCGATGCGTTCAAACCACTTTACATATGTGGACTATACTCGTGTATAATCCATATGTGTATCAATATTAGAAGCCTAATCGGTACTGGAGTAAATTTTATATTTTTTTTAAAATTTTAATTTTAATTTATTATTGTTGTACTCCACACATTATGGCCGTATCATATGCACAATATCATATGTAAATAACAACAAATAAAAATTATGATCTGTTTATTAATAACATGAGATAATTGTATACAAATATCGATTTTTCTAAACTATATATTTTTTAAATTTTTTTAAATTTGATTTTACTGTGCTCTAACTATCTATCAAGGAACTAATATAGATAGATATTTAATATCATTTTTAGCCTAATAACTCCACGCGATCTTGAGAAAAAAAGATTTGACAGACATAATTAATCTGAAAATTTACGATAGATTAAGTTATAACATCGAAAATAATTTTTCTAAAGAATTGAAGAAAAAATGTTAAAACAGACTAGAGAAGATTCTTTCATAAAGATCTTTTTCATTTCATAATTCGCGGAATGAATCGCTTTCATTTGCAGGCGCAGGTCGGAACGTTACAGGCTTACCCCTAAACACCGCGTTTCACGCTTCAATGGTTTTTCAATTTCTTTTTTAAGGAAAGATATAAAAATTACATAATTTCACGCAATATAAAAAATGTCTTTGAACATAATTTTCGTAAAATTTCCTTTTCAATATAAATTGATAAAAGCCAAAGGGTTTCCAATGCTTAAGTGAAAATTTGGAATAAAAAATCGTTTTCAAAAATGTATTACACGGAAATAAGTATATCAAATATGTATCATTATTATAAATGCTTTTGATAATTATTGGTGAAGGCCATCTTGGCGCAGTGGAACAGCGCCTAACTAAAAAATGTAATGATTATGGGTTTAATCCCTACTCTTACTAGATAATTAATTATTCTGCTATATATTCGATACAGCGTGAATCTGGAAGTAAGTTTATTCAAGTATAGGAATTGATAATTATTAAAAATAACTTAGAACGAAGCGTGGCAGGTGGCTTTAAATATTGCAGTGGTTCTATAGTAATTCTTAGTTACATTTGTACGTGTAAATTATTTATTTAATTACCTATATGTTTCAGGATTAGGCGGAATGTGGGGTGCGGAGTGATTTAACACTAGGTTAATCCCTCTGTGTACCCTGCTACGTGCGAGAAATAGCGTGAATCTATTTATTTTTTTATTTAATATATTGTTATTTATTTATTTAGTTAAAGTAAAAGTTAGTTATGTGGTATTAGGATAATTTGACCAACACATTTATTTCATTGTATATGCTTTTTATATTTATCGTCTTAAATATGATGTAATGAACGTCAAAGTAGTTTAACTGTAGAATAATTTAAACAAAAATGTCTTTCAAAGATGGTATAAAAACGTATTTGGCTTTTACTATGGACGGAATTGTTTAATTTCACTAGACGAAATATGATGTTATACAATTTTATGTGGTATTTTATCCACTATGTTCTTTACTTTACGAGTTGCTAGAGCCAAATGTCGATAATATTATTTTTTAAATATTTCGCATTTATGCCATGTATGTATATATAAGAAGAAAAAAATAATAAAACAATAAGGCAATTAGGATAGCGAGAATTGAATGCGGGTGTTAGGCGGAGACCGCAGCATGTTGACGCTAGGATCCCTCTGGTTAGTTTACCTATATACGCTTAATACTTTAATATTTTTTTATTTTTCACACTAAGGATAGAAAAATTATTAAAAAAAACATGTAAAAATTTGAACCCGCGCCAAAATTAGGCGTGACGATAAAAAAAAATACAAAATAAAACATACTGTATTGTAAAATAACCTATCTAAGTTGTCTACACACTAACATATGAAAATAGTCTGGCGTTAGAGACATAATTATGCTTAGTTCACTAGTATCAACATCGTATAATATATGAGTGTGTTTTCTACATCTAGCTGTAACAAAGTCAATTTGTTTATAAATACATATATTATTTAGGTTATGGCCTATTTGTGGTGGTTTGTATTTGCCTATACCCAAAGCAAAGGGACAAAGATAAAACGCCGACCTTCTTGAGATTTATGAAGATTGTAACCTCCTGCTCTATATATCCGAAGTGTCCGGAAAGTGAAGCAATTTGTAAAGTGTCTTATTTGTAAAAACATTTTTTTTCCGTATTTTTTTTCAATATTTTGTTATTTAGCGTTGATATATGTTAGGGCACCTATGTATGTATATAGTAAAATATTTTTTATATAACTGACAAATTTACTTCATAAATACATGTGTTCTGCCTGCTCCCTGAACTTTACTCATAGTAAAGCGCTAGTTCATCGTTTTTTTTTAATTATACTTTCGTTTAAATTCTTCTAAAAGCTGGAAATGATTACTGAAATGAGTACGTTTAAAGCTTAAAGCTATGCTTTAAATATTTATTTGACTTACAATAATTAAGTAAGTTTAAATATAGAAATATTGAATAAACGTCATCGTCCTTGAGACATGCTCATAATCACTTAGTACTGTTGTCTGCACTATTTATACATATGACTTGGCTTGAAACGTGAATTAGAGCACCAAAATCTTTGAGAGCAGTTCCAAAGCGAGTGTAGCTCTCCTATGACTTTTCCTTTTGCACTTAATGAAAGAGCATGAAAACACCGCGACTGCATTGCGTCATCTCTAGTATTTCAAAGTAATTAGCACCTCGGCTTTTGGTTACGAATTAGCCTAATTTGTAAAGTTCCTGTATACCAATATTCCTGGATCTTGTATAAGGTTAGCTTTAATTTATATCACTCAAACTATGAGCGCAATTGTGAAGTATTTGAAATTTCTCTTTAAACAAATTTCTACGAATCGTACGTTTTAATTATAATAACTAATTATTAAGAACACTTTTTGAGCTTTATGAACAAAGTGTATGTATTTTTAAGCGAATTAAACAGAATAAATTAAGCTTTTATACTGAAAATAATCTTAGAAAATTTATTTGAAAAAAAAAAAAATTGTATTTCTCTTGTTTAACTTACTTTTAATGCAAACTAATTAAAATTGTCTTCTTCTTATATTGTATAATATTTAATATCTTTAAAAATATTGTTGATTAATGTATATAATGGATATAATTGAAGTTAAATATATCATTTTAGCAATAAAATTTAAATTCAGTACTGAATTGGTGTGTATGTATTTCCAATGTATCCGAAATGATAATAACGAAGTGATCTACTTCAGGGGTTTATAAAAAAAACGTATTAAATTAGTTATTCGTTAGCAAAACGAACAATATAACTTTTAAAATAAGGTCCTACTTATGTGTTTTATACGTTTTTGTAAAAGGTTAAATTTTAAATGAAAGTAATATTTTTAGAAGCTATATGTCACCACTTTTGTGTACTAGAAATAGCAGAGCGGCCACCGCACTTGATATATTTGCAAAGCTCTACATGTTACTTAAAATAAAATCAAATATATTAATATATACTATACCAATACAACTAACAGCAGAAAACGTGCAATTGAAATAAACTTGATTAAAAAAATCTATTAAATTTCGTTTACTATAAGTACAGTACAACTTGTTTATGGACTTTTTATTTTTATTTTAACTTCACGCTGTATCCCGCACATAGCAGGGTCGGCAGAGGGAACCGTAGGCAGAAATAAAGACTCTCTGTTCAGTCTGTTCACTTTAAGGACTTTTTCTTAGTATTGTTTCTGTATAAATAAATTTTCTGTATATTTTGGCGTTATTGCCTTCCCCATATATATATATATATATATATATATATATATATATATATATATATATATATAATATATATATATATATATATATATATATATATATATATATATATATATATATATATATATATATATATATATATACATATCATATAACGCACAACACACCAGTACTGCAGAACAGAGTGCCAAATGCTACGGTCGATACATACCTCTTTGTATGTATATTTAATCAACTAGTACATTATATATACATATTGCAAGCATTTAAATTATATTTACTTTACAGGACACTTAATTTATTTTATATACAAATATATATAGACTCTACATTAAAGTCCAAATTTTTTAGACCCATAAATGATTTATTTACATTGGGAGACGATGACGAGGCGTTACAAGCTTATCTTTATATCTTGTTCCTATCATTTGCTTCTCCTTGTTTTTATTGTAACAATAGAGTTCTTTGTCGTCGTCACACTTTTTATAGTGACTGAGTGTCAACTAAAATTGAAAAGGCATTAGTTCTATTTTGTAAAGATAAAAAGATTATTTGTATGACAGTTGTGTGCCTAAAATCTCAACCTGGAAAATATAAGTGCTTCTAAAATGATTTCTTCCCAGGTACTCCGATATTAAATTTCACTACGCACCAGATACTTTATTTGTAAATAAACGAATACCATCCGCAATATAATGTTTTTTATAAAATAAATAAGTATATGAGATGGATGTTCATGTACCGGAATAGCTCAAAAATAATAAGTACTTTCGACGCTAGCATCTGTAATAAAATTATAGAACTATTACGTAAAAAATCACAATAAAATAAAAATAGTAGTAAAACTGGTGTAAGCCGGCCTGGTGTACATAAAATAAATGTATACCACATACATTTATTTTATGTAAAGCGATTTAAATTTTTTGTATAAACTTGAAACTTTATATAAACATTTATACAGCTTTTAAAATATTAGTAGTAATAAAATTCTTAAGATTTTTTATTTCCAGTTCGTAAAACAGACAACTTCAAGTATTTTCTAGTTGAAAAAGTTTGCAGCTTCAATTTTCCACTAGTTATTTTCTATGCAATCTAAGACTTTCAACCACTAGGGCCAGCTGCCGTTGTACATATTTAATATAAGACAGTTATAATGTAATTTCATCTTTTATTAATAAGTAATATTATTATTTATTTGTTATAGACTATTGACGACAAATATATATAATAGAATTTTTGTCAACACATCTTTTCTTAACATAGACCTTAAAAATGCTTAGCATACGTATTTTAAACAACGTGCTTGATCGTGTGCTGAGTTACGGAATTTAACGCCGTGATTTTTATTACCGAAGAGGAATTCGAACTTATAACCATTGCGTTAACTGTAAGACGTTGTTTCACTGCGTCACGAAGGCCTCTTAGAATAGAACATATAAATAGCGGTTGTAGACGGCGCCGTTCGGTTTAATTTTAACTATCTGCATGTATAATGTTAAGTACTGCAATTTTACATTCATTACTAATAAGAATTTAGCAAAAGCATTAAAAATATAGGCAAAGCCGAGTGTTGAGTTTCACGACTCAACACGCAATGCCTCGAATGGCGGAAAGTGGGAAACGGAGTGTTTTAACACTAGGTTCCTTCAACCTGTGGTTCCTTCTGGCTACCCTGCTATAGGTGAGATACAGCGTGTAGCTAAATATAATCATATAATATATATAGCTTACTTGAAGTGGTCTCCATTTGCTGCAATACAATTTCTCTCTCTATTTAAAAATTTCACTAACTTTACTGCCAATCGCATGGATTATTTAAAAAACTCCAAACTATTATGAAATTTAGCCATACTTCACTAAGACTGACCATAAATCATCATAAAATATCTGAACTTGATGATGGTCTGTCTTCAGTTCTGATGAAATCCTGAACATTACTTCATAACCAAAATTGCGTAGATCGAACTTTACCACCTGGCACCAAGTCTATTTTCACAAAAATATGGCTCAGTCATTCCTTCATAGCTAGGTCTCCACCAAATTATCACTGAAGGCGGATAGTGCCCACGTTGTACTCTGCTGACTAATTGGGACTAATTCCTTAGAGCTTACAGTATAAATAAGGTTTTTTGCTTTTATATATTATATAATGCAATCACAGCGATTATCTTTCTTTCAGCGATTAGCTCTTTATCACCTCACTCCATTTTAATGTCACAAAATAATAAATAATATATTGACATTTGGCAAAACTAATAAAACACAAAGAACAATTGTATAAAAATGTTGGAACCAAATTAAAAAAGTAATATTTACTTTATTTAAAATTGTAACCGTATGTACGGACAGACTAAGTATTTAAAATTGATGATAAGAAAATAAAAATAATAATAAGTAAAAAGGCTTTTATTAAAATCACTAAATTAAATGGAAATTATGATGTTAAAATAATAATAATTTTATATAAATATATAATATTTACGGAGTGTATTGACACTAGGCTCCATTTGTTTATCATACTCGGTGCTATATGCTATTAACAACGTAAAGTTATGGGTCCGATTTCTGTCTATGACAGCAAGTTTCGAAAATAGTATTTGCCTATGTTTTTAGTAGCAATTTATAATAATATTTGGGGTCAGTTTTGTGTGATCTATTCGTATTAAATCGTTATGTATTGTAATAACATTTTTTGTAAATAAAAAAATACTGTTTTTTTCGATTATTTTAATCTTCAACAAAAAAGTTTTAATAAAGATAGAGTATGAATTAACGTAAAATTGTACTGCAAGCAACAAAACAATTAGTAAAATGGCTAACTAGAGTTAAGACGAGAACTAATTACACAATGTCTGCCAAGATATTTGCTTTATATAAAATATTGCTGTCATTTTCACATTTACTTCTAATGGTTTAATACTATTTGCAGGGATATATTGTTATATTTCTTTGAAATCACCTTAAATTTAATATTGACTCAATTTCGAATTTTTTTTATCATTTTATAATTTATTTTTTATTGAATAATAAAAAGATGTAGTTTTGTCGATCCATCGTTCACCCATCATCTGTCATCCAACATCCATCATCCGTCATCCAACATCCATCATCCTAATATAATAGAAACAAAAAATATATATACAATAGATAGACATTCAAGCTTCATATAAAGATCTTGGATGGAGATCAAACGAATTAGCTCCAGCTAGCAAGTTAATGTCACAACTCAACTTCAACTTTAACATTGCTCGAATAATGTTATAAATCAAGTCTCATGTCATGGCAAACAAATCTTCGTTCAGCTTGTACGTCAATATCCATTAAGACGCTCCCTTTTAGTTTTGTTTTTCTGAAAGACTTTTTTGGTAAATGCATGAAAACTTTTGTCATTACATTGTAAGTTAGCGAAGTACCTACATAGTTAATGTACACTTACTAATTAACAAAACTGTAAGGGAAGTAGGCCATTACATTGACTTTTAACTAAACGAAAATATTTCCAGGGTTCTCAGTACAGATAAAATAATAGGTACGTAAGTGGAAAATATGACGTTTGTGTGGTCTGTCTGTAGTTCGCTGCAAACAAAAACTACTGGATGTGTTTTGATAAAACTTTTTTTTATTATATAGCCATTCTATGAATAAGAAAGGATAATAAAGAGCTTTAGGAAAAGTTAGTTAACATGGTGAACACTTTCTACTGGCATAAAAGGAACGAAGGTCTCATGTGGATATGTAAATAAAATGCCTTAAGAAAAGATATTCAGTGTGATTTGTGACTTGTGAGCACTTTCTGATGAAAATAAAATTATCACATCATAATTTGTAAATTTATTAAAAGTTTTTAGAACAGTATTATCAAGTACGAAATAAAATAATGCCTCCATTCTAATTTTAAATATAACGTTATGTTTAGAAAAGTACAGACGATACATTATCATTTTTCATTTATATAATATTAAACGTATTAATATTGTCTACTGCGTCATCAAGGTTCCTCTAAAAAGAAAATAAAAAAAACACGATCCAAATCGAAAAGATAAAATCGTTCTCATAAACGACTAAACTTGCCGTCAAGCACTTGCAACTTCTTAAAAGGCGTCCAAAAGTCCGGAAATTACTAGGATTAATGTCATTTGAAAAAGTTTTACAAACACGATTTAAGTGTATAGCGTAATTACAAAAAGTTGTTAAAGTATGAAGTACTATTTAATTATATTAGAAGTATATAAATAGTAGGTTATTAATTACGGAAATCCTCAGAAGAATTATATATCTAGCAATGGGCGTCGTTAGGCTGAAATTAAATGGATATATTTGTATTTATTTACCATAAAAATTAAATGAGTATGTGGATGCGCAACGGTCAAGGGATCGATTCCCACTCGAGGGAATGAATTGTTTCATTTCCTTTGTTTTGTAACAAGACCCCGCCTCTTAATACGAAATGTCACGAACATTGAGCGGAAAGTGAGGAACGGAGTTTCTTGACACTAGGTTTCCTCTCTCTATCCTTCTATATGCGTGAACAACTCCAACATCCAAAGGTTGCCTGGAAGAGATCGCTTTTAGCGATAAGGCCGCCTTACTGTACTTCTGTCCTTTTTTAGCTCTGATGTAATGTATATATATATTTATGTTGTGCAATAAAGTATATTTGTATTTGTATTTGTATGCGTGAATGCTTTTTTATTATTTACAAGGAAAATACGCAGATTTTCATAATAACAGCTAATTATAAATTAAAACTGACAAGGAATGTTGCAATGTGAATGTTTAAAGCAAATCTTTCTATCTATGTTAGAATAGAATATATGAAGGAGTTGTTTAATGTAAGTGTTTAATTTAATTTATTTATTAATATTGCGTCGTTCCACATAGGTATTTGTGATTGTTGTCGACAATTCTTGTAAAATTTTATATTCTTTTAAATTGCCAGCCTGATTAATTTGTAAAAAATAAATGATATTATCTACTAGCACAAATACAATATAACTATCACAAAAATGCTCACAGAATTATTCCTATGTAAAAACATTTGTTCGAATTCTCATTGGTAATGCAGCGTGAAGTATTTGAGCACCATTTTAATATATCTTGAAGGTTGGAACTGAAACGCAATCTCATCGCGACTTTCGTTAAAAGAAAAGATTGCTTTTCAAATAAGCGTATTGCATCGCCTTGTGCGGTGAAACATTGTACGTCTAGGAACCTTCTAACGAAATGCATTTTATATTGCTCGCACATTGCAATATCGATATCTACATATGGAATTTTGGTACGAGCTTTGAACTTATACCATAAGCTTGACTGTATATGTGTTTTATTTATACCATTAGTAAGACTGTGTAATATGCATTCGCTAAGGGATTTTTTGTCAAACTCATAGAGAGGAAATAAGACTAAGTATATTGATTTCAACGTAATTCATCTTTTACACAAAAAATGTTTTTTTTCTTTAATTTAATGAACGGAAAAGAAAATGAACACTTAAAAAACTATAACTTTTTTAAGTGACAGAAGTTCCATGATAAAAAAGCTTTTGAAAGTTAGATAAAAATAGTTAATTCACGTTAACGTCACGATTTAATTCCACAGAAACTATTCATAGTCAAGATATATTTATTTCATGTTATCTATCATCAACGTCAACGTTGAATACTTTACCCATTTTTGTAACATCCGTTCGTTGATCATATTTTAAATAAGACTTAGCAAAAAGATTCTTTATAAAGAAAATAATCTGCTTATCTTATATTATATCTATGAACTTCTAAATTTTGTTAACAAAATTCGCGAACATGATAGCAATCTCGAATCTTTTCGAGGAAGTTTTAAATTAATTATAGCAAGAATCTTCTCCACTCCAACGTCGACCGTCGTAGCCAGATTTTCTCATTTTATTGTTTAAGTAATATTGGGCCAGTTTGTTATGATTACCATAATTTATTGTTTATTAGAAACTTTTAAAGGGATTGTGACATGAATATTTATTATGAATTAAGAGTTTTACTATTGATGAAAATTGTTATACCTTTTAAGCTGTTTCCAAATTAGATTTCTAAATGCTTATATTCAACTTACATTATTTTAAAAAATCAATATTTTCAATATTCTGCTCTAATTCAGAAGTATTTTATACTATTTTTTACAATTTAAACAATTATTTTGATTTATTAAAACAATGAATTTAAATTAATTCACTTGACAGCAAAGGTTTATAGCACAAATAAATTACCTAGCATTGTGTGTTCGCTTAAACTCTATTGTGTTTCTATTGTGGCTTAAAAATAAAGAGATGACGGAAATAATTCCTGGTTACAGCCCCATTATGTGGAACGATGATCCTTTGCCAAGATTCTCGGTCGGATTGCTGGCTAACTAACCGTTAAGTGTTATAAATCTAACATTTAACCAACGATAGGTTTTTTAGTAGATTTAGTTTATCTCATGTAATATATTATATAGTAACTAAGAATCATTTTAAATATTATCGACACTAGCATAAATTCATGCGACGATGACTATACGATTAAGAATTCAATGATTTTTTTTGTGAGTTTAATGCTGTTAGTCCTATTGGCCTTGACAGCGACATCGGTTGGGGAGGGAAGAGGGTACTCTGTCCCTGAGAAGTAGCAAGCACTGTCGTGTCTGCTTGAGAGGAAACGTCGGCGGCAAGGGCGTCCCCTGCGGGGCTCGAGCCTCGGCCTGCGGTCGACGAGCGGGCTGGGGGATGAAAAAGTCCATACAAAGAATTGAATGAGTAAGTTTATTCAATACTAGCGACTTTCATTCGTTTCAATATGTTATACGAAATCACATTGTACATGTTCAATATACACGTATTAACTATAATATAATTTTTTTTCTAAATTAAAAGTAGCCTTAGATACTACACATTACATCAGCTACCTGTCTGTAAAACCTAGCCATCAAAATCGGTCCAGCCGCTTCAGAGATTGGCTGGCAGAAAGACAGACAAAAATTTTAAAAATGTTATTTTGTTAAATATACCGTATATATATATATATATATATATATATATATATATATATATATAATACATATATATATATATATATATATATATATATATATATATATATATATATATATATATATATATATATATATATATATATATATATATATATATATATATATATATATATATATATATATATATATATATATATATATATATATATATATATATATATATATATATATATATATATATATATATATATGAAAATCTAGCAAAAGGCAATCTTCTTAATCGATATAGTTAGGGCTCCGTATCTAAAAACAAAAATACGAATTTCTTTTGAGATTACTTTGTAGACCGTCGATTTTTCTATCCGTTTGTCAAGATTTCGTGGAGGTAATTAGTGCTAAATATCCAGTCTATAGTCCCTTGGAGCACGGAAAATTTAATCATATAAGTCAAAAGATATGTTTTAATCGCTTATGCTTCATTTTGCCGTATTTTGAAAGAAATTCACAGCCTAATCAAAATTTATAGGGTACTTCCTAAGACTAATATTGTTGAATTTGGGAAGCAGTTAGAACTTACAGTATAAATAAAGGAATACGCCCGAAAAACAGAAAGTTATATAACAAAGATACGAGAACTTATATCTTTAGTTCATTTCATACAAAATATGCCACCGCTTAAGTTTGTCAACATCCCAAGGTTGTACTTCCCGTTGATCTACAATTATGAATTGGTACTGAACCTTTGCATCGGTGAGCGAATTTAACTCGCACTTGACCGACGTTTAAACTGAAAACGTATTTATCTTTAAAATAAATAATAAACGCAAGAAGAAGGAATACAAATAGTTAAAGCTTAATTTTTATTATATTTAAAATTAACATTATATAAGTTTTGCTATTTTACTAAAGTAATAAAAAGAAACGTTTACTTATTTAGCGTGGCTGCTGCGAGTGCCAAAATTGCCTGTTTTAATTAAAAAGCGGCTCGTCAAGGGCGTCGTAGTTGAAACATTTTAATGAAATGGCTACTTAAAGAATTCCTTTATGGATATTTTGGCCATAGGAATGAGAATAAATGGAGACTATGTAAGATCACTTAAAATCTTAAAATGTATGTTGAGGATGCTGCTTCCCTTTAGCGTGACAAATTAAAAATAGTTTTATATTACTATTTCCCATACTATCGTAGGCAGAGAGATCTAGTAACAGTCACTTATTTCATTTACCATCAAGATAGAGTCAATACGTTTGTTGCAAAAAAACTGTGTTTTTTATACTTATTAATTTTAAGTGTCTTACTTACTTTAGGCGTTGAATTCGCCGTACACAATGTTTCTCTATAAGGTAGGTAATGTAATTGCGCTACGCTTGGCTCGTCTTGGCGGGTGAAGTAAGTCTAAGTATAAGTGCTTAGTACTAGGTTTGAGCCTGCGACTGTGGCTTTATTTTGGACATGTATAATATAGTCATCATAAAACAATATCGTAAATGTCGTATGTTGCATACAGTTTTTTTTTTCACTTAACTTAAAATATTTAATATTATACAGCATTATTAGCTGTTAAAGTTCTATAAATACAATTATAAATTAGAGATAAAGAATACTGACACAAAAAATACTGATTTAGATCTGAGTTGTAACTTCTATTTATATTCTCTTTTGAACTTTTAATGTGTTCCAATTAAGATACCAACCAAAATAAATATTAAAAGTAAAATTTAAATTATTATTTTATGGATTAGCTACACAGGTTTTAAGCACTTCCTATTCCACTGAGCTATCTTAATATTTTTCACATAAATACCTACATCTATAGTGCGCTAATAGATTTTCCAAACTATCTCACATATTATTTTATTATTTCCTTATAGTTTGCCTCCGATACCTAAAATGTGTTAGTGTCATTTATATAATTTTATTAGTATTTCCATTTGATCACGGGGGCGAAGCCACAAGTAAAAACTAGTATCTTATATTTATTTATTTCTAAAACATTTCAGATTTCTAAAACGTTTTTTAAAATGATTGCAATTTTAAGCAACTATTGAAAACAATGAACATTTTAAGCAGTATATTCTTTGAGTTTATTTAGTCTAGATAAGGGAGCGAAGACAAATATATCGGGTCCATCTAGATTTATGAAGATAGCGACCGGTATACTGGTCGGTATCTTTTAAATTGGAATCGTATATTTTCTAAAGCGGACTATATGCGAATGTTGAGTTAACGAGTGGACATAATGAGGATAATGTAGAGTGTACAATTTTATGATTATAATTTAAGTGAAAAATTATATTAATAAATTCTAAATACAAAATACTATAATAATGATATTATGATTCATTATTTATGATTTAAAAAATATAGAAATAATTAAACATGTTTTATTATATATATTTGTCCAATCTTTGCTAAGGTATATAGTATTGTAAGATCCTTCCTCAGATGTTCCAAATCTTGCATTTTATATATATATATATATATATATATATATATATATATATATATATATATATATATATATATATATATATATATATATATATATAGAATATGCTTGTCACTTTTAATAGAAGCGGCAGGTGAAACGCAAGTTCAAAATAAAGATACTTCGTAATTTTTATTAAAAATAACAAAAATATTACATTACATATATTAATTATAGTTTTGTTGTGGACAAAAATATTCCTCAAGCAAAAATTGTAGTATAAAAAATATTCTGCAACAAACAAGTCTATTACGTAATTTATGATTTTAATAAAAATATTAATATATAGATTATCTCTTCGAAAGGTTTGTCGATGGAGAAAGTAATGATCCTTCATCCTTCTTCCTCTTTTTCGTTAGGGACCTTCTACAAACTTGGATTGCCTTCTTGTTTTGTACCTCCAATGCGATGACCTCAGCACTGCCTCCGTTTTAGGACTAAAATTTTCGCAATAGCATTTGGCTGGGCTTGGCTCAAACTTCGGTATTTCAGCCACAAGCTAGTCGTGACTATGCCTGTTTACGCAAGTATCCAGGATCCATCATATCTTGTGGCTAAAGCCCGCAAATCCGCGTCCTTATCGGTCCTCTTCGTCTCTGATCGGTTCATCCTAACTTGAATATCATCCAAGATGGAAGAGATAAGGTTGAGGTTTTGGTTGAGGTGTGGAAGGAATAGATACTAGATATAGATAGGAATAGAGGCTAGAGACTACTCCGAGTCGCCCTGGTTTCGGAGTGACACCGTTTGTGACTGGAACCACCCACCATTCATCTATTGGCACGATTCGTGTGACATCTTGGATTGGAGTTATTGGAGTCGAGGCATCATTATGCAGGAGAAAGGGGTAAGGATAGGATATTGGGACAGAAGAAAGGAGTAGAAGTGTCTAAGATTGGGACTTATACTGTGTAGGGGAGTACGTGCAAGGTAGAACAGCCATTGCAGGTATCGTCTGACGATATGCGAACAGTACAGAACAGTACGATCCAGAACAGTAGTTCGCCCTAGGCCTGTTCGTCGGCAGGCTCAGGACGATGTGGGCCTGCATACATTGCAGGACTTGAGAGAAAAGTCTATAGTTCGACATCACATAGACATATAGACGAGAGTACTCAACCCCCATATACTCCGACCCTGAACATAGAGTTAAACAAATTCTTTCTCCTTTTGATATATTGCGTGTTAGTTATCCTTGCGTGAAGTAGCGATATCCTTTGTCTTCAGCGAGAGCGAGATATGAAAAAATAATAAAGTTGCTCCGAGTAGGAGTCATACTCACAAACGGGAACGGGACAGCCGTTTACAATCAGATTCTGTGCCACTGAACCACGATTACCTCAATATCTCAGCTATTATATTATATTTAAAACTTTGAAATATTTTTTAGGTTATGAATTACTTAATACGCCTAAATCCTTTCAGCCTTGGATTATAATAAGCATCGCCTTTCAAATAATCTTTGCTAATAACTTTCACTTGTAATTACGAAATTCAAACCCCTAATTACAACATTTTATTACTTTCAGTGAACCACTTTACAAGCCAGGAGAAATGTAATTTATACTACCATAATTATTCTTTACTTTAAGTTTATTAGCTATCCAATTATTAAATATAGAAATGTTCTTTAATTTTATAAGTAAATGTAATAAAATAAGTAAAATAATTTTGTCCTCAAATACGACATTAATTTATAAAATGTTGTTAAACAGCGTTATTAGTTAAAATATTTAAATTAATTTTATTGTTCAAAATCAATTAAACGAGTATTGCAAATTTTCTAATTTTCATTTTTTTTCATACAGATTTAATACTGGCTATCATCATAATAAATTTTTATTTTAATTATATTATGCCTTAATTTATTAACCAAGCAATAGCTACGCGAATTCGCTTGTGTGGAATTTATTTATTCGCTATTCGATATATTGTTATGAGACTGTAAATTTCCGAATCTTATTATTTCACCTAGCCTAGAAAGTTTATAAAAATACTTGTTCAAGCAAGTTAATCTAACTAGTCATTTTACTGAAAGTTAACGAAAAATAATGAAAGAAATCTGACATTTACTTTGAAAACCTATTCAACCATATCCCGTTATATGGACTGGATATAGTTTGTCGATTTCATGATGTATGTACAATCATCATCATCATCATCAGCCTGTTCCTTGTCTACTACTGGCCATAAGCCTCTCCAATAACACGCCACTGATCTTGATCTTCAGCGCTTCGCATCCAACCACTGCCAGCTACTTTGCGTATGTCGTCACTCCACCTAGCTGAAGGACGTCCTACTACGCTTGCCGAGTCGCGGTCTCCACTCCAGAACACGTTTACCCCAGCGGTCGTCGGTTCTGGGACAAATATGACCAGCCCACTGCCACTTCAGTTTGCTAATCCGTTGGGCTATATTAACAATTTTGGTTCTCTGTCGGATTACCTCATTTCGGATCCGATCTTTCAGAGATATTCCAAGCATAACCCTCTCCATAGCACGCTGAGCGACTTTAAACTGGTGGACCAGTCGCACTATTAGTGTCCACGTCTCGGCTCCGTATGTCATTACCGGTGTATGTACAATAATGAATATTATAAATTTTTTTCATTATCTGTTATATTTTTTTATTATTATCATATCTTTATTAATAATCAAAATTGGTTAACTCATGTAATCTTTATATACTCGTACATACATACTTATATAAAGCATACAAAGAGTACATGTTTAACGAGAAATATTAAATTTTTTAGTAATAAAAATAACAACTTATTTCTATTAAACATATTACACGTAGCAGTGAGCTGGTCACATTTGTTGCGGAACTGGTAGTTGTTGGGGTAAACGTATTCTGTAGTGGAGACCGTGCCTTCGCAAGAGCAGTGTAGGACGCGCTTCAGTTAGTAGTTATATTACAATATACACAAGGTGGCTGGTAGCCATTCACAGAGAAGACCTGAAGAATGAGCTCAGGGGCGCGCCACTGTAAGGGCTTATGGTCAGAAGTGATAAAGATAGACTGATTGTGATGAAATTACATAAAATCAGTGTAGGGTAAAAGCTAATTGTTAAGAAATACTACAAAAATAGTAATTTATATAGCGTCACAACGAGAATGATTCTTGGCTGTGAAGACTCTATTATGCGGTTGGATGTTCCTACGGAAGGACCCTCAACGCCATTGTTAGCATACTAACGTACCCGCACCATGGTGATTACTGTAAGCTCAATGGCTAAAACAATCAGTATAATAGACGTGGCCACAATGGAAGCTGAAGGCATTCAAAGGTGCCTTAAACATTGTGAATCCTGTGCAACATAAATTATAAGGCAATGAAGAATTTATATACACATACGTATAGTGATATCTCTTACATTAGGCACTTATAGATAGAAAGGGGACGATTCGGTAGATATACTGAAAGTAGCATATTATTCCGCTCTTATTGTATACTTAAATAATTGAAATTTCTTTTATCATTTGAATTATTCAGATGAGTTTTCAAGTGTGTTTTAACCAATGAATTTAATTTTCTAGTGGATGTAAACTTAATATTTATATATTTTATATATATCTGTTTAATTTTTTTTAAGTTTGTTAATGATATTGTCTACGAAAAAATAAATATATAGTATATACGAAAAAAAATACTTATAGTTGCAAATACAGGTACACAAATTATACATTTTAAATAAAATTGTATATCTCGTGTGAGCTTTTATAAAATTCCAATATGATATTATAAAGCTTTTGAAGTTCCAATTGTTGAATAACGGTATTTTAGAGTTCCGTACATCGAAACAAAAAAACGAAACCCTTATAGGATCGTTGTTGTTGTTGTTGTCTTTATATATGGCGTTTCGAGCGTGCCAATGTCACGTTGAATGGAGAACACACAAAGGAGAGTGAAACCCTCTTATAGGATCACTTTATTGTCTGTCTGTCTGTCTACCAGTCTCTGTCAAAATCATTTTCTCAAAATTGTGTAGAGTATCAAGCTGAAATTAGTGTCAAATATGAACACTGGTAGTCACTTGATACATAGACGTTTTTAAATTCACTTTTAAATCAACGTTAAATCAAAGTTAAATTTATATTATACATAGTTGTATTTTCCAATGACGTACAATCATGAAATTATTACGGAAACCTTGGTGCGCGACTCCTAGTCGCACTTTATCGATATTTTTTTCATAAAAACATTTAATTAGCATGTTCAAGAATATTACTTATCGTAAAATTACTTTCAATATCAATAATTCATTATATTATGGTGGTATCGTATAATTATTACTTTTCAATAAAGAATTATTGAAAAGTAATTATACGATAAGTATATATTGTAATAAACAAGCTTAGAAAATACGAAAAGCTTTAGAGATTAGGTTGAATGTTTCACTGCATTTTTGTATTTGGAATGTTTTGCAATTTCATTTTACTAGAAATATATATATAAAGAAAATATACTAGAACCACAATATACTGTTAACTCTATCTGCAGAAAATCTGAAGAGTATGCTCGCTTTATTGTTCATAAGCACACAAACAACGATAAGAAAAATGAACGTTTATTTTTTTATACACTGTTCATACGATGGGAGCTTTGTTTATTTATTCTGAAAGTGCGATATGTGATACAATAAATATTTATAAAATAACAGAGCAATTATGTCAACAGTCGAAAATAACAATTTTGCTCAAGATGTATTATCATGACTCTTTTTTGCTGTAAAACTAATATAAAAGAGGTTAACATTATAAGAAAACGCTATGAAATAATAATATTATTATTAAATTATTTTTTTTGTACATTATATTTCAATAGGATTATAATTTATGATAGTAAATTGAAAATATGTTTCACAACAATAATTTTCCGTAGTAACTGTATCCCATAACATTTATATTATGTAATGTTCGTTTATGATTTTTGGCAACGAGCTCTTTGGTAGGCCGTTAAAACTTATCGTCCACATGCAGCCGTTTCAATGAGTGAAATAATACGTGATTGAGAGCAGTTATTTCGTTTATATACAGTATATTCCACGTAAAATTGGCGATTACTAGAAACTTTGTGTGCTATATAAACAATGATACAACCGTCATTAAGCTATGTCGAAATTCCTAGACGTGTGTACTTACAACTTATTAATGTTGTCAACATCTCTGTAGGATTTTAAAGAGTCTTCAAATGAAATGAATCTCTTTTTGTGTGATTTGTTAATTTTTGTAGGTAAAAAAAGTACTATTACGTAAATATATACCAATAGTCCACTTACTACACACTGTTATTAATAATAAAGAAAACGAAATACTTTTATCCACAAATTAATTAAAGAATATCTTTTCACGTGTAAGATGGACATAAGCTAGACATCTTTGTCGGATAAAGAGTAAATCCTTTTACTTTTCTCTGTACAGATTTTATATGTGAAAAGCTGCGAACGAAATTAGTTTCTATATTACTTAAGCAAAAACGAAACTATATTTTCGTAAAGGATTTTGGATTTTATCTATATAAGAGTAATGCTTAATAGATGAAAATAATATAAATTATTCCTTTTCTCGAGAAATATTGTCAAAGTTATCTTCAAACACAAGATAACTCGAAGACCGAGTACATGGCTTGTGGGAGCCCGGACTCGAGCACCATCCATATCGGGCCTGAGCCAGCCGTTAAGTCGGAGAAGTTCAGTTATGCATGAGTCTGGAGGCATCGACCACGACATCCATGCCCGTATAAACGCTGCCTGGGCCAAATGGCGGGAGGTCACTGGTGTGGTCTGCGATAGCAGAATACCGCCCAAGCTCAAGGGACTGATATACAAGAGCATTATCCGACCTGTTCTATATACGGCAGCGAATGTTGGCCAACATTATCTCGGCACACTCAGGAGCTTCACGTCACGGAGATGAAGATGCTGAGATGGATGTGTGGCGTGACGCGGTCCGACGCATACGCAACACATTCATTCGAGGTAGTCTTGGGGTCCGTGACGTAGTGGATAAGCTCCAAGAGCGTCGCCTGAGATGGTATGGCCATGTTATGCGCCGATCTGAGAACTATGTCGGAAGGAAGTGCCTTGACATGTCTGTTCCTGGAGTTAGACCACTCGGACGCCCAAGGAAGCGATGGCTGGATGTCGTGACACAAGACATGAGAACCAATAAATTATCCACTGAGGATGTTAAAGACCATGCAAAGTGGAGTAGGCTCAGTCGGAAGGCAGACCCTGGCAAAAGCCGGGACTAATGCCAAGAAGAAGAAGACAAAATGAAATGAAATGGGGTTACGTACCTTAAAGCTAAAAGAAGGATCCATATAGGATCACTTTGTTATTCGTCTGTTGTCTGTCTGTCCGTCTATTTTTCTCGAAATAGTGTGAAGATGTCAACCTGAAATTACTATCCAATATCCAGGTTTAAAGTTTCTTAGAGCAAACAAAAATCAATGTCAAAAAAGGGTTTATGCTTCGTAATTTGTATGAAATTCGGTGCCAAATCCCGATGACCTAGCAATATGACGAAAGAATTTGGCGAAAAATTAAATTTACAGTACGGACAAAGAAGAATTGAAAAACTAAAAAAACCATCATAAACTTATGTCTGTCTAGTTAATGTCATATAAAATAAGTGAATAAATGAATTAAAGAATTTGTCATCCTTATTACGTTTTTTTCATCATTTCATTGGTATAGAATCCTCGGTGCGTAAGTGCGACTCGCTCTACTCGACTAGACCTATATATTATTTAGCTATGCACAATATTTCAAATATTACAGAGTATATAGTGGTAACTTAGTTTTAAGATACTCCGTTCCCGGGTTCCGTCCAATTTTGGAGATACATTATAAAAAAAAAGAAAAATTCTCAACTGAACTATAACTTAAAGATAAAAAACAAGCCCAATAGTAAAATGGTTGTAAAGAATACTTTATACTGAATAATAACCATTGAAATAATTTTATAATCGATATGTACATAAACAAATCATATCTTTTTGCAAAATAGACATATTAATAGTCAGGACCTTCTTTTTAGGTGTAGCTTTTTTGTTAGGATTTATTTGTTTTGTTTTTAGAATTATAAGACGGTAAATTTTCCACACATATTATTTTTTCATGCGAGTTAAAATCGTGGGGATTTGATCCTGGCCTCAGCTTTCGTAGTCATATCACTAAATCACTGCTACTAACTCCGCGTAATAAAGGAAGAATAAGGTGAAGTAAATAAGTTAAAAAATTAAATAAGTAAATAAGTTAAAAATAACAAAATTAGTGAGAATAATTACTTAATCAACTTTAAATTGTTATAATATATCCTAAACCCTTATCCACAACGCCACATAGAAACAAACAAAGAAACAAATACATATATGTAAATACATACATATTATGAACACGGGCTTATAAACACATTACCCTCCTTTACGTCGCACGGTTGGGTAAAAATAATCAATAGTTTAAATAAAATGTGGCCTCCTATTGTAATTATAACAGCAAGGCTTTCGACACATTTTAAAATATTATTGGGTTTGAAACAACAGGATTATTGATAACAATCTACTCAAATGTGAAATGTAAATTTTAATATCAACGTACTAAGTCCAAAAATGCTTTTGCCATAGGCCTAAGCCCGTATGTACTTGCAAGTATTATTTACGGGGCACTGGGTACTAACCGAGCTCGTTAAAGGATATTGTGCTTACAAACACTGCCAGCAAGCGGAACTGTAATAAATATGAATAATGTAAGCATAGGCTTACATATATCAAATACAGTACTTAGGATGTACTTACTAATTTCACTAAAGTAAAGAACCATAAATATCATATCATATTTAGCATGTATTATTTGTATGGCGGATATATTGTATGGACCGTTGTGGCGCAGAGGCACAACGTCTTGTGGGTTCGATTCCCACTCGGGGAGAATGAATAATTTAATTTTATTCGCTCTGGTAAAAAGGCAAAGTGCCGCGTTGAGATCCGCCACTCAACACGTAATGCCTCAAAAGGTGGAATGCGGTAAACGTATATATATATATATATATCTATATATATATATATATATATTATATATATATATATATATTATATATATACTAGATATATATATATATATATATATATATATATATATATATATAGATATATATATATATATATATATATTATATATATATTATATATATATATATATATATATATATATATATATATGTATATTGTGTCTAAAAGTCATTGGTAGTTTATAAAGAGTGTAGATTCACTTCATTCAACTCTAATATAATACATTCGGATGAGTTAGGATAAATATGTAATCGCCATTCTACTCGATCCCGTCATGTTACAGGGTAAAATAAAAGAATTATACGAATTTTAATCACAACTTTACATTCCAAACACTTGGTTGTAACTTCCTCATTGCAAATTATAAGCCACAAACCACAATCATTAGCGGTTTTACGTGATAACGCTCTAATAAACGCTTCGCATGTTATGTTCAATTTACTAACATACAAATTGACATTGGAATTTTTCAATTCAATTAAATTCTTTAGATTGTGGCGTTCCGAACGGACCAGTACAGCACAGATTATTTTGCCAATGTCACGTTTTATGGAGAACAGAGATATTCTGGTAAGGTAAAAAGAAAAAAATATTACACAATAATAGAATGCATGTTAAAAAGAGATCCAGTTAAAATACAGCCTTTACATTAATTAAATTAATCAATATATACAGTTAGTATAAAGTAATATTTTATAAAATTGTAGTCTATAAATATATAGTCTAATTTTGTTATTTTTTATATTTATATTCAAATATAAATTTACAAAAGGGACTAGACACAAACATTAACAAACATTGAATATTAAGAGAACGGGGGACTTCATGAAGAAGGGCATCATATAGAGGTTGGATAAATTTAGGTGAAAAGATGTAAGAAGCGGAGCTTTCATCTAGGCCACATCCACACAGTGATTTTTTATGGGAAAGACAAGGTCGATTCTGGTCTGCTGATGATTAGTGTTTACCGCCACCCACGAGCATGTGCAACACCTGACATGCTACAGGTGCGTTGTCGGCCTTTAAGGTGGAGGTAGACGTGATTTCTAAAGGTACTCAAGTCGTATCGACCCGGAAACACTGCCGCCGGTAGGCTTTTCCACAGTTGTGTGGTACGTGGTTAAAAGTTCCTACAAAACCACACAGAGGTGGAGGTGCCAAGTATCCAAGTAGTGGGGAATATATTTAAGTTTATGTCGTGCTGTGCGGTTTGAAAATTAAGCTGCAGGTATCAGATCAAACAGTTCCCCAGAACACTGCCCATGGTGTAAGCGGTAGAGTACGCACAACAAAAGTGTCTAGCCCTTCACAGTTAATTGGGTCCCCAATGATTCAAATGGCTCTATATTTTATGTGATCAATTGATTCAAGCTGATACTGGAGTGCATCAGACCTGAGATGAGAACAATAGTCTATATTCAGCTGAACTTTGTTTCTTTCTATACAGAGCCATACGCATGAATTACTGTCTCACTCTACCAATGAACAGCTTTTTCAAGGCCAACTTGGTCTTGCTTTCCAGAAAATCGCCATACAGGTAGTCCTCTTTAAGAGGAGGTATTCTCAAAAACTTGAGTATTCTGGGAGTTGAATGCAACTAGGTTCCTTTCACTCCATGAGGAGACATTTTGGAAGGATGCTTCGATACAAGACATAAGTTTCTTTAGGTCAATTGTCGACGTTTTCACGAGAAAGACTTTACAAAGTATTCGATATGAAGACGAAACGAAATATGTCATAAGCACGGATAAAGTTACATTGTGGCTGTAACGTTAGTACCTAACGTGGTATCAATAAAATATAAAAATAAAACATACGAACTTTCATTTAATCTTTTAACATTATATTGACCAAATCCGTACGTGTGAATATAAAACAAATAAACAGTTAACCTTTTAGCTTAGGTTCATATCTAAATTAGAATACTTTAATCAATTACAATGAGTTGCATTGTTTATTCATGACACGGATAATGGGCTTTTCAGATGATTTACAGAGGTCGAATGGTTTGCATAAAGCAATAGTGTTGACAACGCAATCTAATTAAACGGCTGAATACACAAGCTATTAGAATAAGAACTAGTGGCCGTAGACGTGTCATTACCTAAACTACGTGTGTGTACATTACGAAGACAGAAATTGTAAGGTGTTATATGTCGTAGAATTTTGTTAAATTTATTAAATATTTTATTATAAAATATATGATATACATTATAATTACAGTTGAAATTTATAATGATGCTATACGATGGAAACCGTATGGAACAATTCCTTATGATATTGTGATCTTTTGTTACGGATCTAATCTAATAATCAAATAAATAAATATATAGCTCTTCACGCTATTTCAAGCATACAACAGATTAGACAGAGGGAACCAGTAGTGATGAGACACTCTGTTCCTCACTTTCGTTACGTTGTTTATCACTATGGATCTGATGTTCATAAATAGGTGGCTACCGCATTAAATACCAGCAACATTGTAAGGAACTAAGAAGTAACGAAGCCTACTTGGATAAAAAAATAATATAAAAAGCTAAAGCTCATTTACTTACCCAACTATTTAAAATTGTGTAATTTACAATATTTTAAAAACATTTATTTTGCTTAAATAAATTGAGTATCAAATATTAAGAGTGATTAAACTTTTGCTATACAGTCATTTTGTCTTTTAAAGTTACCTCTAAAAACTTAAGTTCTTACTTACATAAATCGATAATTATAATAAATATAATATCCAAAAACACATATATATATATATATATATATATATATATATATATATATATATATATATATATATATATATATATATATATATATATATATATATATATATATATATATATATATATATATATATATATATATATATATATATATATATATATATATAATCCAAAACTTAAGTACTTACATAAATCGGTAACTAACGCCCGATGTGACATATTTGGCACGTACTATTTATTATCTTTATGTTAGGTTGCTCATATAGGATCATAATTCTATATGCTAATAAAGACCACAGTAATATTCAGTCAGGTTATTCATTGGTTTGAGAAGAAAAAAAATATATTTAGAATTAATCTTTGTTATTTAGTTTCATACATTATTTTTTGGAAATGTAAATATTTAACTAAATGACTCTTTATACAAAGTAACAAAAAAATTAGTTTCTCTTAGCTGTATGTTGCATTGTTATATTAAATTAAATGGAATGGCAGCATAAATACCAGTCTAGCTCTTGGTCTAATTCCATCATTATAATGTGAAACTGTTTGCGGTCGCAGGCTCATTATTGTACGTGCCATTGAGATATATCACACGACTGATTTTACGTTTCATGTATAATTTTATGTCATGTACATAATAAAGTACGTTATGCGATAAAATTATGCACAGAGAACATTTTGATGTATATATTTTTCATATAAACATATCTTATTTTCTAATTACTAAATAAATTTATTATAATCGTCTACATTCTTGAAATCTCTCAATATTTATTACATAATGTAATGTAGCTGTATTCAATTTGTAAATATTAAAAACAAATAATAATTTAATGTTCACTCACTTCGAAAATAAATTGTAGGTTTCTCTCACTCATTGATTTTCCCCCGTTTGCGGTAAAAGGAAATTTAAATGTAAAGTATATTTCTTTCATCTCCACTAATCTGTGGAAAGATAGATTGATTTAGAGTTTTATTGAGTCGTTGAGGCTTTGTTATACCTTATTTTGCGAATAGGGTTATCACAAACATTGTATATAAATATTATGTACATTTTACAATGCAAACTTTTATATAAAATTATATATGCCGTATATGTATTATAAGTATAATATATATAAACAGACATATATGCGTACTGACATTATGTAGAAAGTTAGTTCACATTAGATTCTATTAGTAATGGCTACTGATATTACAAATTTTTATTTGTGATATTTATTTTTTCTTAATTTGGACACAAACTTTAATCTAGTTTTTGTGCTTAAAGGAAGCAGTATCATTTATCTTCGTATTTTTGTTTATATATGCTGAATTTTTATGGAAATAATTCTTTTATATTTCTTTAGTTAAAGTTTTCACGAAATATGGCATTATACTCCCCTTCAAGTACGAAAACAGCTATCGGATACTCGCGTTGATCAAAGATTAGTCTCACATGGCTGGTTATACGGTCGGGAGGATCGGGTCGGTTACACAGGATAAAACAGATGCTGAATGGACTTGAAATAACCAATTAGAAGGTTCATTGACTAATTTAATATTCGACTTAAGAAAAGCAGAAATAAATTAATTAATAACAAAATAATTTAATAAATATTAATTAATGTGAATGCTATGAGGCATCCCGATTTATTTTTTTACTCATACTGTATCCTACATATAGCAACCTAGTGCTAAGACACTCCATTTCCTGTTTCCCACTCGACTGTTGAGATATTTGCGTGTTGAGTGGTAATTCAATGCCACTGATTGTTTTGCTACCAGAAGAACAAGAAATGAAAATATTTTATTACCCGAGTGGAATCGAATTCACAACGGTCGCGTTTACAGTCAGACGCTGTTCCGGTGCTATATGGCAGCCTTAACTAATGTTTTTTTCTTGAGGTAAAATTTTATATTAGCTTCAATAATAAGCGTACAATTGTCTTATTTGTGTGTGTCTGCTATAGGTATATGAACAGTTAGTATAGAGTACTTTTGGATTGAGCCGATAGACCCATTTCCTGCAGATATTGCGAGCAATAAACTGAAATTGGCTGTAGCTAATCCGATTACATACACAATGTAATTAGCATGTATAGTGCCTATGTGTATTACAAATGAAAATGTAAATGGGAAGGTATATATTATTGATTTCTTTTATTGTAAAATATACATCTAAAAAGAAACTTCACATCTTGTATGCACACTCACTCGAATGGGATCTGGGAATCGAACCCACTACCACCGTCTAGTCATATTCGTTGTCTGATACTGTTCAACTGCAGCTAGTTTTTTTCTACTTATTTTTTACTTTACTGTGTATTTTATAAGCCAATTCTTACGCCGGGCTCGTTCTTAGTAGAAGTTAAGAAGTTCATATGCAAAAGTTATTTTCCTCTATATCCACATATTTTCACGTAACTGTCAACGTTGTTGCCTGTAAATAGAATTTGTTTGGGAGTTTACAAATAAAAAACGCAATAACTGTCAGGAGCTATACGGCGCTACTAGACCCTACCTACACTAAGTTGACACTTACTAGAAATGGCATATGTGCCAAATATAAAATGTAAAACAATAAAAACGAAATTATTAATCGTGTGTCATTTAAAGTTGAGATAACAAAATTGTAAAGATTTGCAAATTATTTATTCCTAGGTTTTAACTAAGAAAGTGCTAGTATTTAATATGTCTATACACAAATCGTTACTATCATGTTGTATACAATTGAGAATATTAAACGATAAAGTACTTCCAAAGTAGATTCGATTCTATGGTTAGGTTTACCTCCATATATCTTTCGGCGATAACTTCAAGCAATATTTATGCTAGGCAACCATTGTGTTTCATAGCGTTAAATAAATGCGTATGAAAAGAGAACTCTCCTGTGTAACATTATGGCTATATTTCGATTATATTTAACGACGGAGAAGATTGATATTCGTAAAATAAGTCGATTTATACATCTTGTATTTAAAAATTAAGAGTATGAGGTTTCTTAATAATATCTTTTGATTGTAATCAAATATATATTTACTTTTTTCTATAACTACTTATAAAATTGGTGCAGGAAAAATAATTCACTCGTCGAATGGAGACTAAACTCACAACCGTCGTTGACAGACGAACTCTACTAATAAAGTGAAACTCAATTAATGAATAATAATAACAAATATTATAATTATTTATTCATAAACTCATAAATATATGATAAATGAAACGGATATGATAAATTTACTAATATTCGTTTATGAATAAATATATTTCTTTTATTTTTTCAACCTAACAAAATTTTATTAAAATAATAAAGTAAATGTTGATAACCAGTTATTAGGCTTTATTGCCTAGTATGTTATAACGAATTCAACAACATCGCTACGTGTTCCAGTTAAATTGCCTAACAACGTTTTTGATTAAACTCGTAAACAAAGACAGTGAATGGGTAACATTCGTCGTTCGTCGTAAATCCTTGGCCGATACAACATTTGCCGCTATTCCCACAGTGCCGATGCAATCTTGTGTCCTAGAGAGGAGACGTCTCCAGATATACACAAATTAGTTTCAGAACACGGCACGGTAGTTTTAAACACTTGGAATAGATCAAAATTAATGTTTATAATCTGACAATTTCATTATGACCAGCTAGTAGTAAATATATAACACCTCTCTTAATTGCCGTTTAGACTGAAAAACTAAAAATTTTATATGATAGAGCTAGCTTTAAGTTAAAAAAGTTAAAGATAGGTACTTGATAAATACATACGAGATTCGGGCACGTCGAGAGAATAATTACTTAATGAGTGGTAAAAAATCTCTGCGCTTAAATAAGACCAGCCTTTGCCATTATTTTTATTTTTTTAGAATATACCATACTAGAAGCAATTGTAAAGTATTTTCTGATTAAGAACTAATCCAGAAATAATTTAACTCAATATAGTAAAAATATTACGTACGAGTATATTGTAGAAATATTACATATCACTACGCATTAGTTTCACAACGTAGTGTGTACTACGAAAACATGACACATTTTCATAGACTTGCATTTGTTAGGAATGCAAAACATCCAACATATGTAACAAGGCGAATGCTCTAAAGTGCCATGGGTATCCATCATCAAATAGCTCCTCGAAAATCTGTACAAAGGAACGTTCTATTTTAGAAAACCTTTTAAGAAAAGTCTAGACAAAGGCAAGATAAAATATGCACGTTGAAGTACTTTTTTGAAAAGCTTGGCTGCAGTTTCAAACGTGATGAGTGGGCAACATATTTCATTCTTTATACTTTCTTTTGCTTTCCAATTACGAGACAACTAGCTATCCTCCTGGTCTCACGTTGTTATACGCTTTGCTTGTCCTTCCCCTTATTCCGTTTTCAATAGACAGGTATGCAAAATCTTCATGCGCGCTTCAAAATGCGCATTGACACCAAAAAATGTAAAGATTTTTGGTGTCAAGGCGCTTTGTCATAACGTTTGCCTGTAAACGTGACGGTTTGTGCGTTCGATTCGCACTCGGGCAGAATTCATTATTATCTTTTTCTTCACTCTGATAATAAGACAAAAACGCGGCGTTGGGTATATATATACATATTACACTAACGTTCGCGTGTACGAATAAAATAAAATTAGCTTAATTAGCATGTTTATTATTAATAGAGTTTACTGGGACACTTAATAAATAAAATTAATTTGAAGAGTTCTTAAATTTAAATTTATTAAGATATCAAAAGCTACAAATTAATTTTTTACATGAATTTTTTTTTCCTTACTGATATAAAGTAATAGTCGAAACAATTTCGATAAAAACACATATTTCACGTAGCAACAGAACATTTTTGAAATTTATATTAAATATTTCCTGGAACAATGTGTACGTATATTTTTCATTTCAAATATTGGTTTAGTAAGATATTTAATGTACAAAAATTAAACGATGAGCAGCCAGAACATTGAGGTCATACTATCAATTAATTTTATGTAGCTTGGATATGGATAGAATTAAACTAGCACCGCACTGATTGCATAGTTTGTCCATCTTTAAAGTAATTAATTATTTTATTTATCGTTATTGTTTATATAGAGTATAACTAGATCGTCGGATTAAAGGTGGCCAACGAGCAAGGGACAGCAACCCAAGCTACCCATATAGCTCGCCTTGTTCCCATGTACATATATTTGAGTAATTTTGATTGTCAGCAGATATTTGGAAATATGTGATTTTTTCGAAAATTTATGTTTCCTTAATCTATTGCACTAATAACAAAAAAAAATATTAGTAATTGAAATCGATACGTGATGTTGAGAATAATTTATGAGGAGAATTTTGTTTAAAATTGCTAATAGTTTTTACTATAACTAGAATAAAAGATTAAGAACTACCTAACTTTATGATAGCTTCCAGCTAGATGTATTAACCAATTAACGGTCTATGCTAGGATAATATATATATATATATATATATATATATATATATATAATATATATATATATATATATATATATATATATATATATATATATATATATATATATATATATATATATATATATATATATATATATATATATATATATATATATATATATATATATATATATATATATATATATATATATATATATGTAATGTATATATATATATGTAATATCTATGTAATATCTAGATATACACAAGTACCATCTGTTAATATTGGCCGTCTATAGTTTATTAATAATAAATGCGAATACCACAAAGTAAATATTTCAAAACATCACACATTAACCTTCGCTAGTTTTTCTTTTTTCTCCAAGTAAAAATTGTAACATGTCACATAACACTAAGCTAGTCTTATGAATTTTTCACAGATTATTCCACATACCAGTACTTGTACCGACAGGTGTATAGTATTTACATAAAAGTGGCTCACTAATCACAATTCAATGTACTGAAAATTAAATTTTATTTCGAGTTTTGTTGAATTTAACTGTCATATGATATGATATACGAGAGCACAGCGAGCAGCTGCGTAGTGTGCAGACATCACATTTAGACAATATTTTCCAATTATCTTCAAGAATTCATTTTTTATATAAAACTATACACAAACTCTCGAAAAGCTGCTAAACCATTAAATGTCGTTAAGCATACATGGGGGATAATGGATGGGTATTGATAACAATACACCCGTATAAAACGTGTTTGTGTACCTGTAAACACCGGTATGAAATATTTGTATGTACTATTACTTTTATATAATATAGGTAAACAGAACAAATTATTTAGCGCTGTTGGCGATACCAAAACCTTTCCAATTACAGTAGGGGTTCACCAAGGCTCAGCTCTTAGTCCACTTTTGTTTAATGTAGTGCTAGATACTGTCACGGCTCACATCCAGGACCAGCCTCCATGGCTCATGATGTATGCCGATGACATAGTACTCATTGACGAGAACCGACTGATGCTGGAGCGTAAAGTGAATGCCTGGAAGGGTGCGCTTGAGAACGGTGGTCTTAAACTGAATGTGTCAAAGGCCGAGTACATGGCTTGCGGGAACCCAGACTCGAGCACCATCCACATCGGGCCTGAGCCAGCCGTTAAGTCGGAGAAGTTCAGGTACCTTGGATCCTTTATGTACGAGTCCGGAGGCATCGACTACGATGTCCACGCCCGGGTTAGCGCTGCTTGGGCCAAATGGCGGGAGGTCACTGGTGTGGTCTGCGATCGCAGAATACCGACCAAACTCAAGGGGCTGATATACAAGAGCATGATCCGACCAGTTCTTTTATACGGCAGCGAATGTTGGCCAGCATTATCTCGGCACACTCAGGAGCTTCACGTAACGGAGATGAAGATGCTGAGGTGGATGTGTGGCGTTACTCGGGCTGACCGCATACGCAACACATTCATTCGAGGTAGTCTTGGGGTCCGTGACGTAGCGAATAAGCTTCAAGAGCGTCGTCTGAGATGATATGGCCACGTTTTGCGCCGGCCTAAGAACTACGTCGGAAGAAAATGCCTTGATATGTCTGTCCTTGGAGTAAGACCCCTCGGACGCCCAAGGAAGCGATGGCTGGACGTCATGACGCAGGACATGAGAGCCAATGGACTAACCACTGAGGATGCTCAAGACCGTACAAAGTGGAGTAGATTAAGTAGGAAAGCAGACCCTGGCAATAGGCCGGGATAATGCTAAGTGGAAGAAGAAGAGAAGAAATTATTTAGCGTTCCATGGATTCACGGTGCGGGTGCCGGGCCGCGTTGTAGGAAGAGGAGCTCAGAGCAGGGCTTGGGATTTGTCACCTAAGTGTAGGTTTAAAGGAGCCCCTTTAAAAGGCATTAACACTCGCCTCCTTTGTCCGAGCTCCTCCCAATACGTAACCTAAATTTAAAATGTACTATTAGTGTACCTTCGATGTATGTACGTTCAAGAAATTAATTAGTAAAAGTTATTGATAACGATATCGATAACGAGATCTGGGGCACTTCCGCTTTTGGAAGTGCTGTAACAATATATATTAATATATAATCTAAGCTTATAAAGTCCGTACATTTATACATAATTGTAATATAATGATTTATTTTTAACTACTACCCTCCGCGAAGATAAAATGTTGTATATTTAATGATATGATATACATTTTCCATTATTTTTCATAGACAAAATAAAAAGAAGCAATAGAAAACTAATATATACAATCCATGCATATTACGAATTATTGAAGAAAATCTGACATCAAGCGAGCGAAGCTCCGAACGGGTCGCTAGTAAGTAAATAAAAATATAAACGAAACCAACGCTGCTTACTGTGTTTAGCATTTAATTTAATTTACTCATTCAGCTATAAATATAAATCATCATTTTAATATAGCACTAATTGGCTAATTAGTCTGGAAAATAAAACGAAATGAAGTACCGCTATTTATACGAAAATCATTTATGTAGATACGTATAAAAATTTTTTGAACCCGTCAATAATATACACATATATATATATATATAGATATATATATATATATATATATATATATATATATTATATATATATATATATATAATATATATATATATATCTATATATATATATATATATATATATATATATATATATATATCTATATATATATATATATATATATATATATATATATATATATATATATATATTATATCTATATATATATATATATATATATATATACTATATATACAATATATATATATATATATACATATATATATCTATATATATATATATATATATATATATATATATATATATATATATATATATATATATATATATATATATATATATATATATATATATATATATAATATATATATAAAGGTTAGGAAAGTCAATTATGTATATAAAGATTTAAAAATATAATGGTTGGGTTAGCTAACAATCCACTTAGCAGAATTTTTGTCTGTCTGTCTGTCTGTTTATTTGTCCTCCAATCACGCAAAAAATACTTCACAGAAATGAGTGAATTTTTGTATAGTAATAGCTTACAGTCCCGTCCCGCATAAATTATAGTTTTTATCCCAATACTCCATGTTGTTCCCGGAAAATAAATGAAAATTACTTTTTTACATGACTGCGAAGAAATGAGTTAGATTTGACATCTTAATAGTTCATAGCCTTAAATAATATTACTGGATATTTTTTTATTATGATTTGCAGTGGAAACCTCGAACAAAAAAAAAAAAAAGACGGTTAAATTACGTCGATAACTTGCAAGTAAAGGTAGTTTTATTCCATTCTCACTTAGTAACAAATGGTAAAAGTTTGTTTAATTTAAAATTAAAAACATTTGAAACCTATTTCTACAGTATAGCTAGACGTCACAGTAATAGTTACAAATTATTTGATTTACAATTATTATAGTGACATTTAGCGATCGGAAGGCAATTTAATTCAAAAGTTCAAAAGCTTTGAGCTAATGCCATCTATTGGTAGGTAACTCAAAAACCAATAATCTGTGTTTCTATTATCTGTATACTATTTAAATATTTATTTATTATTATATACTATATATCACTAAATCTATAGTAATATTTTATAATATCTGTCAAGAGATGTTGTTATTCATTGAAATAAAATTTCTGTATCACTATCACAATCAGGTCGCTAGTATAATAAGAAAATGATGTACTTTTATACTCATGTATCCAAAAATATTATAAAATACAGATATTTAGTGTTTTCTTTAATCATGACTGAACCTCTTTGGTAGGTTTTAATTGGTTGTAAAATCTTCTCTTTTAGAAAAAAATTATGATTTATACATATATAAGTGTGTCGAATATAAAATTATTTCAATAATGTAAATGTTCAGCATTGCTAAAATAGTTATTTATCAACGGTTGACAAAGGTTGAAACGGCTCATCATCAAACGTATCCCAGGCACAATTTTGTTCCTGTAAACTTTGCTATTCTTTATTGATTTTGATTGGTCCTGTTTCTGTATAGCATGCTCATTTATGTTAATATTCACCGATCAACGGAGGTCAAACTAGTCCGGACTTATTACATATAAGTGGATAATTTTCCATAATACCCAAAGTATCATATGTGATATGGTGTATATTTCGATTGAATAATATATTAAAATATTTTTTTTCATACGTAGTTTGAAAAGTATTTTTTTACTATAAGAATACGAAAAAAAGGAATTACGTACCAAGAAAATAACAACTGTAAGTTAGTTATAAATTATATATAGATATATCGCTTTTATACACTTTCACAGGTTGGCTGGAATGCAGTAAAATGTTATAAATATAATATAATAAGCCGTCGAAATCGCAATCGCCTGATCTTCATAGGTAAAAGTCAAGTAGCACTAGCTACTAATGAGGAGTAGGAACTAATGAGGAGTAGGAACTAATGAGGACTAATGATTCTTTGAACTCTATACGAGGTTATTTGTTTATTAAAATCTTCCTAATTTATTAAAAATATTTAATATTACAAATATATATAATATCATAAAATTTTAATCGTACCTTGTTAAAATAATACTCCTTGTCAAAGGCTTTTCAAATGGGGAATATAATATAAAATATAGTTCCACAGTCGGGGCGACTTAATGAACTTTTGATAAAAAACTTCATCATCTTCACTTGTTAAACAGAATATTCTAGATTATAACAACTAACAGTGGACTGAAAAGAGGTTTTAATGGACTCTGAAACAATAAGTGACGTCTGCTTAGTTAATAATTTGGTGATTTTTGTATGTGAATTTTGAAGCAAATGAAAAATTTTCAACTAGTTTATATATAATGTATCTATTTGTTGCACGTTTCAACTCACGAAATACAAAATTCGTAATTATGACAATACATGTAATTAAATGACATCATAATAGCACAATTTGTAATTCAGTAAACAAAGAAATCCCAATTTGGGGTTATATATATATATATATATATATATTATATATATATATATATATATATATATATATATATATATATATATATATAATATATATATATATATATATATATATATATTTACGCTTTGTGTTACCAGTACGAGTACGACAATATTTTTCTAATGGATTCAAGATAACACAAAAGGTCCTCTCTGCCCACAATAAAGCTAATCTATACTTTAGAATGCTTATATTTACAGTATTTTAGTTTACAAAAGTAAATGACGTATGCCATATTCTCTGTGCCTATTCTGTTTTTAGGAGAGATAAGTATATACACGAAATATGTAAATTTATTCCAATATCGCTTACAAATATATACTGCGAAACGTACAAATATTATATCACAATTTACAAAATATATTAACTGTACTTGACAGGCTTAATTCAATGGGCTTTACTCAAAACGGTCACCATCTTGCGGAATAGCTTAAGACGAGGCTTTGTTCGTTGTCAAGGAAGAAATGAATAATGGGTGATATTTACAGGAAAAGGACATTTCTCAAATCGCCCCATTAATTCCTAATGGACCGACGGGTAACATTTCATCTGTTTGCCTGCACCAGCCTTACCCGCAGAGCTATTTTCAACGGCGTATCCCAAAATTTATAACTATGATATACTAAATCGTTGGACAGCACAAAGTAAGTGTAATTTATGTGACGCTTTACGATCTATTTGTTTGCGTGTAGGCTATGCCGTATGTTTTTATTTCTGAATCCTTGCCAATTGTATTTAAAGTTAACTAAATATTTTAGGCGGAACTTAAAGGAAAGTTCATATTTTAACTATGATACATTATTCTTGTCGAATTTCTTGTAAATTTTGAAATTTATAACATGTATAAATATATCTTTTTCATGGAGCCGTTAGTATCCACGACTGTGTTTGTGGATTATATATATATATTATATATATATATATATATAATATATATATATATATATATATATATATATATATATATATATATATATATATATATTATATATATATATATATATATATATAATATATATATATATATATATATATATATATATATATATATATATATATATATATATATATATTTAACTTTTATATTAAGTTTCCTATCTCATAATTGTAATTTTAATAATTGTATAACTAGTATCTATGAGGATTAGGAGGCATCCTATGGTACTTTTGGCAGGTTCTGTGACCTGTCCAAGGCATTAGATTGCATTCAACACATGAAATTGGGAACAATGCTACACAATTAGGGTAAAACCGGGATAGACGCCCCAGTGGAATAGTTGCCTCATGTTCTAAAAACCTAAATTCTCGAACTTGCGACTAAGAATTAATTGTATGAGTTGAAGCTGTAATCACCCCGTACCTTAATTACCCATATAGCCGTGTGGTGAGGGCGCGTTTTGCAAGTGAGTGTAATTATTTCCGCAACGAAATTCATGAAGACGTAAAATTTTTAAAGATCAGTATTTGACGTTGTATAACTTTATAACAAGTAATGAATTCCCTTATATTTTTTATTACGTCAATAAATTGGTTCATTGGGTCTGCATTTAGATGTAAATATTTAAAATTTATAAAAAATATACCTGGGCACCTATACCTATCAAAGAGGATAGATGTCCTGATGTTTCGAAGTATAAAAATATTATTAGTATCCGTTATATTTTTTATATATTTACCTATTTATATTTGGACTTTATAGTGATTTTAGCAAATCTGTGTGACAAAAATATCAAAGAAAGAATTAAGAATATGTTTTTTTTATGCATTACAGATAATGTCGTACAGAATATTACAAAATTTTGTTAAGTTTACAATCATTTTGTAAAATTAAAATGGTGCTTACAATCAAGGCGATTTGTGTGAATTCACTAAAAAGGCAAATTATTTAAAGTTCAAGCAGCGAAGACAATCGACTTTAACTACAAAATTAAAGGAAATAATATAAAGGCCGTAAGGACTAAGAGAGATGGACTGGATAACACTAAAGATATATGTAATAATAAACGGCATATCAGGACAGTCTACATGACACTTATACAATTTTCAAAACTTATAGGTCAAGATGTAAAAAAATAAAAGCATTATCCAGTTAAACTTCAGTGAATTTGGTTAAAATATAAACTAAGGAGTTTATATTTTAGTTAAACAAATGCTATACCTAAGCATTGTATTATAACCATTTGTGTGATTTTAGAATTATCTCCTAACGATAAAAATTTAAACAAGACACAAAATGTTTTTTTCATTATTATGGCCCATGTATGCCTCTTAGAGACAATTAATGGTTCAGGAGTAAAACTCTTATGTACTTGTTACTTATACGTTTAAAAACTGCTTTTATTATAAAGGGCATCTATCCTTCACAGTATTTTCATGGTGGGGCAACTATCCATACAGGTAAGCATCTATCCTCAAAAAAGAGGTTCCACGAAAAGCCAATTTCTGCAAAATCAGTATTTGAGAGATTAATTAATAATCATAATAATACAAGATAAAGAATTGAGCTAGCTATATCTATGGAAATTATTTGTATAAAATTAATAATTATTCAAAATAAGGTGATCATTTCCAAAAGTGGGGCATCTATCTCGGTTTTACCCTACTATATAAGAGTTAACAGAGTTCAGAAGGCGAGTGTGAACAGCAAGAAATCTCTTGAGTAATTAATTAGTATGGAAGTCTCTATAGGAGTTATCACGTCAAGTTCAAAAGAGCCATAAAACACTATTGTTCGTTGAACGATGACTTCATTAATTTTTATAGTAAAACGGCGACAAAATGTATATTAGGATGTGTGTGTTTAGTGCTAATAACTTAATACTGAATAGTAAAAAAACTAAGCGCATAATTTTCAAAACGACACAAAAATTGTTAAAGCCAATGGTGTAGCCGTAGATTCCATTGATTCTACGGTATTTATTGGTATTACTATAGCTTAAAAATTACAGTGGGAAACTCTAAAATGACTCCACTTGAATCAAAAACCCTGGGGAGATATTAATGGATTTGCGAATAGAGTTAGCTTAGCAGCTTTCGTGGTAAAAAAAATTAGATGACTTATTCGCCTTGTTTACTTTAGGTACTTTATTACTTATGTCCTATGCCATTATACTTTAGGTTAGGTTGCCTTAACTTAATTTAATTTGCCAATTAATTTAATTTTTGTATTGCCGAAACGAGGTGTACGCACAATATATAACTTAAGCTCTAAAGATTCATTAAGGCAAAAATTTAAGGAAATTAGTATATTGACAGTTGCCTGTTATTACAGTTATTGACAGTATCAATGTATCTTTAAAAATGTAACGTATGTTAAAAAAAATATCGGTTAAGTGTGAAAACTACTTAAATAAAGATGTAAAGTAAATTTGCAGTCATATCCATTTATTTTGTATGTAATAAACTACAAATATAAGTTTGTGATAGTTTCTTTTTGTGTTAAACATATAAATTATACATTTTGAGATTTGTCTCTTCATATATACTGTAAGTTATCACTTATTTTATAAGTCTAGGTTAATGAAGTACAACTAATAAGAATCGACAAATTTAAATATGCGGTCGCACTAATTTTCTATAATGAACTACATTATAAGTTTGTATGGGTTTTTATAAATTTTCGGATTTTTAACTTTCTTTATACTATAGGTTCTAACTTACTATCAAATTTCATAACTCTAGGAAAACGGGAAGTTTGACATTAGTTTTAGCTTGATACGTTACCGTGATTACTCAGAAATGGTCTTGACAAACAGACAGACAGACGAACACTTTTTACTTTTGTCAAAATCGGTGACGCCTCGGCCTCTGTGATCGCCTATAACTCGATTGTATTGAATTCACAAATATTTCATGGGACATTGTATCCGCTAGGATCCCAGAAAAAATTTTATGCTACAATTTCCAAAATAATGATTTTAGGAATGATAATACGCCTTCAATGAGATGCTCGCTCTGGGCTATTGTATTATTGTCACTAAGCAATTGTAAATTTGCAAATGACATCTCAGGCATTGACTTTAGAAAACTGGCAGTGAATTATTTGACGTTTCTAAAATAAAGCTTGTATCTTATCTCTTATTTTGAATTAAATTATTTGAATTTGAATAATCATAGAAGGAGATGTTCCGGGCTTATGATTTTTATATTTCATCGAAAAATTCTTATCATTCTGAGCCACTTTGGTCAAGGTGTCATTCCCGCATTCGATATAGTATAAGCAGGTCGCTCAGATTTCCACAGCAGATGTTCCAAAAAGATAATTGAGCAAGTTTTAATAACGGGGCATTTTTGTATTTCTTGTATAATTTAGCAAGTTTAGTGAAGTTCTACACCACTTGTTCAAGCTGTCCTTAAATTTATTACATTCTATTTCCTTTCCAAGCCTGATAGCTACTGTAAAAACCTTTATTTTTACCTTTAGTAGTTCCAAACATTTTTTTACGGGTTTATTTTATTAAGAAGATTAATTGATTGTGGTAACGTGATAACGTGGTGTCAATCTATTAATAAGATATTGCGTACATTGGTATGGTAATTAAAGCGTGCGTGAACATCTAATAATATATATATCGACCGCATCTGCTAATATCGAATTTGCTTTGTAATATCCATATTAATAAATCACCTGTGAATTGGCATATTAATTAATGTGACGATACACAGGCACATATTTGAATAAAGTTTAATCAAATAATGTTAAGTAAAGTGTTTAATTTGAAAATGAGTTAATGTGGTTCAAGCTTGAAGTATCGTTTTAACAAATTAAGTAACAGCTATTTTAATATATATATTTTTTAAATTAATTGGAAATTTTATATATCTTAATATATAAATATTTTTGATAAGTTTTGAAGAAATAATAAAATTGCAAAATCTGGTTTTATTTTACTTGAAAACTAGATTATAATAAATATATACTTCTTACCAGGAATCAGTCCAACATCATAGTATACCCTGGCGACTTATTTGACCTCTTTTTACACGAAATTCATATTCGTGAAACACCTTAGAAATAACCTTCCTTATGAGCAGAAAGGGAACAAATCCGAGGGTTTATTGTCCTCTGTACTGCCTACTCAAGGTTCATATGACCTATTTACATAGGCGTCTAAGTTTCACCGCCTTTCTTACACAGAAGCATCGACTTGGGCTTTCACCGAGGACGATGTACTTTTAGACCTTTTCTCTTGAGTTTCAACATATAACGCTTTGTTTTATATATTCTAAAATAAAGAAAAACGGGACAAAGATAAAGTGTCGATCTCTGCGAGATTTATTAAGATTGTCTGCGACTGATATGTATTGCTGAAAGGTTTTAGAAGATAAATCTAAGCATTTAACTTTCGGGAGTATATATTATATATTTCTTACTTCCATGGCATTGATATATGTATATATTAATCTTAAAATTTTGCATAGCTAAAAAATACCATGTGTTAATAGTAATGTTTACATAATATTCTATACACATTCTTAGCACATTCTCTATACATATACATACAAATGCCATCAAAACAAAACAAAAAGTTGGCATATCAGTTTCGTTAACGAGTAACCCACCCAGTCTGTAAAGTTTCAAAACTAAATTTACAAATTATATTCGATTTCCAATTGCGATTGGCGCCTTCATCGCCATAGGAGTGAGACTACTGAATTTTCTTTGTTTAAAATATATCTGTCCATTTAAATATTTTGCAATATTTGTACATAGATCATATAAATATACACTTGTTATTAAGTTATCACTTTTTCATTGGTGTGTTCGTCATCAGTGGATAGTCGTGGCGCATGGGTATAGTTGTTAGCACTAACACAATATCTTGCTATGTGCCAAAAAGTGAATAGTATATAAATCAATATCAATGTAATAACGGTTAAGAAATAATAAAGAAAAGTAATAAAAATGAAGCGAAATATTTCACGCTCAAAGTTTAGCAATTATAAGTGTATGAGAGTTTCATATCCCTGTATTATTTTATATTTAATTGTTCAGAATACAGAGTTGACGTAAGAATCTTATTCGATTCGATTCGAGAATTATTTCTTAGTAAATACAAATATATTCCTCATTCCAACATACTTCCAAGTAACTTCAAAATCTACTATGGATTTCCTGTGTTTTGTTAGACAGAACCAAAGCTCATGATAATTATGAAAATTAATTAATGTTTTTCAGATAAAGAGAAAAATACCCATAGTTATATTATTACTATAATGATTTATCTTAGAAAATATATTATATTATATACTTGCGTATGATCGAACTGATTGACGTTATATAATATAGCCTATAGTCTTCGAGGATAAATGGACTATCAAACACGAACCTGTAGTTTCTGACATTTATGTCAAAGGTTTTGTAAGATTGTTATAGAAAATATAAGGTTATAATATTGAAATTCGTTTATCATTCTTAATACTATTAATCCATATTTCCTTTGTAAAATTGAAGTTTGTAATATATATGCGAAATTGTAACTGTAGTCAAAATCTTTGTGTGAAACTAAAAAAGAGCTCGTCAACGAGTGTGCCTCTATCACGACTTTCCCTTTGCACTTAATGAAAGCGCGAAAATACTGCTACTGCATTGCGTCATCTCTCGTATTTCAAAGTAATTAGCGCCTCGGCTTTTACGTTCAGATTATCCTAATTTGTAAAGTTCATGTACCTCAATGTTTCTAGTTTTGTTTCCGTTCGTTGAAATGTTTGAAGGTTTTGAATGGTTTAACTACCACTTTGCCAGTCGAAATGCGGTTACAGTAAATGCTGCGCTTCGACTCATAACATCTTTCAAATGCACACAGAGTATTTGCTATAAATAAAACAAAAATAAAAAAAAAATGTAAAGTTACCCATCAAAAATAAATTATATTTTTTATATAAGTATAAGTTTGCATTGTTTTATTGTAATTTCCATTGCGTTAGTAATTATTCAGAATAATATTTTTTTAATGTTTAAAATTATATAAAATTATTTTTTAATGTCTTGTTTTCGGGTGGAATGCGGAGAGCAGAGTGTTTTGACATTAGGTACTCTCTGCCTATCATGGCAGAATATTTTTTAAAGATAATAAAGCAGCGAGGCCATAAAGTTTTGCGGCTGCAGTTTAGCAATTTAGCTCCACGTACTGTTAGTAAATAAGTTAGTTCAGTTTCCACGGCAAGAGAAATTCTTCCACTACGTGAGTTTCCTATCGAATTTTAGCATACATATTTGTACATACGAAAAATGGTGTTAATGTAACATAAAAATCAATGTGCTTAATATAAAATAGTAACTAATTACTGTCAAAAATTTTGTGAATTCAGTCCTTTATCATAAAAACTTATTGAAATCCAAACTTATTGAAGTCCAAGCAATCGTTATAATGCTCAAATAGTGACGCTATTTGAGCATTATAACGATTGCTTGGACAGAATATTTTTTTATATTATTTTATTAAACCTAAACAAAATATACTTACCACTTTATATTACTAACATATTAAATAAATATATTAATAACATGACTCTTGTTATTTTTATGTATTTACCTAGTAATAGTAGAGATGCAAAAGGCTATGGGCGTATTTATTTAGTACTGTTTATTGCACTTGTTGATTGTGTGTTTAAGTCTTTCACAAACGAATGTTTATATATAAAAAAGACTTTATTTTTTATTAACAGTCCTTTTCTAAGTTGAACAAAATATGTTTATAAGGCTTGATCATCGGTTTAAGTAAAATTAGCGACTCGATTAATTGAAATTTTTGTAGATAATTAGTTATTTGTACGAAGATCTAACGTAGGAATAAATCTTCTAAAAGTATTTTAAATATTGAACATTTTTTTAGTGAAGAGTGTTAATTCTTAATATTAATATTACTTGATAATCTTTTACCTGCTGTTCCTATTAATATAGATATAAAGAGTAGTTTATTTAGTCATAATGCACTTTGGCTTATCAGGCAGAAAAAAATCAACTAATTTCACTTTCCTAAATAAGCCTTAATAGTCGCTTTACTTCGACACGATGGCGGTAAGAGCAATTCTATTTAATTTTAACCAAACATTATAAATCTAAAAGGTCCATTTTGTTTTTATTGTATTGTACTATTTACATACTACCTTTTCAAACGCATGATATATTTTATACTCTGTTTCAGTTCTGTGTGAAGTTCAATTAGCTCGGTCCTGCTGCAGTCGGATAACGAAGCGACTCCACTCCACTATGCAGACTGACTTTACGCTCTTTCATTAAAAAAACGCTCCTAATAATATTATGAAATCTATTTAAAAGAACTTTATTGGGACGGTCTAAGGTTGTATTTACATTAACGAGTCAAAGAAAGAGAGGCAGATTTTTAAGTAAATGTTATTCTGTGGATGCTGCATTTCGTCCACTTGAGTCTAGTGGATACAGTGGAGTACCCAACGCACTTGAGTTTTTTGTATGAAGGAAAATGTCATGTCGCTTTAAATTTCAGGATTATGATGTAAGATAAAAGTAAATCTTGAAATAGCTATAAAAATATATACAGACCTAGAAGATTGTTTAATTTTTTTTATCCTCATAGCATTTTTTTGTTTTAATATTTTATTTCTTGCAAATATTTATATATTTTACTATTCGGATAGTTATGAAAATGTATGTAGGTATACAAAGATTAAAACTTTGATTATCAAGGAACTGAACAGAGCCACATTCTATCTATATTATATATAGCTTGGCATTATTACCATGTTGTACTTGAAAATAGCCATAAGATACTGTTACGTTGTATCAATCGATCGAGTGTGCGGATAATGACGGTATACTGCAGATAACGCAAATACTCGACCTTATTGTTATCACAGATTTATTCTTATTATAGCCGCCAAAATGTTTTGGCAATGAGTTACTATGCAAAATGTCTACATTATGTTCGGTAGCAATATATATGTATGTGTATCAGTAGCGAATAATGATATTTTATTTAATATACGACGGTCTAAAACATCCTTAACCTTAGAATATGCTGTAAGCACAATTTAGAGTAGAAGTGTAGCTTTGCTTTACTTGCACGATTTTTATAATTTTAAGTACACATTGATTGAACACAAATTCACTGATAATTTGAAAAGTGTCTTATAGACATTATAAAAGTAGCTTTGCAGGTTTGTTAAAAATTACATTTATAGTAACATCAACCCAAAATAAAAAGAAATAGTTTTTAAATAAGTTCATGCATAATGTATAAAAAAAATAATAAAATTCTTACGCCAATATTAGTTATTTATTTAAATAAAAATTATATTATTTGCATGTTGTGGTTCATAAGTTACATCATCTAACATCGGTAGATGGGTGTCGTTCAGTCAGAATAATTTTATTTAAAACAAAGTATAGCAAATATTTAAAAAAAAACCACAAATATATTGTTGTTCTAAAGGTATATTGTCCTATTATAGATATGGGTTTGTGTGTATACAGATAAAATGTGATAATGAACATTATTTCTAATATAGAAATAAAAAAAATTCCACCATGTAGTAACCGATTTTATCTTCATAGCAGTGATATTTTTAATTTAATTTCAAATAAAATTCGATGATACGTGAACAGAATATATTTTGATTTACGGTCTTTTGAATATTTATAAAGTCAAATAATTTTATTTAAAAAAATAGACATTCATTTTTTTATCTCGATCGATTTACTCTAATATAATGTGCCTACTAAGTAATATATTATGTACCTACTTATAAGTTTTTTTTCTTCTAATACCGATATATTAACGGACCCAATAAATATTTCTTTTAAATATTAATGTCTTCTTCTTAGGGGTACCTCTCCAATTACTGAAGGTTGGCAGTCAGCTCGGAGTACTTTTCTCTATCTCTAGCGAGGCGACATAGTTCAGAGGCACTCGCAATTCCAGTCCATTCCCTGATGTTTCTTAACCATGATTTCTTCCTGCGACCAACTTTCCTTTTCCCGGCAACTTTTCCCATCATTATGAGTTGCAATAATTCGTACCTTGGATGTCTTATTAGGTGTCCTAGATATGCAACTTTCCTATGGTTTGATCGTTTGCAAAAGTTTACGTGATTGACCCACTCATCGCAGTACTACTTCATTTGCAACATTTTGCGTTTATGAAATTGCTAAAATACGTCTATAGGTCCACATTTCAAAAGCATCTATCCGTTTCCGGAGATCTTCCTTAAGAGTCCAAAACTCACATCCATATAGAAGTATAGGCCAGATGTAGCAATGAAGAATACGAATGCACGAATGCACGAATCTCTTTAGATACCTCGCTGTCAACTTTGACTGTAACTCGCTGGTTCCAATACAGATTTTTTATAATGCGGATATCTTTTCCGTCTAGTCCAATGTCGTTCAGAATCTCTAAGAGGCGATCATGTTAGACTCGATCAAACGCCTTTTCATAGTCAACGAAACAGAGAAAGACGTCTTGTTGCATATCACGACATTTTTGAATTAGCACTTGTAAAGCAAACAATGCTTCTCTTGTACCTACCCCCTCTCGGAGTTCAAATTGACTGTCGCCAAGCTGTTCGTCACATTTTTGTCGTATTCTTTTATGTATAATGTACAAAAACCTCTTCAAAACCTGACTCATCAAACTAATAGTTCGAAATTCGTCGCACTTTTTGGCGTTTCTCTTCTTAGGGATTGCGATAAAGGAAGATTTTAGCCAGTCTTGTGGACCGACCGAACGACCGATATCGTAGATACGATTGAAAAAACTAACGAGAGCGTCAATATAATCTTCCGAAAGAAGCTTGAGTATCTCAATGTAGATGTTATCCGGATCTGCAGATTTACCAGTCCTTGCTTTCTGAAGGGCCTTCGTTTAGCACATACAACATTTACAAAATTATTAAGTACGCACGTATACTTACTGCGTCTGCAGCGACACTATCTTAAAGCTCTAATTATTTGTATCTGCGACCGAGCGTAATAAAAAATTAAATATAACTTTTCTTCAGGTGCAAGATAATGTTATAAAAGTAAACTTAAAACTAACGTCTAAATGTAAATTTAATATGTAATTTGCGTGTTAAATTACATGTATATGGTTATAATAAATAATGTGATAATTAGAAAAAGAATAACAATTTTATATAATAATAATTATATATATATATATATATATATATATATATATATATATATATAGATATATATATATATATATAGATATATATATATATATATATATATATATATATATATATATATATATATATATATATATATATATATATATATATATATATATATATATATATATATATATATATATATATATATATATATATATATATACTCATGACAATTTTTTTTTGTAGCTTCACGCTGTATTCCCGCACATGCAAAGTAGGCAGAGGGAATTGTAGGCTCAAGGAACCTAGTGTGAAGACACTCCGTTCCCCATATTCCGCCTTTCAAGACATTGCACGTTGAGTTGCGGAACTCAACGCCGCCGATTGCCGTGTTGACAGAGCAAAGAAAATGAAAATATATCATTCTCCCCGAGTGGGAATCCGTCGCGTTTACAGGGACACAGTACTCATGACAGTTCTTATGTATTTATTTATTATTGCTATCTTCATATCAGATAAATGTATCTAACATTATAAATATAGCTATAAAAATACAATTCTATGCATTTGCATATGGAAACATGCAAATGCATATAATTCGATATCTAATTATCAATATTTAATTATATATAAGCTTTTTTTTCGTTTTTCTTTCGTATTACTTTGTCCTCAATGTTTTATATACCTGCGTATTAGGGAAATAAATTAGAAAACTAGTAATGTATTCATTAGATTTGTATTCATTTTACTTCTAACATAAATATCACACTACTACCTTTTCCAATTAACCTTTACTTTAAATAAAAAGCTCAAAACACTTGTTACCAAATATATGTACGTATTAGCAAAACTTACTAAAAAAATGGCATTTTTTTTGTTATTGTTAAGTTTTTTAATATAATATGATTCCTAATACTACACTTTGTGTAAATACATAGTTTTCCAAAAACATTCCTTGAATACTTACCATATTTTTAAATAAACTTAACGAAAAGGTTTTTTCAAAGAGCAAATATCAAAGAGGAAACAGAAAAAAATCACAAACAATTGAGTGTATAATACTTCTCTAAATAACACAAAGCAACTGAAAAGGACTTGTCTAGCACTCGAATATAGCTCGTTTAAAACTAGACAACGTTTTCTATGTTGTTTATTCAATTTCAATTTGTATTTTCTGAGAATAAAGAATTATTTGTTTTTCAGCTTTACGCCGTATCTCGTTGCATATAGCCGGGTAGGTAGTGAAAATCTAGTGGTAGGACCTTCTCCACTTCCTGCTTAAAATATATCATTTGCTCGAGTAGGGATCGAATCCCAACCGATGGATACCATATTTTACCTATATTACAGTATATTATATTAAAGCATCCTTTAAGTTAACTTACTATAGCAATAAATAATTAATAACATGTCATAATTAATTTATTCATATTATTCAAAATGAAACTCAATAGTTTTTCCAATCTTTAATATTTATTTGCCGTTAAAAAAGAAAAGGGCTTTCAAATTGTTATTACCAGAAAATACGTAACAAAATAATAATAATTTCCTAAGTGATAAAAATATATTTTTTAATATACACTGTTTTCTAGTTTATTTTAACTACAATATAAATAATCAGCGCTACTTGATTAAAAACGACAGACTTTAATTAAATATTTACCCATCTAGCGTAATTTTATCACCAGCATAACATATTATAAATTCTCTAACCACATAATTCATATTAAAATGCTTTCTAAAAACCCTTTATGTGAGCGGAACTCTACTGTGCTCAAAAAGCTTCCGGTACTTTATGGTCACTGGGCCTTAGTTTTGCTACACACACCAGCCTGTTATATATATATTGAATTGTATGTTTTTGTCTGTGTTGATTTTGAAATTAACTTTATGTATCCAGTTTCATTTGAATTATAATTATTTTAGCGTAGATGTGTACAAATTAATAATTTTATATAATACTAGCGACCCGCTCGCGGCTTCGCCCGAGTATCCTAGCTTGATCGCGTACGTTTTTTTTTAATCACTCTTGTCCATTATTAAAAATCTTGATCAATTAATGTATAGTCTGTATGCAGATTATGTTCTAGCTTTTCTATTTATAGGGTAATATCCACTTCCTTCAATTGATTTTTAAAACAAAATCATACTAACAATATGAATTATTGGAACGTAATAATTAAAAGAATTAAATTTAATTATTTTTAGGGTTCCGTAACTCAAAAGAATAAAAAGGAAAACCCTTATAGGATTGTCCGTCTGTCTGTATGTCTGTCTGTCTGCCTGTCATGAACATTTTCGCCAAATCACGAGGAAGGATCAAGCTGAAATTGATATCAAACATCCAAATAGGTGGCCTCTTGAGGCACATTTAAAATCAAACTTTTATGTCAACGCAATCAAAAGATGTGAACGTTTATGATTAATTTTTTTACAATTTGTATGAAAACCGTCACGTAATCAAACAGTATACTTTCCGTCATCGTAGAGTTACGAAATTTGGTAATAAGTTAGAGCTTATAGTAGAACCATAAGAAAAAAAATAATTTATAGATATATCCCATAAAAAACCATTACAAACTAAAATATACTGTAGTTCATTTGATACAAAGTTTGTTCTACCAGCAAACTTAAGTTTGTCGACTCTTATTAATTGTATTTCATTGATCTAGACTTAGAACTTACAGTATATATAAAGGATAAAATCTCAAATTTGATTATTTATAATTTAAATGCAGAAATAAATCATTGCAAATTTATATTATATAAACTTGTTATGGAAACTTACATTGTAGTTAATTTCATACGAAATGAGATAATACGACGATAATATTTTTTTCTTTAATACTACGTCAATTTCATCTATTGTCTGTACATATATTTAAAATATACTAAGTATATTAAAAAAATCCATCGTGATGCATAAATTTTATTTCAGTGAATAACGACATTTGTTGACAGATATTATAAAATATTATTATAGATTTTTAAACACATAGACTTGGTTTTCAAAAATGATTTTAAGTTTATCCAATAGATGACATTCTATCAAAAACTGCTATATTACCTTATGATCGCCAAATGTCACTTTAATAATTGTAAATCAAATGATTTGTAACTATTACTTTGACATCTAACTAGACTGTGGAAATAATTTTCAAATATTTTTATATTTTAAATTTTAAATAAAAATAACTTTTACCTTTTCCCACTGTTACTAAGTGAGATTGGAATAGAACTTTACTTTACTTGCAAGTAATCGACGTAATTTAACCGCCTCTGTTTTTATTTTTCGTTCGAGTTTTGTATTGCACATCATAGTTTAAGGCTATGAACTATTAGCATGTCAAATCTAACTCACTTCTTTTCATTTTTCAATTATTTTCCGGCGACTGCTTGGAATACCGGGACAAAAGCTATAATTCATGCGGGTTAATTTCTGTACAGTAATTTTTTGCGTGTTTGGAGGACAAATAAACAGACAGACAGAAAGACAGACAAACAAAAATTCTATTGAGTGGATTTTTAGCTTCTATTATCTGTCCTAGTATTACTATATTAACCGACTCAATCAGTCTTTTTTTAAATACTTAATGTACAGAATTGACTTTTCTATCCTTTTATTATATAACATAGATATAGATAAAAGTTAATTATTATTTAAATAATAATAAAAGTCTTATATTATTGCGCCATCGTTGCGCAGTGGCACAGCAACAGTGCGGCGGTTGTTGATTCGAATATCGCTCTAGTAACAAGACAAAGTGCGGTGTTGAGTTGCACTACTTAACACGCAATGTCAAAAGGCTGGCCCTGCGTTTACACACGTATTTTTGAGAGTTTATAAATGTATAACACCTTTGTACGAAGATGTCGCCGTCATTGAATAAAAAGAATAATATAAAACTTACTTGAATAAAAATAATTATATAAAACTGTCTTGTACCAGACCACACTAAATTTCTTTTAAATAAATTATATTTTTATTATTTTTTTTAGGAACCTAGTGCTACAGAAATTTCTAACTGAATAGGATATATTAGAAAATGCCTTAATACCTATGTTTTTGTCTTTGTAGAAAATTTATGTTCATAGTAGATCTAATTTCAAAGTTCTCTTACACTAGTTTCGAGTAGTGCTTAAACTACTAATTAGTAAATATTATCTAGGACAATGTTCAGATTTCAAACGTAGTGTTGTATACGCCCGCATGCTACTAGGTACATACATACCATACATACGAGTATATATGTATGTGATATGATTGAATATGTAACATGATTCCTGAAGAGCTTATTAAGAATATTTTAAAAAAACATGACATTGTGTTATAATCTAACTGTAAGCATGGTCGATTGTTAGATCACTTAAGAAAGTTAATTATAATTTTCATTTCCTAACTCTGGTAAGCCAATGTGAAATAGGAGGACGGAGTATCTTAATACTAAGTTTTCTCTTCTGTTTTTGCTTGCTTCTTGCTATATGCTATATGCGGGATACAGCTTAAAGCGGAAAAATCCCAGCAAATTTGGATTTATTTGGCACTATCTATCTATATATGAGTCTATAAAAATCGGGCAATTTCAAAATAGGTCGTTTTATTTTAGTCCAACAGGAAGTTATATTAAGTTATAACTTATAAAAGTTGGCAAAGTTATGTTTGCCTGCGTATGCATAAAATTTGTATGAAATAAAATACAGATGTAAGTTTTATAATTATATTTTTTTGTACGATATACAGTAGATATAGGTATACGCGTATAATTGAAAAAGGTGTTAGTTTTCAGTTCTCGGCAAATTTCGTAATTCCAAAACAACAGGTAGTATCATACATGTAGGTTTTATTTTGCGGCGAAATTCATACAAATTGTGTCAAAAAAGAAGCATAAACACGTATATTTTGATTTCATTGACTTATCAATTTTATTTTTGTGTTTCAAGGAACTATAAACGTGTGGATATTTGATATTAATTTCAGCTTGAAAGCTCCTACTTGAGAGGAATGGTCTTAACCGGCGGACAGACATACAGCAAAGTGATTCTGTAAGCTCCGTTTCTTAGGCAAAAATTGAGGCTATCATGGCGCAGTAGGATAGTATTTAGCTATCGTTGCGGTCGAGAGAAAAGAAATACTTAACCCTATGTGTACTAAAACCTATGTCCTGTGTGAAACGCATGTAAGTGTAAAAATGTTTTTTTTAATGCATAATTTTAAATGTTTTAGAATAAGAATCTTATTAAAAAATATATATTGGACAAGAAGAATAGCTAAACGTATCTTAAACAGATTATTATCAAGCATACATATATATACGTTCTTGAGATAAGCACTAAAACTTCACAGATTACTAAAATGAATTTCATATTAGAAAACTTAAAGTATCCAGTTAAATATTATCTCTGACAAGTGCAACGACCGGCGGATATGAAAAGTTTTCAAAGAAGGATTTATCGCTAAGCTAGAAGTGATAATAGATGAGTAGATTATAAAAGCAGTCAATATCACTATCGCACTCGCTTCTTATTTATTTCATTTTGTTTTGATAAGCATTTTAATATCGCCGTTACAAATAAAATATTTTATTTGAATCAATAAAGACGGAAAGTGGGGAACGGTGTGTCTTAACACTAGGTTCTTACGATTCCCTCTGCTTACCCTGCCATGTGCGAGACACAGCGCTTTGTCATCGGTGTCAAGTAAAAAAGAAAACATGTCCTTAAAAATATTTTTTTTATTTATTAAAATAACAGACGTGAAATGAGTGGGCGCTAGCAAACTTTGCCTATCAATTGCCCTCTGGTAGCGTAACAAATACACTCTAAGAATATGTAAAAAAACGAACAAATAAATTTATTTCAGTAAATTAAATTTCGTTAAGAATAATTTAATATAAAATTAATTTATTAAAACTTTACTACAATATTACGATTTTACAAGGTAGTGCTCATAATATATATATATATATATATATATATATATATATATATATATATATATATATATATATATATATATATATATATATATATATATATATATATATATATATATATATATATATATATATATATATATATATATATATATATATATATATATATATATATATATATATATATATATTACTCACAATGAAATGGGCTGTAAATCGCTACCATAAATTCCACTTACCTACTTAGTGAAGCTTAACGGTTTAGGACTTAGTCATGGATATAAATTTTCCAATTCAAGAAAAGTAGTTGCTTGGTAAAATCAAGTGCAACTGGAGAAATATAAAAGGCCCATATATTTAGGAGAGGCGATGTTAAACAAAAGATTGGGTAAGATGCATTGTATATTACATACATTTTGTTTTATTTTGTAAGAATTAGTCTTTACCATATATTAAACAATATGTTTACATTGTATAAAAAAATCTTCATAATTTTGATATTATTTAATAAAACATCTACACAACTCACGTATATTTAAAGTCTAATTTTTTTATTTTTCTTTTGTTGTGTGAGTATTCCCGTATTGGAACATAGATAAAAAAAGTGTTAATAAAAAAAATATATAAATATATACAAAATGAATACATAACACCCTCTATTATAAACGATTTCTTTTCATATTGTCAATTACAGTATAAAAATAATTTTAAATGAAGAATAAATTTTATGTCTATAAAAGAAAAGGCAATCTGCGTTCACACAATCGTAGCCCGCCCACTGTGAAATAGCACGTCACAACCAACCTTCTATCGAAGTGCATCCTATAACTATTACAGAGCAATATCAATTTCAACAGACGGAAACTTTTACTGGGCGTTTGCTGCATCGATTTTAGTTTGAGTAGTTGTAAAGCTCTTTATAAATATAGATAGAAAGTCTATATGTAAAAATATGATATTTGACTTTAAATAAGATACACAAAAAATGTACTGTAAATAGGCCTAAATGATTTTTAATAATTCTGGCAAAGAAATTATTATCCTAAGAATAATTCATTAAATAAAATTAAGGTAAAAAAATGTCCTATATCTTTTTATGACTGTACGAATATTTTTATGTATGGAGATAGAAAAACACTAATAGAATATGAATCTTTGATTTAAAAAAAAACTGCCTTATAACAAACAAGCAGACAAACAAACAGATAGGCACAATTTTTTACATCACAACACACATCTTCGTATGTACCGGACAAATTTGATTCCAACTTTTCTTGTATGGGTTTTGTTTTAAATCAGCCTAGGTCACAGCCTATATCGAGGATCTAGGCTGAGCATTTTTTATAATTTATTGTCTCATATTATTACATTTCTTGATTAATAATAATGAAACACTACAAAAAATCTTTACTTAATACATATCGTTTACTAATGTGCTTTTACATTATACTCTATACAAATAATGCTTTATATTTTTCTTAGTGATTTTCATTCTTAAATTACAATCTATATTATTTATTAAGTGACCCTGCCCGCCCTGGTGCGCTTGTCATATTTGTTATTTGCTGACAAAGTAACTAATTTATATTGCCTCATACTACTCATTGTAATGTTATGAGAAGTTCATTTACTCGATTCTTTTTTATTTTATAGATAATATTTTTTAGCATTTAAATGGCCATTGAAAACTTTTTGCTTATTATAGTTATATATTTCTACAGGTGTACCTATCTACATAAACTGTTAGCGCGCCTCCTGTCCGCTGTACATAATTCCTTATTCCATATTACAGTATATATTTCGTTACATGTCGTATACATTTGCTTGTTTATAAATATAAAAGTCAATTGCCGGTGACTCATAGATGTTACACGATGCGACTACGACTAACCGATGGTCCGTTTAAGTCGTCTTTATAATGACAAATTATTTTGTAGTATTTTTTAATCTCTCTCTTTTCAATATGTGTATACTCTGTACATTCTACCATATAGTAGTAATCCGTGCACCGCCATCTCGCTTAAATATGTATCGGTAATATTGAATGACACTTTCAGGTCTAGTTTCATGTCCCCGGCAACTATAACATTTGACAAATGTATATTTAAACAAAAAAATGTGAAATTCTTTTATAAAATGTTTCATATTATATGAAGGGGGTCTATATATTACACATATTGTAAGAACTTAGTCACGTGAAGTTTTAACAGTTTCTATTATAGATTCAAATCTATCTGTATTATAATTAGTTATAAAGGGTGAATTTTAAGTAATCTTTTACATAAACCATCACATCGCCACCTCTCTTATTTTCACGCAGATTTATTTGCATTCTATACCCAGGATGTTCCGTCTTAGTTTGGATTCTTATTCCGTTTTATTGAAAATCCGTTAAAATTATAATATCAATGGCATGTAATGCATACACCATTACAATAGTAGTCAATAGATCTAATAGTTTTCATTTTTATCAATATTTTTAACCATTGATCGAATAATATTTATATAACATTTAGGTATATTTCTTATAATGCTATTATAATCTATACAATTATTTAATTTGTTTATTCCTGACAAGATTTTGCGATTATCCATATAAAAAATGCAGAAATGGAATCGTTTACACAAGAAATTATTATAATATACCTACACTTTACTTATTTTTATTTCCTTGCGTATATTCTACCATTCTTCCATTCTTGCACCATACGAATTCAATAGTACTACTTAGCTGCTCTGTACTATTATACAATAGCATTTTATTATATGACGTTAACGATTCCCGGATAAAAATCGGAGTTTTCTCGCTCGCGGAGGACATTTTGCGCAACAATGACCAACGGTAGACCGTGTCTGCTTAGATGCTTTTAGCCTTTGTTCCCTGGTATGCTGGTCCTGCAGTTCCACAATAAGAGATCCAGATCGTTCTGTATGTGATTTCATGACGCTTGTGCATTTCACGTCTCCTTCGTCCATTTTTAGTTTACTAGCAACGGATTTTATCATTTCACTACTTAAGTATTACTGTTACCTTAATTCCAGTCCAGGCAGAAACAAGAAGATGTAGCATGAACACTCTTCTCACAATGACCACAAATTATAGCCAGTCCTTTTTTCGTTATATGTTTGTTACACGTATTACATTTTGAAACCGTCGAGTACGCCTGTGCATCTGGCTAAGTTTAGGGTCAGGGACCATTCCTGATGGATCTCCTTCTCACCTTCCTCCTCTCATCCTTTTTCTTGTCCTAAGTTAATTCGCCCCTTATATGATATTCTACCTTATAAAGTTCTCGTCCTCTTATTGTTCAGTGTTTGTTAAAGTTCGTACCTATTTAGTCCCTTATAAAAATATTACATTATAAGCTAACACTCATGTAAAATACTATATAGTACTAACTAATTATCCTGTATGTATATTGTAATCAAGTGTTAAATATTTTTTTGGGTGAAGGACGATTTTTACTGGATTATTTTACATGCATTCTATTATTGTGTAATGTTATTGTTTTTTTACACTACAATCTCAAAATGACATTGGCGAAGGGAATTGCGCTCAACTGGCACGCTCGAAACGTCATTACCTCAGAATAGAACAGTACAAATAAAAATTAAGGATCTAAAACACTTGATGTAGAACTACAATAGATGAGCTACACTACAAGAAATATAAGAATGACTCTTTAGTAAAATTTGTTGCGCGTGATGAGTATGTCATGTAGACATATGAAAATTCAACATTTGGAACATCACATGGTTTATCATAAAGAATAAAACCTCATGAAGCTCACTGAAGAACGGTTATAATCCATCTAAATAGTATCTTAGCAAAGCAAATTACTAAAGCAATGCCATTTAGGATGATAAAAAATGTTGATGAATTAGCTTTTAACCAATAAATTGACAGATAAACCCCATTGTTCCGCAGTGAGACGTATGTACATGTACATCCGATGGTTGTGGGTTCTAGTCCCATTTGAGGCATATTTCAAGTATAAACTTTAAAACTATAAATATCCAGAAAATCTTATTATATGAAACGGTTAAATAATAAAAATAATTGAATGTGAAGGTGTAAGCAATTTCTACTTAGTTGTCAAGTACAATAAATGGGTAAATGAAAATCGTGTAGCAAGGATCATAAAGTCCATGCTAACGAAATTTGCAGGCATCTATTAGTTTATTAATATATTATTTTTTGTGTTTACATTGAAATGTCAAATAACTATTATAAGAAAAATTGAAATAAAATAGATTAAATATATTTTGTACGCTTTTCCTTGATCAAAGCGAGGCAATGGTACTAAAAGGTTTCTCAATGTAACGATTTAGTTACACGTTCTGCCGATAAATATGCTAGTGCAGTATCCACTGCACGGGCTATTCGTTTCCTACGTGAGTTTCCATCCATTATAAATTATAATGAAAAAAATGTTACTATTTCCATTTTATAAATAACAGTACATATAAAAATGTAAATTTAATATTTGTATGTATTTAAAAATAGTACATTAAATAACATTACTTTAATTTTACTAAAACTGTCTGAATAAAATTTTATTTCTTAGTCAAAGTGCAGCGAGCACGTCCGCCTCGTAGACAGATGGTTTGGCTTTCTACATTTTGTCAGCAATATTCAAATGGGTCCGCAGTGGAAATATTGCCTTGACTGTATTCAAATAATGTTTGGATAGCGAAAAGTTTCCACGGACCTCAAGTCTTCAATCGTGGAAGCAAACAGTTCTATAAGATTAGTCGCAAGATGCTCCTCGTTGAGTCAATATTTACTAGAGCGGACTAAGCCGTCTCGTCTTGAAAATTCGAATACAGCGCAACGAGCGCTTTTATTTCTTATATGTGAAAGTTTTCACCGCTTACTGACTTATTGTCTAGTGGACGGGAAAGCTTTTGTACGAAGAACATTGCTGTTATGTCATTTTTATTTTTTATGTGAAAAAGAAACATTATTCGGGGCCCTTACTAAAATAAACAAAAAATAAACTGTTAATTAGACATTGTTCATATATGAATTATGTAAGAATGTATTTATTCTTACTTTTTTATATTTTGAAATATAAATGCATGAGATCTGGATATTCACATTTCGAGTATACCATTAGCCCAATCCTTTATAGTAGAACTACGAAGCGAATATATGGAACTTGACGTTACGGTTCGTTAAGGAAAAATCACATTTCAAAATTTTTACTTTCAACAAAAAATAAATCTTATGTCTATAAAAGGAAAGGCTAAAATCCTTTGGGTGAAATAAAAAAGAAAAGCATAATTTTAATTGAATATTATTTTACGGATGCTGTCGCCCACTTCACTCTGGTGAATACTGTGAAGTATCCACCGTACTCGAGTTTTATATGAGAGGAATATTTTTATATCACTTCGAAATAGTTATTCAAAAGTTAACCATATTTGGATGATGGCTTCCAGTAAGAAATGATCAAAGGTAAATGTAAAATAAAAAGGTTTCTTTTCCTTTTAACTCCTTGTTTTTTACTAAAATGAGTATAATAATTTTATATTAATAGAAAATAATACTAACATATATAACTCTATACTTTATTTATATAAATTTTGCCTCAAAATTTATACCGTCATATCCTTCAACTTTTAAAACATCTTGAGTAATTATAATGCCTCAATTTATATGCTCATACTAACTGATGATTTAGTTGTAGATAGTTTAGTTGTAGATAAAATAAAAAGGTTTCTTTTCCTTTTAACTCCTTGTTTTTTACTAAAATGAGTATAATAATTTTATATTAATAGAAAATAATACTAACATATATAACTCTATACTTTATTTATATAAATTTTGCCTCAAAATTTATACCGTCATATCCTTCAACTTTTAAAACATCTTGAGTAATTATAATGCCTCAATTTATATGCTCATACTAACTGATGATTTAGTTGTAGATAACGTTCTAATATTAAAAATACTAATATTGTTTAATCTACAAATCCGTTCCCCCAAGTAGATTCCTTTTTTTTATTAAAGTTGAAGTGGATCATAATTTCTTGTACTTATTGCATTGTTATCTCCATAAGAATGTATTATAAGAAGAAATGAACAAAAAGAGGAACTAAAACTGTCATGAAACGTGCATACAAAATCAGACGCATGAACACAAGGCTTAGCCCAATGGCTGGAAGTGACAACAATGGCGGAGCATTTCAATGAAATTTGCATTAGAATGCGCTAGGAATGGCGCAATGCTTTGTGACGGAACTGTTAAACGTGCCTCTTCGGAAAAGTTTTTAAAAAAGTGCATTTGCTATGGATCCACTCGTAGCTAAATTGAATTTTTCACGCCGTATGTGAAGTAAGTTCGAAGTATGCTCTGAGATAAGCATAGAGTTTTATATAGAATGGATGTTTGATTAGATCATTTTACATTCGCTTCAATAGACTGTACACCTTGATTTTATATATATATTTTTTTAAGCTGTGAAAATATTCCTTCGTGTAATTCTTCAAAAACGCAGTATCAGCAATACTGAAAGAAGGTCATGGAAAAAAACATATGGATATAAATGGTATGCTTGATGAAGTTGATGACAGTGGACGAGGCTAAATATAGGGACCGTAGCGTTTGACACTCCTTTCTCTCTGGGTACCCTTAGGCATAATGCGTGAACTGTTAAAATACAAAAAGTCATTTATTGTTCTAGTATCACAATAATATTACGTACGTTCCTTACGTAAATGTTATATACTAAATATAAAATTGGCTCTTGTAATCTTAAAATTAATTAAAGATCACTTTTTCCAGGATAAAATGTTATTTTAATTTTAATGAATTATCTCTACTGATTCTAAAACCGTTTCTGTCCGTAAGAATAAAACAATTGTTTTTTATTAAGCAATTATCTCCAATAAAACGCAAGATTACGGGACAGACGGACAGATTTTATAAAATATTATAAGATCTACCTAGAGCGTATAATGCGAATGATATGTAGGTGAAAAAAACTTACTATTAAGATCATAGTGGCGCTGTGAAAGTTATCTGTCTGTAAACGCGATGGAAGTTCGATTCCCATTAGAGTGGTTCAAAGGTATCATTGTCATTAATGAATAATTCAAAATTGGAAATTACAAATTTCAAATAAATAAAACAAAACAGTCCTGCTGAGTTTCTTGCAGCGGGTCTTTTAAGAATGAGACATTAACTTTAGTGAACCGGTGGTAAAGTTTTTGATGCTCTAAAATGGAATCATGTCTTCTTATTTTGAATAAATCTATTTGAATTTTCCCACTCTGGGGTACCATCCAATCATTTAACACGCAATGTGTTGACAAAAACCAGATAATAACATCAGCTGAAGGCATATAATTATTTATAACTTACTCGTTACACGAAATTTTGTCTTACATTAATTGGTAATTAGGTAATAATAATTGCTATAACAACATTTGTACATACCATACGTCTTGAGCTATACACACACATAAAGGATTCATCTTAGAGAGGCATATTGAGGAGGCAGCGTAATTAATGATTTACACACATTACACTGGGCGTTGATCCACCCAGGTTATATAACTTTCTCAATTAAAACATTTGGGTTTGGATGCATAATAAAACATTATAATAATAATGATAATGGAACAAAATCAACTGGTGTTTTAGACAGTTTTCATAAAAAAACAATATTATTATTTTTACGTATCCGCACTATAGACAATATAGGTACAATTCACTCTTATCTCTCGATATGTTTTTATATACTAAGGTTAACCTGCTTTTCTTAAGTAGCTTTCAAGTGCTCGTGCCCATACTATATTATACTACATCCACACATAACATTTTAAATAGTTGAAACCGCCCTTATTATTATCATTTCTAAGGAAAAGTTTTTAAACAGTCTTACAATCTTACAGGCAAAGCTACTATAAGTGGGCAAACGGAAACTTTAAAATATTAAATTTTATTAAGTACAAGTGCTTCCTTCATTGTCTGATACACAATAAGGAGGTAGTGTTTTATATATTAAATATTTTATAGATATTTATTTTTTTATTTACTCTATATTACACACAATTAAAAAAAATAGACAATGATGTACAGAAGGCGGACTAAACGCCGAAAACCATTATCTTTTAGCTAACCTTGTCATATGGAAGAACCAATCTTAACAATGAAACAAAATTAGTAACATCACATAACATAACATAACAGCTCAGCATCATAACAGCTTAAATAGCTTTATCGTTAAGGTCTAACTTTTTCACCTTGAATCGAATTCTTCTATTCCAATTGGAAATGTTAAAGGACATACTTGAAGATTTAATTTATAAGCTTATTCACGTAATTAAACTTATTTTCTGTTGTAGCTCATACATTACTTATAATTAGAAGCTTAGTACTTAATAAATCAATATAAGCTAAGATATAAAACAATAAACATCATATGAAATAATATACCTCTGACTTCAACACGGGCGTACTAAATACACTGTGAAGAATTGTTAGGCGTATTCCTGTAAACAAGTCTGAAAAACTCTGCGGTTTTTCATCACTGACTCTTTGTCCTGAAAAACAATGTCTACACAATTATTTTAACATCTATTGTTTTAAGTTTCTTTTTATTCCTGTACTGAAATGTAATCCCGTTCATTTTAATGCTATGTTGATTATATTTTAAAGTAATGAAAAATAACAACTATTTTAATACATTTTGAATTATTTATTAGGTCCTACTTTTACGTGTATAATATGAGCTTACATTGTAGACATCGATGTAGTAGCAGTCTCTAATCACTAACCAATAATCAAGTCAACTACCAAGCTATATAAGCAATATAGGGGGTTAAATGAATTATCGATCTTGGCCTTGTTGCTGATACCGCAAAAAATATTGAAACTTTAAATATCTCCATTCTAATAATTAACTTATATCCGGTGATCATCCCGTTATTTAGTTCAATTTGGCAATTGATCCATTGAACCATCCATGACTGTGAAATTTTCGCATAAAACTGAATTTTCTACTCGAAAATGTGAATAATTAATATTTTTGCAAAGTTAAAACTTTAAATTATTAAAATATTTATTTTGCCTTATAAATTTATTGCAGAGACAAATTTAAAATCAAGTTGTTTTGAGTATACTATGTACTATTGGTGGAACACGTTGGTAGGCCTTGTTTAATCAGGCATTTCCCTGTGTGATATTTGAAATATCCACTGTTGCTATGCATATATAGTGTGAAAAGCCGGTTAAATTTATCAAAATTTACGCATTTAGCAGGGTAGACAGACTGTGTTAAAACCCACCGTTCCCCACTTAGGCAAGCGAAAAAAGGGTAAGCGGAAAGCTGGGAAAATTTATTTTTAATAAAAAACAGTTGAAATTATGAATTTAAAATACAATTTTAAATATATAATTATAAACATAAATGTTTTGAAGTATTTAAAACGATTTTGTAACAATGTTTATAAAAGCCAAGTTGAAACTGGTGCCAATTTAACAATTCCATACTTTATAGTCTAAAGTTAAAAGTGGGCAAACATTAAATTCGTTTGTTTGGAAAACATAACTAACTGACAATGCAATTAAGAGAACGACTCAAGTGTGCCGCGCTCAGTGAGGGATCTAATTAGAGACGCCAAGATGTCCACGCTCAGTGAAAAACATTAATGAATTATTCAATTTTAGACAACAAAATTGCGGCTCGTGTATACCTTTGTAGATTTTGAAAGCGACTATTAAGAAAAATTGTATTTTGTTTAAAATTAACTTAGATATTTATCTTAAGCATATTAAATATTTTAATATTTATGTATAAAATAAGCATTTTAAGTTTAAGTTAGGGTTAAATTCTTTCACCACACAGAAGTGCCTTCATCAAAAAATGATTGATTATATTCTAATTAAAGTTTGAGTTGACTTTAAATTACCACAAGCATTAAACATGCCACTAAATCTATAGAAAAATAATATACGAAGGCTTAAAAGACTAAAATATCTTAGTTTTCAAAATTAATTTTATGAGACAAGTTCTTTGTCTATATTTTTGTCAACTGTCATATAACGTAACACATTTAAATATATATGACGTTTGTCTTTTAAGCAAATATATAATATAGAAAATATTCTTTTCATTACAAATTTCAAGTGATCAAAATACACTTAATATACAGAATGTTCGAGATGTGCTTTCAGTAATATCAGTAAAGTAATTACATTCCCATCAAATATGGCGGAGTGGTAGTTAACATCAAAGCTATTGATTAAACTTAATCTCAAGTGGGTTAATATGCATGCTGTACTGCTATAGTATTAAACGAAATATATGCTTAGAATACACATATATATATATATATATATATATATATATATATATATATATATATATATATATATATATATATATATATATATATATATGTAATCAATATGTGTAATATATATATATATATATATATATATATATATATATATATATATATATATATATATATATATATATATATATATGTGTAATCAAGTAAAGGCTGAGGAATATATGTATATATATTCTCTATTAGACTTAGATTGAGAATACAATATGTGTGGGTTCGATTTCCATTTAGAGGAGAATATTTTTTCTTTAAATCGGAAAGTGGAGAATGTTTAAGTCTCTTTGCTCTATCTCTATCTTACATATATACAAACAATACACACACTCTCCCCGCCGGTGAACACGAGATGCAGACTTTACCACAGCCGAAGCGCGCTTAGGCTGAGGAGGGCGCAACTTTTCATTTCAATAGAGCTCGGCTTGTATGAAGTAATGTCCCCATTATTAATGAAGTTTACAAGCCGAGTTCCATGTCTCATAGAAGTCGCCATTGCACGTTCATGGACTCTAATTGTTGGTACCCCTAAAAAAGCGAAAAAGTCATTTTAGATCGACCTATCACAAACCCGATGACTGTAGAAGCCTAGTACAGAAACATACCACACATTCGAAAAATAAGAATTATCATAGTACAAAACATAAAGTAAACGACAACGAAGCTATGGTCGGCAATATAATGAGATTCAAAATGATAATTATTGGTTCAATATTTTTCTAGTCACTGATTACCTAACTGCGCCTACAAAGCTTTTTATTTATTAACATTATTTAAGCTTAAACCTTCAAAATGTATATTATTTGAATAGTTTCAAAGGATACACGAATAAAATCAAATAAGCTTTCGAAACTTACACCCTAACGGGTCTAATAAAAATTCTTAGTTTAATAATTGTAATTTTAATTAAAATTGGTATTACCATATTTTTATATACAGTACTAACAACAGTTTTGAAGACGAGTATCTTATTAACTTTGCAATGTATATAAGTATGAATATTAAACATACACAATTAATTACAGATAAGGACCTATTAATTTAAAAAAAAGTGACAATTAAAATAAATATTTTCTGGTTGTACTCCAATGCAATACAAGAGGCTCTTACTGTTCAAGCACTCTGACCACTTAGCCATACGTTCTCAAAAAGCTATATCATTATTTTTGTATGTTGTTAACATCTCAATAGGGATTTTTTAGTTTACTAACGTAACACTTTATTAAACTAAGTTAATAACAATACCTGAAGAAATATAAGAAAAAGCTTGCAATTATGATGTATCTTGCTATCATTTTCTAGTTTATTATAAAACGCTGTTTTATGCATCATTGTCTTCATTTAACTACGAGCTTTGCTATTTCTTAAAAAAGTCTTTCTTATTTGCTAATTAATGTCTACAGTTACAATCCTTTGTACTACCAGAAGGTCCCTTAAATATTTCTAGGATTTCCGCTGTCCTAGCTTTGTAACAAATCTCAAACTTAGACCACATATTTTCATCATGTTTATAATGAACTCCACTATCGGTATCCAGATATTCCTTTATTACACCTCATAGTGCTTGGCTCTTAGGACCATTTAGAATTTTCCATTTAGTACGTGGTTTCTTACCAACTTTCTCCCTGTTTATTTATCTCTCCAAGTACAGACCAACAATGACCTCCTAGATAAGTATTGATCTTTGCTCCAACGTGTCCATTTAGATTCTTCATCGAGATTTTCCAAAAATTGAACTATGCCTCTGAACAGTCTGTTTGTGGTGCATAGGCATGATGATCATTATTTGTAGGTCATCCATTGCCAATATGATAGCAATTAGACGGTCGCTCTTCCAAGTGATGTTAAGTATGCAGTTTCTAAAATAATTATCGAACACAATTTGCCACTTTTTTTTTTCCTTACTTGACGTACGCCAAAAATTAGAGTTTTCAAGATTTAATTTCAAGTAAAATGTAACGGAATAAGTGATAAATTTAGTGATAAGATCAAATAAAGCAACAAAAAATGTATTTCTGGAACGTAGGAGTATTTTATGTCAACAGTAATAGCGATTGAAGTGGTTTAGCGGTCGCGACTTATACCCACAGTATCCAAAAACTTCCAAACTTTAGCAGAGTTATTACTATTAAAATAAATATACATTTGGTTGCGCTGGAGGATTCAACAATTTGTTCTATTTATTTCATAAAAAAAATAATTTGAATCAATTTTGAGCAGTATGATTAGATTTGTGTTTAGTATATATATATATATATATATATATATATATATATATATATATATATATATATATATATATATATATATATATATATATATATATATATATATATATATATATATATATATATATATATATATATATATATATATATATATATATATATATATATATATATATATATATATATATATATATATATATATATATATATATATATATATATATATATATATATATATATATATATATATATATATATATATATATATATTTTCGTGTGATTATAAAGGCTTAAAGTGTTTTTTTAATATCTTACATAAATGGCAATTTAAATCACTGTATTATTTACTATCTAAAGTATATAGTGTTCTACAAAAGGAATTAAAAAAAAAATACGAAAATGCTATGCCTTCACACACAGTAAGAAATGACTGAATCGACAATCGCTTTTGACATTGTAACAAACTTTGAACTCAGAACCATCATACCAAGTCAGCCTTGTTCCAACCGCGCCACAGTGGCTTTAAATTTTTATATAATATTAAATCTTAATGTACCTATCGAAATGTTGAAAATCATTACTAGATTACAAACATTTAAACATACAGCACAAGCATTTTGTTGGTGTAAATTCTCCTCTCAAGATCTTGCAACCTCATTATAGTATTTACATAAACCTAATCGCAATTACTTACTAATTTGACATCTTGATTGTCTCGGGAACGATATTTGGATGTATATCTCTAAAGCTCGTATTCTCCTTTGCAATATCAATTGTCAAGGTATTCCTATTATATAATATGCTGAATAAATTCTTAATACAGTTTAAATTGTTTTGTAAATAAAATTGTTGATAATGTATTAAATATAATGTATTAAATATACATGTTTCATTTTCTGTACATTGATGGTAAATATAAAACAAAAGCATACATGACTGTGATAATAAAAGTTTTCTGTATGGCTTACAAAATGTTAGTTGTGAACAGAATATTTGTGTATTGACATACACCACATGATGGGAATCTAAATATAACGTGCTATCCCATGATAAAATACAACTAATTGGATATTTTACTAAAACAAAATTTTTTTATATTTCGTATTTTATACATTGCTTTGTTTATTTTATATTTAATTTTTATTTTTATTTTGCAATGATTTATTAGAGCAACGAGAACTTGTTAGAGCGGATGTCCAAAAAAAAACTAACATGTTATCCAACTGTGACAAGCGATTCTGTAAGCTTTTCCACAGAATCAAGGTGCATTTTTGTCCAAACAACACGTAAATGTTTACGTACTAGATCCAAAAAGTAGTTCAACGCTTCGTTAAAGGAGAGGCGCGGGATTACACGCCTGAGACACTGATTTAGATTGTTCAGAGCACACGTACATAGGTATAATTAAACTGTTCCTTCTAAAGTTCACTTAGTTCGAACACCGATAGAACTTTTCGAATCACGTGTTTCGAACTTCGATACTATCGAGCAAACAAAGAACTAAGCCGTTCCACTTTGTGAAGACCAACGTAATTGCAACCTCATGAATAAAGTTGTTAAAGTTTTCTGATTTTTCAATCACGTAGCGTCGATGCTGGCAAAATATGAAAGATTTATAATGTGCTTTTATCGAAAATTCTTTCACGTCCATGCAATGTTTTATGGCTTGACGATAAATGTAAATTAGGTTTACAGAACTTAGTGGCATACCGCTGTATTTAGAAATATGGCATACTGTGTGCCAAAATTTAACATCGCACTTTTTCTAACTAGACTGTGGATATAAAATGTATGATGAATATAATATTTTTGGCGTATGCATAAAATTGGATTTATATCAAAACAATTAACAAAGTAACAATTACGTAAAATGATTTTTTTATCCGACTGCGCGTTACATTGGTGTGTAATGCATCTATAAGTTTACTTATGTATGTATATATGTTAATATGTAGCGAATGTGGCGTTGTAAAGACCAAGTATGTTCACCGATTTTGATAGTTTTTACGTCAATCTATTCGTATAAACAGTCAGAAGTAAGTCTAATTTCACTTAAACGATACTTATTAAAATAAACTGCAACGACATCCAGATGCTGTATTGATAGAAAACAAAAAATGCTTTTGGGCGTTCCCCTAAAACTTTTGTATTACACTTTCAACTGAATCATCTTTGTAAGCATGCTTTGTATGCTAGTATTTAGAAAATATAGTTTTCCTTTAAAAATTAAATTCTTTTTTTGTCAATGCTAGGTAGACTATTACTTTATCTAATAAATTATACCAGACTAAATAATTGAAAATATTTGATAATTATGTATAAATATTCCACGTGTGGAATTTAAACCTATATTAATCGCTTTATTTCAACGACTGTTTGAGGAGCAGTCATTGGAAATTAAGTATTAATTAAGTAATTATTAATAATAAGCCATTATTAAACTCAGTTCATATATAAAGTAGGTACAAATATATATGTTTTATATTGATTTATTACTGTGTATAATATATTATAATATTTTGCCTACAAAAATATGAGATCATAATTACATGTTTTGGAATTAAAGTATCGTATATGTAAATTTTACGACGTGCATTGTTATTGCAAGCAATATATTATGTTAATGAGATTTTATTACTTATTAAAAACTGTATACTTTAAAACGTTATCTAACTTATCGATCGAAATGTCTTCTATTACAAATGGAAGGTAATGTGATTTGGATTAGGAAGGTATGTTAGGATTTATACTAATTTTATATAATACGAACATAGTTTTTATGTTTGTTAATTTTTATTTTATTGATTGGTCCACTAATCAAGTAATAATGCTATTGACATGTTAATAACAGAAAAAAAATCTTGAGCATAGTATTTATTCGCGACGCTGACACATGCGTTTATAAAATGAGTGTATAAATAAAATAAGTATAATAGTTTAACCAACTAACAATGATAAAGTACATTTTTAAAATAAATTTCTAACGTCAAACTAATATTATATCCGCAAATAAAAAAACTGCTATTTAACTTGAATTACTTAATGCGTAATTTAAACTATTTACTTTAATCTTTGACGTACATAGGCCGTCGCGATGGTAGTGAAAATATCCAATTTAGAGCTCATAGCGTTATAAGAAGAAATTATATGACTTAATATATAGGTTTAATTGCAGGAAAGATAAAATAATTTCTGGTTGTGCAATCGAATGCTAGGATGCGGAATACAATATATTAGATATTTTTCTACGTTTAGAAAGGGACGATTACTTTGTAATGCTTCAAACGTTTCACATAAGAATCAATCCAAAGCGTTTGTTGTCTATATACGAAACGTGATATAAAAATCTTTTTTGAACATTTTCTATTCTATTAGCATAAATTTAATAGCTAGGGTTCCATACCGTACTATAGTATTCAAGGATATTGCGTGCAAGAGTATTAAATATAAGAATATTGATATATGGTTGTCTAAATAATTGTAACTGTCTTCTAATACAACCTGATGATTTGGAAGCTTTCCTAATGGTATTTTCGAAATACAGTTTAAAATTTAATGAGCTATCGAATATAGAACCTATATCTCGAATGCTTATGACTTCATTTACAGGCAAATTATTAATGTAATTTCTAGTAAATTTTATAGTTTATATTTTTATATTTTATAGTTTTATATTTTTAAACATTTCATAGTATTAAGATACATTATATTAGAATTACACCAGTTAATAATACCGTTGATATCTTTTAGCACATTTTTTAACGGATTCGTGATTAACAACACGATATATTAATTTGTTAACAATTATAAACCATAGAACCTAATACATTTTGCTTTTATGTTATGATTTTTATTTAACTTAAAAAGGAAGTATATATGTGGAATCTAATAAAGATTCCTCTTTATTGAAATAAGTTATTTGTTACCTTAACGACTGTATATTGCCAGGCCATAGCAATAAAATAAAAACAATAGAACATAAAAAAAGCGAAAAAAAGAAACGATAAACCAAATATTACTACTACATTTTACATATACAAGCAAACCGAAAATAGTTTAAAATCCATGTCATCTTCATGTTGAATACTTCCAAGTATAATTAAGTATCGAAAAAGAATTACAAAGTCACGGACGCCATAACTCTGTTTTGATGAAACATAAGAGAAAAAATAATAAAAATAAATAATATGTGTCTTGTGCAAAAAGATTGTAAAATATGTATAAAAACTATTTCAAATCGCACAATTATTAATTTGCTATAATTTTGCTAATATTGTGTTAGCCCTTATAATTGTTTATTGCTTTCGATAAAATCCATTGAAACAGCTAAATTGCTTGCTTATGGTGAAAAAATTAAATTAAGCTATTTCAAATAAGGCCCGTTGTAAATTTATTGCTCAACATTTGCCTTTGAAATAAAGTTTTGCGAGTTGATTACCCTCGACAGGTCACGCGAACAGTTTCGTGTTTATACAGCAGTAGCGGCTAAAATTCATGCTTCGACTCTTACATGGTTAAAGTTTCCCACAGTAAGTCCTAAGCGTTTTTAATTACAGAGTTTCTACAATGGAATATGTTAGTAAACAGATTTTTAGACGTAATTAATATAATTTTTATGTAATCTTGTAATTACGTTTTAGGTTTAGATACAAAAATTATGACAATTTCATTTTAGATTGGAATAAATAGTAAAATAATGAATAATAGAATAATAAAGGATAGGAAAATGTCATGTAATCTAGATATTATTTTTGCCTAATCCATGAAGGATACGTAAACGTTATTAAAATTCTATTATTGTATATAGAAATATGAACCTGTTCAATCTATTTATATATAAATTGTTTAATCTCATATTATGCTTATTAACTTTACTCTTCTTTACACATGATACTTTCCTTTAAGCATAATGTGAGGTTTTGTATCGCGGTTTTGAAGACAAACTATACGATACAGTAAAATTTAGTTATTATGTAGCATTTTTAAGTATATCTATATACGACCACTCCAAGGATAATAGATGACGATTTCTATATGTATTAAATATATTATTTATAGAATATCGTGTACACTAAGCACTGTAGTCAGTCCTTGAAAATTAATGTCCTTGTCTTCAAAGAGATTCTTTTTTCAGAGCAGATGAAGCGAACGCACAAGTAGGGGTTGAAGCTTCCTTATCTATTTAACAGGGGGAACTTAGTGTCAAGACACTCAATTACCCAATTTTCATCCAATTTTCAAAATATTGCATATTAAGTGGCGAAATTTGACGCCGCGCTTCGTTTTCTTACCACAGCGTGGTGATGAAAATAATTAATTCCCTCCAGTGGGATTCGAACCCACAATCGACACGTTTATAATCTGACGCTGTCTACTGCGCTACGACGGCATCTTATTTGTATAATAAAGGTACTAATTTCATTTTCATGAAAAAATTGCTAAATTGCGATTTTCTTGCCAGTTTTTTGTCCTTGTTTTGCAATTTTACTTTTTCAATTCCGCTGATATTTAATAAAACTTTTTATATTGGTTATGTAGAAATAGAAAGTTCAATAAAGAGAACGTCCTTCAGTTCGCGAGCCGTCACTCAGACACGGTAATAATATCACGGGACTGGAGCTACAATCAGATTTAAATTGTAAAACACTGAATTGTAAGCCTTATAACGAAGGTTATAAAGTCTGTAGTGACCATAGTTATAAACTTGTCAAAACGTACCTGTGTTCCGAGTTGGACAGTTTGACGGTAACGTGGTAGAGAAGTAGAATTATGTGATATGGGTATCTAATATTTCTTGTATTTTTGCTGTGTCACCGACTCTCGATATTGGATGGTTTAAATTTTTGATGCTAATAATTTAAGGGGATTGTCACTCATATTAATTTATAAATATAATAAATTTTCCCCAAATATGAAATATAAAATCTTTCTTTTTTATTAGCTTCACCCTTCATCTTTAGCTGTCGAGAACGGATACCAAACACTGCGTTCCCTGCATACCTCTTTCATCAATGATGGCTTGCTCATAGTCATCCCTGCCAAACTGCAAAGGGCTGCAACATTCCATCCACTACGAGCACCATACGGGCGCACAATATTAGGGCGGCCTTCTGAGGTGAAGCGCATCATTGCGTCCTCGCTGGTGTGAGAAGTGGGGACGAGTGCGGCTTTGGGGAACCACCGCCACCCAGCACACCTTGTCCGGAACGGTGAGAAGTGGAGGTCGGAGCTAAAAATAGGTGCGTCGAATATAAACATAAAAATAACTTTAGATATACCGTTAATACTTATTTTATATTCAATTTAACCAAATTGGTTGCTATTTAATTTTTAAATTACAGAAAATTATATATGTTCGTGGGAAAAGAACGATCCTCAGTCTATTAAAAGCAGGTGCCTCATGCAAAATTCACTGCGTAGATTGCAAAAGACATTTTTTCCATAACAGTTTCCGAAAGGTATTTTTTTTTGTAAAATATTGAGTACTTTTATGTTTTTTATTTTTTCATGGTATATTGGTTTATATTGATAGCCTTTTATAAATGTACGCTGTATCCTACATATGATACGGTATGCACAAATAATTTGCCACATGAGTTCAAAACATCGTTCGTTGAGTTGCGGAAATCAACGTCACGTATATAATAGCCTAGTGCTAACTAGCCTAATATGCCAAACAAAAAAAAAGTTAAATCTATGAATTTTATCTGTGTTTATTCACTAAGAAGAAAGTTGGTTATGTGAAATTGATAAACATTGTTAAATCTCTGATAAGCAGTGGTTCTTAATCTACTGAGGAGTATTTGCTACGAGTGAATTGTCAATTGCCATTTCCAATACGACTTAAAATAACATATATTTGTAAATAAATTTTATATAGGCAGTAACAAATTTGTGTTTAGATTCTCTTTTCCGCACTGCCAGCCGAATTTTCGAGACTGCAAATAATGATTCTGTAAATATTACGTCGTGTTAACCTTGTGTTGAACAGTCCTAACAATTATTGCTAGACTTTATTTATGTAGTAAATTAAGCTTAGCATAAGATCAAAAATGTTGTTATTCATTTATTCAGCTGTGGTAAGGCAGCAAAAATTGTGGTTACAATGAGAATATTCTATTGTACTACCAGCTAAGCTGTAAAATATAAAGGATCTTAATTTAGGACAATCGTAGCGCAGTGAGATTTTATGTGAGCATAACTCTGTAATTTGATCCCTACTAGACACTTGGGAATGAATGTTTCCATTTCTCCGCTCTGGTGAACGATTGAATTTTAATTAATATTTAAATTCCAATATTCAACAAGCATTGTCAATGTCGGGTTCAGGCAGAGATTGGGGAACGGAGTGTCTGAGCACTAGATTCTCTCTGTGTACCCTACTGTATACAGATTACAGCGTGATGCCGAAACAAAAACTAAATAACTTTAGTACTCGTGCGAAATATTGACGGTAGCATCTTCACAGATTGAAGGAAGATTCCAAATTAAAGACTTTTCTATTACGTTTCTTAAATATACCTACATTTTAGAATGAATTTTCTGCGTTTAATCTCGCGGGCTGATTGTCAAAGATCATGCAATTATTAAAAACTACGTTTTATTTTATTAAAAACTAGGAAAATAATTTTTTTTTTCTAAAATAAAAGTAAGCTTAAGTTACTCTTAATTACATCAGCTACCTGTCAGTGAAAGCCCCGTCCAAATTGGTCCAGCTGTTTCAGAGATAAGCCGCAACAAGCAAACAGACAGACAAAAGTTCTATAAACTGTTATTTTAGTATATGTACCGAATATATATTCATATGCATACGGTAAAAAGCGGTTATTTAAGTATTACAAACAGGCACTCCAATTTTATTTATTAGTATATATGTATATAGATGCAACGTTGTGAATAAGACTTCACTAGAAAGAAATTTCAAAAGTAAAAAACAGTTTCGTTTAGCTTCGTTCCTATACATAATCTGAAACACATTACATAAGGAAGTGCAACATTAGACGTACATGGAATGAAATACCTAGATTTCATCTTCTTCTTTTGCACATCTTCTCCACAAAGTGAGTGACTCTTGAAAATATAATAAATAAAATGTAATAATTGTTAAATATTTAAATTATTATAGTTTTTAAGTAAATACTTGAAGAAAGCTACCTATTACTATATAATACAATAATTATTACAATATGCAATAAAGCACACAAAAAATATATAAAAAGTATATTATAGTCTTACAAATACAACAGAATGTAGAATAAGGTGACGTTATCGCTTCGTATCGCGAATCTATTCCAGGCAACCGTCAGATGTTTGGAGTTGGAGTTGTATAAAAAGATGGAAGAAAAGGTGCATTAAATTAAAGAATTGTAATACTAACATAATATAACCTATGAAAAATAAGAATTATGCAAGAATATTAACTAACCGTAAAATAACATCCTGAAATTATGGTTGTTGTGTAGTTTTTTTTTTTATATAAGGATCAATATTATATTGTTTGTATCTGACCTAGTGTATAATACTGAGCATTTACAAATTTACTTTTACATTCATTGAGGCCATAATGGTGCAGTGGCACAACGTCTAGCTGTTCAATCACCGATAGAATTTGGCGTTGAGTTAGTTATTGTCTCGAATTCGGGTGGAAAAGGAAAAATACAGTATCGTAACTTAAGGTTCGCTCTACCTACCCTGGCTATATGCAGCAGAAGACATGTTGTTATCATAGCAAGAAGAAATCTTTTAAAAGTACAAGTACAGATTGTATTAATTTAAAGTATTTCCAAAATAACATACGGTATGCCTGCATTGACTTTTAGAATTCTTAATTAATTCAAAGTTTGAATTGCGGCATTAAGCTTCAACTTATCATCGTTTAAAATTTACGGCGAACGGGGTGGTTTCCTGGCAGTTAACGTTCTGCTTTGTTCGTGACGCCTTAACTTTATACGAAACTTTCATTAAAAGCGCCTATTTTTTAAATGAGATATTCTCGTATACGTACGTACGTAAATATAATGCGTTTTACATGTTATATTAATTCTAATTATTTTATATATATATATATATATATATATATATATATATATATATATATATATATATATATATATATATATATATATATATATATATATATATATATATATATATATATATATATATATATATATATATATATATATATATATATATATATATATATATATATATATATATATATATATATATATATATATATATATATATATATATATATATATATATATATATATATATATATATATATATATTTTTGATTTAATATTGATGAAAAGAGAGAGATATTAGTGTCTTTTCATATATTTCTTTCCTTTAACTTATCTACCTTACCTCTTTATTTTTCGCTAACTAAATTGTAGCTTAAACATATTATCTTTGAAGAAATCTAGCTTTAAACAAAAGGTCTTCTATCAGAAAATCCAACATAATAGATCAAAGTTCTAGGTACATAATATGTGGAGCACATTAGTCTTTGTCTGTCAGGAACATCGTTGAGGAACGCCTTTACGATGTTATTTTCAAGTTTTATATTCCATGTACAATGTTTAGTTTTATAGTATTTAATATATATTTAAAAATTACTTACGTTGTTCATATATCGTACCATGTTTTTATTGAATAATAGTTTTAAGCGGCTTACTGAATACAGAGAACAATAAATATTCTCAATAAATTTCTCATTGACTCATTTTCATTTATGCACACAATATATTTATTGAATATATTTTTTAACTTAACGCTTTTTACTGGCGGGGTAGCCAGAAGGAACGGAATGCCAAACACTATGACCGATGCATATTTCTTTCGCCACATCTATTGCCATTAACCTCTTTATGTATGCCTAACAGTGGTTTTTTACGTGAAATTCCTTCAGTATTATCTATACTGTGAAAATGTAAGCTGGGAGAGCTTACAGAGTCAATGAGACAATAGTGTCAATTCCTTTTCCACATTCCTGCCTGACGCTGTGGTGGTATATTACAAGATATCGATATGAAAATATTCATAAATGTAAGCATTCCCCCGAATAGGCATCGAACCGAAAGTATACAGTGCTATTGAATTTATTAATTATAATCAATAATATTTTATATTTTATGTATATTTTATTTTCATTAAATCTTCCAGTCTACTATTATAAATCAAAAACTAAAATTAAAGTAAAGTCGACCTAAGCTGGTATGAAACGTTACGCTTGTTGAAACAAAAGGAGATAAGAGGGAAGATTTATGACAATTCATAGTCCAGCGTGTGCACTATCTGTTCAAATTGTCTCTAACATAGAAATTTCGAAATTGCACCCAAAGTTCATTAATTTTAAATAAATATTATAAATGAGAAATTAGTGAATACTATACAAGACAATTTTTATGTGTATATATTTATCTCTCTCTCTTTCTCTCTCTCTCTCTCTCTCTCTCTATATATATATATATAGAGAGAGAGAGAGAGAGAGTATAGATAGAGATATATATATATATATATAGTATATATATATATATATATATATATATATATATATATATATATGTATATATATATATATATATATATATATATATATATATATATATATATATATATATATATATATATATATATATATATATATATATATATATATATATATATATATATATATATATATATATATATATATATATATATATATATATATATATATTTGATTCGAGGACTTAAACTTGTACAGACGTACAAGCTTAAGTCTTCGAATCACAATCAACGCGTTGATTAACCACGCCCAAATTGCCCTACAATGGTGACTTCAGTATGAATGTGGCGTTTAAGTATTATTTAATAATAGTAATCCTATGAGAGGCTAATGATAAAGTGGAAGTCTGTCCATTGTAATTATTTTTAGTTGTGAAATAAATTGATTTTCGAACCTGATGCTCTTTCGTACTAAGATTTGAGCTTATAATCATAGCCAGTAGACGTAGATCAAGTTTAAAATTTTAGCATACGCGTTTGCGTTTGACTTTAAGCAATATGCTCTCCGCTTTTATAAGATACTAGTACACAGTTTCGAATACATATGGAAAACGGAGAAACGAGGACTTTGATGACATTGGGTTATCTCTGCCTATATGCAGTATAGATCACTAAGCTACAAAAAAATATAAACAGCCACTAGTAACATACTACTAGTAACATGTTTACATGATTAAAGTGATATATCTCTGTTGACAGTTCTGGTGTGTAACGTTATCTCTAACGTATGTATGAACGCATTTGCACTCCTATCGATCGTTACTCATTGAGACTCGCACCCTGTGATAATCCATCATTTTAACGCGTTATTTCATAGATCTAAGCCCTCTACCATTTCCACTGCAAGAAAATAAAATAATATTTATCAAAAATTGTAGTAAATAGTGTACTAAATACTTACAAAAAGCTTAAAGACCCATAAAAAAAGTTTAAAATGCTTATCTAAGTAATTTATTATACGGCAAATTAAATTACACTCCACCTGTTTACCTATTAAAGTTTGTTGTCACAGACATTCCGGACATGCGACTGTTCAAACACTGGGATAAAAGGGTCTTGTTAATATCTCCACGCCAGAAGACCTTTTCGTGATAGTTGAATAGTCTATTTGGGAATTCTGAATTTCTCGCTAACAATGCCTCATTGAAGAGGCCAATTTCATGACAGCTTTGCTACTTTTCTATTTTGATTTAGCAATATCGAAATATGTTTTATTTAAAATGAAAATAGGTATTATTTTATGGTTATTAGTAAACGCGGCGGCTTGTTGGTTCGATTCCCACTCGAGGAGAATGAATTATTTTCATTTTCTTTGCTCTGGCAACGAGGCAAAGCGCGGCGTTGAGTTCCGCCACTCAACACGCAATGACTCGAAAGGTGAAAGCGGAAGACGGAGTGTCTTAACACTAGGTTCCTTCTACCTACGATCCCCTCTGCATACACTGCTATGTGCAGGATATAGCGTGAAGCTAAAGAAACAAACACAAAATTTTATTGGTCATCTTTTTAAATTATTAATTAAATATTTAATTCTGTTTTTAAAGTTATTTTTTTAGTTTAACACTTCATTCTGCCCGAATTCGAGATATTGCGTGTTAAGTGGCGAAACTCGAAGCCGCGCTTAATTTTTTGTATTATTTTGTGAAAAACATGACTTTCAAGTGCGGTCGAAATCAAAAATCTGTGAACATCTCGGCTTGACGTTGTCTAGATAACAAAATGTTTTATCTATATTTAAATTCCACGTTTATAAAAAAAAATCAGATTACATTCACACAACAACATATGTGTTTTTGCATATAACTTTTTTGTGACATACGCAGCATATCGTCGTAAATATTTAATGCATACACCGGTACGTTGCGAAAAATACTTCCTTGTGGTATCCGAAATACTATTCAGAGAACTACGTTGGCTGAATAAAAATTACATGTATAGGAAACATGTGTATGTTATATCCTACAAAAATGCTTTTATCGAGAAAGGCTTTTAGTGAAATCACGGTATTGCGTGTTTTATATAATAAATGTGGAGGAGTCGTTCATTAATATCTAGAAATGTATTCGATTCTAACTATGTGTTATAGGAAATTGATATAACCTAATTCTCTAATTACAGTTGTAATTTAATTGATTTAGAACGTTAATTGTCGATGTAATGGAAGTATTTTTTATATACACTCTTCTCCTTATTAATACGGCGTAGGTAGGCCTTAGTGATACGGTATGCTTATATTCACTTAAAAATTTGAGCTCATTAGTCATCTGTAGATACAATATTTGAATCGATTTGATCAAATGCTCATTGCAATTATAGTAATATACGTATTTTGTATTTAGTTAGCTTTATTACAATAAGTATTTTTATTTTTATTTTTTTTATATAAAGCTTACTGTATTTAAATTACTACTACTTATTATTAAGATATTATTTTCTAATTCTATTAAATATCGTTCCATCATCGATATAATAGCGTTAAAAATTTTGTAGGGCTTATCAGATTGTATTTACTTTGAAAATTTCTGCATGCTCACTTCCTTCCGCCATTATGAGTGTCGCTGTGTAGTGTGTACTAATTATGTACATGCTGGAAAAATTATACTGTTAAAGGTGGCGTAAAAAATTAATGGACACGCAAAGAAACCCTTGAATTTATATATTTGCTAAATAATGTCTATAATATATTGTAAATTATATAATATAATTTATCCTTAATTGAGACTTGTTGGAGTTGCATCTTAATTTAATTTTTTTCTTTTTTATAATTTAGAGATGATGGATATCTACTTTTTATACCGTATAAAACATACCTAAGAAAATATTACAAAGGTACATAATTATTTTTAAATTTATTGTTAAAATGAAGATTTTTTTATTATACACTCTTTTAGTAAAATAATACAACAAAAAATATTGAGCATATGAAATTTATTAACACGATACAAAATATTCCTTGTATTGCATATAGTAAGTACTTTTACTACAAATAAACCAAATGTATTTAAAAAGTAAGTAATGAAAATTACTAGGTAGGACTTTCAAATTTTGGCATTGGTGTCTTAATTAACGAGTGAAGTTGAGATCGATGTTAATTGATTAGAGTCTCCAACTTAGAACTGTGATACCTACAGTCTATCCTGGATTCTACAAACATTTTGACTGTATGCCAACAAAGTTTTAATAGAATACAAGCATGTATTTAAATTCGATGCTAAAGCTTAGTTTTAAGCAAGAGGATGCAACGTTGCTAATTTTCTACGGTCAAATTGCAGTTCTGGCGATACAATAGCGTTATATTGGCCTAGCTCAAAATTGACCTATTGTGTGTATACATATAAAATATATATCTGTCTGTAAATATTCTTAGTACTAAATAAAATTGTAATATATTACTTGCCCAGCTACAACGTAACTTTATGTGTATGAGTAATTATACATATGCAGTTTTTTTAATAAAACCGCACAAAAAGTAAGATTGCTTTAGATGGCGTGAAACATTGAAATCACGCGAGAAAGCACTCGGCTTCACGTTCACGTAACAAATACTGACGTCAATTTTCAATTGAGTCATTACATGTGAAATTCTAAATTACATATAAACAAAGTTGCTATGGACTTAATAGCAAAGTAAATATTTTTTGTAATAATATTATTTTCTGTTTAGTGATTTTAAATAGATAAGAAGAAACCGTATACAAGTATACAGGTACATAAATAAATAGGTATGCAGGTACATAAATATAAATCACTTACATAAAAGACTAAATGCAGTGTTTGGGATTGTTAAAGATTTCAATATATTATTTAGTAAAGAAATCTGAAACTGAATTAAAAGATATGTGATGATTATATGTTTCCATCTATGTCTTCAAATAAATAAATACATGATTCGCTCCGAAAATGAAATTAACTATTTGACACAAAAATACAGGTTTTTGAGCATACATATCAAAAATTACTGATCCAGATGTCAAACATACTGAAGCGTACCCTCAATGAAGTACGTCACGCCGACCATAAGCCGTCACGCAGCATATTAACGCGAGAACTGACATTTCAATTACATGGTACTGTACAATTAATAGAATTTCTACCTTACTGAAACAAAATAAAGTTGATTTGAACAGCAAGTGTAACATTGGCATTTAACGTATATACCCTATTGGACAGTTCCCGAGAATACGACAGTAGTCGAATAATACGATGTAGATTAAATTTGGTACGTTTTTGGGCCAAAGCTACGCGGAAGTTCGAAAGTAATTTCGTAAATGATTTTAGGTAAAGAACTTGTTAAGAATATTCACGAGTATTTTTTAGCTTTTGTTCGTGAAATTAATAATTTAATTTCGTTACCCTCAACTTCTCCGTGTACGTAAACTTTGAAATTTTCCTGTGTAGCCTACATTTTAAGCCGAAACATAATTATTTAAATGTGTATGTGTATTTAAGTGTATGCACAAAACTGCTTCGTATTCGAACTTTACCGTGTTCAATGATAAATTGAATGTTTATAGCGAAAATTTACAAATTTAAATACATAGGAAATTTGTGCATCCTCAGTTCACTTATTTGCAATAGCGTAAAAGTTTCTATCGAGATTTTAAACTACTATACAAAATTAAAAAAAAAAACACAACTGTTTTGTGCAGTGAGTAAAACTAAATATGGAAAATCTTCAAATTTTTTTTTCTCATAGTAAGGTAAGTTAGCATTAAGACATTATTTTATTTACTATTCGCCCAATTTTAAGGACACTATTATACAGCTCATCGCCGTACTTTGTTTACCGGAGCGAGGAAATAAAAATAATTTAAATATAATCAACCCCACGGGTGGGTATCGAACCTACAACAAACGTGTCTTGCAGTCAGACGATGTTTCATTTGAGTGATACGAGTATATGTACACTTCGAGTCATAAGTGGAAATCAATGTGCCTACTAGTGTATACAGGAACAGGCGTGAAACTGTAACAATATATAATGTAGTAATATATATATTGATTTTGGTAGAAAAATACATATATGTATGTATATATAGAATATTATTATTATTTTCAATTACATTTAAAGTTAAAAAAAAATTACGTTTTTAACGTAGAGGTCATGGTTGGGTTCAAATGCTATTACGGGAAAAATAGTTCTTGCATAGAATGCATTGTTAGCTTCCATTGCTTTAAAAGTATTTTTATCTATGTCTACTCTTCCAAATAGGGAAAGTATATCATATCGAATCATTGTACCGAATATCCATTTATATATTGTATTTATTTTTAAAATAGTAATTGTAGATAAGATTTGCTGCATTACTTTTTTACTCTTAATTGTATATAGCTTAATTTTATTATTAATTTTAAATGAAATTAAAATTTAATATGGCTTCTCTAAAATTTATTTCAAAGATTTATGATCCTGGGGCCTAACGCAACTTAACTTCGCTTTACAAGTGACGTCGTACTCAATAGACAAGACTTAAACTTCTGTTCAAATAAACTTTTCATTGTGTTCCCGTTGGATTAATACGTGAAGTTTGCAAAGGGTGACCTAAGTTTTCGTCAGTTTCTATTAATTACTCAAGTTGGAGTTAGGTCGATATTAATTAATTAGGGACTTGAGATTTGTGACGTATCCTAAGTTAAGATACTTTGAACTTTTAAATTAGAGTTTTTGTGCTTTCTAATATATACATTTAATTTAGTTATATAAAAAATATGATAACATGCAGTTATAAAATTTTAATGAGTAGTAGTATTCATAATGCTTATGTGCAATTAATTAACTTTTGCTATAGATACTCGTTCGTTTTAACAATGGCTTGTCACTCTCGATAAACCGCACATATCACAATTTACCTTAAAATATCTCTGGTCTTAATATATTGCTTAATTTCTAGTGGTCATTTATATCTACTATCTCTTGAGAAAGCTCTACAATGTTAATAACATAAAATTCAATTCAAAATAATAGAAGATTCATTATTCTCTGCAAATGATAAAATTTAGATTAAAAATTAGACTATATTGTCGCGTCATGCCCTATTCTGGGGGTGTTTATATTTCAATAATAAATAAATATATAATTTATATAGTAATGTAAATATGTAGGAAGAAATAGTTTTTGTAGCTTTCCGATGTGTCCCTCATATGTCCAAGTAGACAGAGAGAACGACATGTCAAGATTGAAATTTTTCGGCCATTATTCAAAATTCACAATTTACCCGAGTAGGAATTGCACCTACTTTTGCTAACCTTTCGCTACAATAACCTCAAATACTCAAAAACTTTATATACTGTAATATAATAATTTTATAATTTTATTGTCTTTATTGCATTCAAAAACACACAATTATACAAGTTAAGTTAGCAAAGTTGGACTTATTTCTATAAGAGATTTGTTTTAGCCAAACAGCATATTGCGAGAAGAAAATAATGAACAATATTCAAATAGAACGCAGGCTTAACAAAAAATATAAAATATTTAAATTATTACTACAAAAAGTGCTGCAATAAATAGTGATGCGAAAATTGTATAATAACCATTACATGCTTGTTTCCCAGACTACCGTTGAGGGAAAAAGTAGCTCATGAATATATTTCTTGAAAGCTTTAAAACACTTTGTCATTATTACGACTTTGGCGCGGCAGTAGACTTGTCCTCTGTGTTTAACTTAATAGCTCTATTACTATAATGAGAAACCAAGCGTTTGTGACACGGTAGAATTTACTACAAGCTGTTTTAATATAGCCGTTTGATATTAATGACTTCATAATAAATTATGTATGCTCCGAAATAATACGCATTTGGACCTTTTACTTATATTTTAAATGGCATAGTTTATTTTATACCAAAAAAGAAAAATATATTATTTTTATATCATATTCAAATTTGTTTTATAATAACGAATTTATTATTATTTATTTTTTTACCTTATTGAATATTTATTGATATTATTTTAATCGAAAGAACTCATTAGTGAACTAATCGTTAATAATATTAAATGTTTTTACATTTCGGGTTGTAGATGTACTGTATTAACAAAGTATCTCACTCCACCAAAACCTTGTGGATGATATTGTCATCAATCATGATCAACGTGTTACGAGTATATTATATTTAACTTTTACTTCCATATATAAATTCAATATATTTCAAGGATAAACTCACATTTATCTTCTAAGTTAGACAGTTAGGTGTAACAGAAACGTAAGGACACTTTGTTGCCAAGAAGCCATATAGATCAAAGTGCAAAATATCCAGAGCGCATTACTCTTTGACTGTCAAGAACACCGTAGGGAATCCTTCTTAGTGAAGATGCTTGAAACCTTTTCACTTTACGTATCTTTATAGCTTTCTTATCGGATCTGTCATTTAAAAATATAGAATTTTTCTTCGATGGTTAAGACTTTTAAGAGCTTATATAAATTTATTATAAAAATAAAACTTTAAATAAGAAAAGAATGCAAGAAATAGTTCAACGCTTTATAGAGAAACAAGTGTCGAAACACTCCTTAGTTCACTTTGAGCGGAATTTCCAGATATTACGTGTGGTACATTGGATCTCAGTCATTTTTAACTTAACATGTATTACCCTAATAATGAATTACCCTAATTAATGCGCCTACCGCGTGAAATAATATATATATATATATATATATATATATATATATATATATATATATATATATATATATATATATATATATATATATATATATATATATATAGATATATATATATATATATATATATATATATATATATATATATATAGTATATATATATATATATATATATATATATATATATATATATATACATAAAGCTAGCTATAAAGATACGTAAGTACTAGTCCACTAAATCAATTACTCAATACTTGTATTTGCTCTTTAATGCTAATATCTAATACTGAGTGTGTATCTATAAAAAATATAAAAGATTACATACAATGAAATTACTCACAATATTCGTCAATATATAGCAACATCTAGATGAAGCATTCATTAAAATCGCTTCTATGTTCACGTAAAGCGAACACCTGGAGCGCATTGAAATCGTTCTTTTGTCCTTGTTGAATTTGGCTTTGGCAGGAAGAACATGATTACTCTTGAAACATAACGTTTTGTTCAAATTTGCATTTGTTATTTACTGGCTCAATATTTTACTGTAATAATATATTGAGAATTTTGCTATTCTACTTTCTACAGGATGTCGTCGTGTTGCAGCGGCACAGCGTCTTACTGTAAATACGACGGGTTCGATTCCCACTTGGGGGTAGTGAATTATTTAATTTCCTCGCTCTGGTAACAAGACAAACAACGGCGTTGAGGTCCGCCAATTTCACAATGTCTCCAAATTGGGTAAAAAATGGGGAAAGGCGTGTCTTAATACTGGGTACCCTCTGTCGTGTAGCAAAGTGTGCTATATGCAGGATATAATGTGAAGATTTTTTTTTAAAGATTGTATATTTTAGTCTTATTCTATAATCATAATTGAAACGTATATATAAAAAAAATATCCTGTTCATAATAATGGTTAATTAAATTAACACTGACGTAATTATTTTCGCTTTATTAAGATTCCGATACCATTGTTTAAATTTATATTATTAAAATATAATGTTTTTCAATTTTTGAATACGATGTTTTTGAAAAGCTAAACAAACGTGACTAAATTATTTTTGTGTATGTATTTTTTATAATATCGTTCTATACAAGCTTTAAAATGTATATGGGTATATAGATAAATATATTTATATGATTTTATTTTCTTCAGGTGTGAAAATTGCTGTCGAGCTGTTGCTGTCGAGTCGTCTAAGAATAGGACGCAATATGATATTTGCAGCTCTATATATGGGATCATTCCATTCAATCTTCAGATAGCTTTGATATGTGAACATCAGTTTCTCTTCACTTTGAAATCGAAGTAACAATCGTATAAAATATTTATAGTGAATTGATTTATCTATGCTATGGTGCTATGCTAATATAAAGTTGAAGGGTTTTTTTTGGTTGAACACGCTAATCATATCAAATTTTTGCGTAGAAGGCTATGTGTAACATAATCGCGTAAATCCTTTCAATGTGAGATACATGCCGTTACATAGTAACTGTCAAAACAAATTTATGCAAATTGTTTATTAATATGAATTTAAATTTCACAACTTTTATTAAAATATCTAATGGAAGATCATTTTGTCGTCTATCATGTTTTGTCTATTTTAGAAACATTGCATGTCGATTAGAAGGTCCGTTTAATGCGGACCAAACTACAACCATCGCCTGTATAATTAGATATTATACAAAAGCGTCAAGATTACGTCGGTAATACTAAAATAACGACGCCTAAGCGAATATTTAGTGACGTTTTGTTATAAATAATAACAAAAGAATAGAATTCAAAACACAATTAATTAAGCTTTATTAATGAATAAAATTTTACATATTTCTTGAACAATCAATAAATTATTCTCACGATGCCATAAATTTCAGCACCCAAGTAGGTATTTGTCAGAAATTGTAAGCCCGAGTATATCCATGACAAATACGTTAAAAGTAAATTTTAATGTATTGCCGTCGCGATTTAAATAAATGTGATCTTATTCAATCAGTCCCTTTTGCTATTGTCTTTTTACATATGATAAAATAATGTACATTTTATTTTTCATTTTATTTCCACACATTTCCTTACATTTCTAACAATGAATTTACATGTTTTAGTACGTTAATAGGTTCTTATTATAATATGTATACTATTAAAGTATTATTAGTATTATAAAAAATTCAATTTAAGGACCACCTACTAGGATTTATGTATTTGAAATATTTGAGATACTGATTTAGTTACGAATACTACTGCCAAATTCGAAAAATCGTAGCTTTTCTTATCACGCGCATATACATTTTTATTTATTTATTTGTTTGTAAATTATTCATTTAGGTAATAATCTCAAACATGTAAATGTATATGAAAATATAATAAAATCAATATTATATTTTCATATAGGTTTTCTTGATATAGTATGCTATATATAATAATAAGTGAACAGCTAATGCATACAATAATATCATAGCCGCGGCATAGATACTTAAGGAGTAGAATCATAAAGTGTTAATGATATCGTTAGTACGGCAAAACGTTTCCCAGTTTAGTCGTTTGCCGATAATCGAATACATAAATCACAATAAAACTCAAAGCAGAGCGACGCCATTGCCAATTTATGGTTCCCATGTATCCAGGGGGTTTCTGAAATAATGGTAAAATTACGACTCCGTATGCTCAGATCAGGACTAATGGGATAATAGAAGCAACAAATTGCCTTCCTCCTTTCTTTTACTTATAAAAGTGTTAACTTATAAAATGAAATTAATGATCGTGCGTACGAAATTCAGTGGAAGCTAACGTTTTTAATTCATATCGATTTACTTATTACTATATAATCAATGCTGCTTGCATTTTGAGTTTAAGTATTAGTAAAAGTCTATACTAATATTACTAAGAGGCAAAGTTTCTTACTTTGTTTGTATGTTGGCCGTAATCTTCAGAAATAGTACTCCAATCATAAAAATTCTTTCACTGAGAGAGAGCTACACTATTCAGAAGTGATAAAGGCTATATTTTACTGATTGAACAAAAGTATCTGTGATTAACAACAGTACATATTTGCAAATCAAGTCAGAGTAAAGCGCAAGAGATATGATACTACCTAGACGAAAGAACTGTTGATCTTTATTAGTTCTACAAAAAAGGTTTTTTATGTTAATTGAAAGATATAAATCTCATGTAAAATTTAGTTGTATTTTTCATGATAATATTATTTCAAGATAATTTCGTGTTATATGGTTACGAAATAATTTATACATATCAATAATCAATAAAATTGTAGTATTTATTTGTGATTTCAAAATAACTGTATTTACGTATATACAAGGGTCTACTGTCTGTCTTAATTTTTGTACGCGCTTATCTCCGGAACAGCTGAATTGCTTTTTAATGAGATGCATACTTTTTAACACAAACGGGATCAGGATTCACGCGGATAAAATGTTATATTTATAATTAAAATTTTAATTTATATTCCTACTTATAAGAAAAATATGAGTTACATTAATTTTCATAGACAAAGCAATTCAAAAAAAAAAATATATTTCATCAATTTCGATTTAGGACGTTTGAACGATGTTCGTGGACTTACTATAATATAATACAATTAGTATTATATTATAGTAAGTCCACGAACATCGATCAAACGTCCTAAATCGAAATTGATGAAATATTATTTTTTAACAAAAAACAATATCAATACAATGTTAATAACATTTTACAAAGTTGACGTTATTAAACTCCTATTTATATAATAAATATATGAAATCTATTGATGTTTAAATGCAATAAATAGCATCTGTAATAAAACGTACATAAAATAGAATTTGAAATATAATTCAATATAATAGATAATTGAGAATACATAAATATATATAAGTTTACAAATGAGATCGTGTGCATATATAAAACTACTTTTATAGAGTGACTAGGTATTATTTTAATAGCATAATACTTATATATTTATTTCCTACACTTTTACGAATCATTTGATGATGCAAGAATTAGAAAGCATATTGTTATTAAGCATAGAACTAAACCTTCTTAGCACTATTTGCAATAAAGTTATATTTAACGCTTGTGTTACTAAAGTGTAATATGATAAGTGGATTTCAGACTAATAAATTAAAAGCTATTTTTTAAAAGAAGTGAGAATTTTTAATTAAAAATATCTTACGATAATATTACCGCTCTCCTTCCGTTCCCAGTAGCATTTTAGTCGTAATTAATTAAGAAAGTCGCATTTGGTGTCAGACCACACTGAGCTGTCGACTGTTATACACTTGGTATTTATGAGACCTCGCGAAGACGGATGAAGTTAGTGTAAAATTATTATCATAATTTCTCACCAAAAACTTCCGAGTGAGTTTACGCTATGAATATTCAAAGGAAAAGTTTAGATCGTGCCAAGTTTTTATTAGCGCTGTCAAGTTGGTGCGCTAGAATTGTTATAATTTGCATTTTTATTTGTTAGCTGCGAAATCTTATTAATTTTCACGTGTCCGAATTATCTACGGCTCGTTCACAATATCAAAACAATACATTATCGTTCATTACTGACGTTTTTAATTGAGTATACTTTCGTATTTATTATATTTTGTGTAATATATATATATATATATATATATATATATATATATATATATATATATATATATATATATATATATATATATATATATATATACCTATTTAGATAAATTGAAGCGTATATTTTTGTGATTACTTTTGTTCGGCCAATTGACACGTAGATGGTTTACTAAATTAAAACATTTTGTACCAAAAAAATTACCAAAAAAAATTAGAACATTTTGTATCTTATTGATCAGCAATCAACCAACAAAAAAATAATCAACAAATACATTATCAGAAAAAAATACATAATCAGAAATTTGAAATTATGTTTACTAACTTGATCTAGAAAAAATTTGCATAGAACGCAATGCAGATTTTATTATGATTTACACAAGCTGATTAATATCAGTAAACTTATAATGGTTTACTTTATACTTTAATATGCTCCAAGTTATAGAGATTAATTTAAAAAAAAGCATGTGAATTTTCATTGTTAGCATCTTTCAGTCAAAATGTTATGTTCAATGTATAGGAATTCTGAATGGTCTCCAATCAGGTGAATTAGTTATTTCTCTCGTTTTAGTAGACAAATTGCGGCCTTGAGTTGATTTGAGCCACTCACCATGCAGTGTCATGTGTATTATCGGGCTGAAAATGGCGAACTAAGTTTCTTAACAATAGGCTACTTTTATGTACTTCTACTATTATGCGGATTAAAACATAAAGCTAAAGATGTTAATAGAATTTGCTATTGATTACTTAAATAATTTTATTTAAATTTTATTCGTTCATGTAAAGTTTATATTCAATGGGCCTTCAATGGAATTATAATTACCTAATACATTTAAAAATATCCCAATTTTGTCGGTAAAAAAAGTTATATAATATAAAGTTCTAAAAAGAAATCGTACATCTACATATGTATATTTACAAACAGTAAATATTCATAAGTATACATGAAAATTGATTTAACAATTCAAATGAACGATAAGTGTAAAGGCTTTTAGTAGAATTGTATGGCGTGGCCTGTATCGTAAACGTTGCTAAATCGCGTATGAAAAGGCTGTATACGTTATTTATGTGTCTGCCTCGCGCCTAGAGGTCCTTTCACACAATTGATTTGCGTGTAAGCCTTTAACAAGGCAATTATTTTTCAAAACACATAGCTCCCAAAATAATGGATAATAATAGGCAAATAATTCGTAACATGAATAACTGTTATGTATATATTATATATAAATACTAAACTACACACTAAACTAACTAACTAAGCACTAGTAGTGTTAAGACAAGCTATTTTCCACATTCCGTCCAAAGTTTCGCCGAAGTCAACGCCACGCTCTGTGTTCTTAACAGAGTGAAGGAAAATAATTCTTTTCACATAGTGGAAATTGACCCTACAAGCGTCGGGCTTACAGTCATACGTTGTGCCTCTGTGCCAAGGCGGCCGATAATATTTCAGCTGTAAAAAAATTGAAAACAATAATTCTGTTTTTAAACATTATTTTCAGATTAAATAGATAATTATAATGTACGAAAAAAATTCGAAACAATATACAATGTTATTACTTTGTATTTTTATACTTTTATCCATATTAATAAATTAGTTGCCGCTACAAATTTGACAAACATCTAATTATTCTCTTTAATAACTATTGACGTGAAGTATTAGTGGTATAAAGTCCTACATTTAACGTAATAGCCCTATTGTTATAATGAGAGGCTAAACGATCGACTGTGGGACACAAAGGACTTATATTATGCATAACTGCAATCATTCCATTGACGTTACTACGGAAATTGCTACTGTACGCCCTATATTACATTTCTATCATTAAGTGGCACTACGGGTATGGGCAAAGGTAGAATTAAAGTGTATTTTTCTTGCTAGTTTACTTAAAGATCAAAGTAAAAGTATCTAGATTCATTACTCTTTGACTGTCAGGTACCACTTGGGACGTTACTTGCAACTTTTAACGTATTCGTATTTGATTTCAGTCTATATAGGACACATGACTAAGCAGTCCACTTGCATTTTTTATGTCACATATATAGACACACAATTTAGTTCCATAAATATGTATATATATTCAATGATTATTTTCACATATGATCATTTAAGCTATAAACATACTAGGTGTATTTCAAAAGAGTTTGTGTTTTATTTACATAAGTTCAAAGTAAATTGTAAAATGTTAATATTAGCCTAATTGAAAATAATAGGATTTTTAAAAATTATTTCATGTAATGCTAACAATTTATAAAACTAATATAGAAATGTAAATTTTATCTTACATAATTAATGCAAGTGGATGCTTTTTAAACTACACTGTATTCAAAAAGAGATAAATGAAACAAAGTAAAATTCTGGTTTTAGCTGCTTAAAAGGTAGGGTACGCTATTCATTCAAATTCAAAAACGCGAGCGAGTTTGGACTCCAAGCTCGGGTATTCAGCAACCAGAGGGATAAAACAAAAGGGATGTAGGAAGATTTACGGACAGTTCACAATGCAATGATATGCCGTCCGCTGAAATCCCTCGTAATAATAAAATTGGAGCACACAACTTCTACCATAGTACGTATTAGTATTTTTACAATATTATGTTGGGATTTCCTTAAAATCACAGTTAAGCTTACGTTAATTCTGTTTTTAATTAATAAAAAAAATTATTAGTAATATAACAATAAATTACATACATTTTTTTTATTTATTAGTAAGTTTATTTTTTGTTTTGTATATTTTTTTAGTTTCGCGTTAAGCCGTTGAGTTCCGCTCCTTATCACTTATCATGTCATGTCACAAAATCGAAGTGATGAAATTGGCGAAGTGAATTGTGCTCCGCTGGCACGCTCTGTACGCCATAGCTAAAAAGAAAAGGAAGAAGGAAAGTGATGAACAGAGTGTCTTAACACTAGGTTCCCTCTGTCTACCCTGCTATAAATTTTTTATACACATATATTTACTATCAAGAGCTCGCTATATAGTTGTTACTGCCCTCACATGTTTGCAGAATATCTCATAAACAAGAATATATACAGGTTGAAAATTGTTGTTATTATTTAGCCATTTATTCATTACTTTAGTCTCGTTAACATTCAGGACAATGTGATCCAAGCACTAGTCCAAAGGGCCTCGTTAACATTTTCACACAATAGAACCTTTTTGTATTAAGCAATTAACCTTCAAGTGGTTGCGATATAATTAATTCATGTCCATTTATTGAGTAAACATTTAAACTATAAGAAATATTCTTAATTAAGTTTAATTAAAATGTCTTTTTTTCACGAAACATCATTGAATAGCTCGTTTTAAAATTCCTGAGCGTACGATTAAATCAGGTCTTTTATCTCTATTTGAATTCAACTTTAGCAAAAAAGACGGGATTACGCTTCTTGAAACACAGCGTCTTGTGTATATTTGCATAAGTTATTTGTGAACGCGCACTCGGCATATTGCCGTGAATATTTAATACGTTCCTTGCCTTCACCAAAAATATTTCTTTGTGGCATAACACTATTCAAACTACACCAGTTGAATAAATTTTATATTTAAGCATGTCGCTATATAAAAGAATCGTATATACGAGATGCTTTTAGTAAAATCACGGTATCGCGTGTCTTATATAATAAACATAAAACCTTTACAAAAACAGTAAATGCTTTGTAATGCAAGTCATCTAATCAATGGACTTTTCATAGAAATTGTTTAAAGATTGTAGGCCACTTTTGGTTAAAAATATTTAGATACTCGTAAAGGTCTAAACTCACAGTACAATAATCTAGGTTGATAAAAACAAAAAAAAAACAACCGAATACAGTACCTACAAAAATAATAAAATATTTTTTTGTCTATGTTTTATTTTCTTAAAGGTACATTATACATTTATTCTACTTTTATGAAACAAAAATTGATTCCTTTGTCTCGATGAATGTGATTACAAGTTTTGGATCTTGCGATACTTAAGTTTTGATTTTGGAATCGTAATTTTTGTTTATAATATATTACTACCGTTATGAATATTTATGTTGAGATCAGCTGTAAATCGTACCGATGTATTGGCCTGTGGGATTAAACGAAAATCGATACAAGATAAACTGGACTACCGCACAAATCCCTATAAAACCGCGAAGTGTTCGAAAATGATTTATAGATATACCAGCTGGAATGAATTTTCACACAAAAACAGATTATAGAAATCCTTGTCAAATCCTTTTAGCATATGAATAAATAATTATTAGTAAATATAAAATTATATCAAAGGCGACGTGGCGCAGTGGGGAAGCACCTGAGGTTACTCGTATATCTCCATTGAATAAATTTTTGATTTACAATCTGGTACTACAAAGCGCTGCGTTGAGTTCCGTCACTCAACAACGAACAGGCAGGCATATGCAAGATAAAATTTGACCGTTTTTTCTGTTTCATTATATTTAAAATACTATATTGACATTCAATTTTTAATAAAAATTTTATATAAAAAAATTGACCACAAATTTACTATTTTCTCTGAAAATTGAAAAAAATAATACACATAAAAAAATCTTTTAGTTTATAAAAATTACGTGAATTTGCGAATGTAATTTTATCTTCTCATATCATTGTTAAAGCTGTTGATCGCGTTCCACGAGCGCGACGGCAAAACTGTACCTCACTCCTAGAGCTTGACGTTTTATAGATGCTTATTTTTAACAGTAGCAAATCGTAACCTGTTTCTTTCTTGCTCTATATGGGATCGCAGCAGGAACACGTGACATGTCAAGTAGAAAAACCACACCTGACTCAGTTCTATTTTGAGTGCGTAGAAGTTGTGTTGTGTAGGTTCATAAAATAATATTATTTAAAATTGATTATTATTGTTATTGTTTTTTTTTAACTATTTTTACTATCATATTAACTTCCATAAACTGGAACTACTAAAGTTATTGAATAGTAATTTCAAATTCACATTTGATAAATATTTCATACGTTGAACGACCATGTAAATTTCATTTCACCTATGTATTACGGTCCCATTTGAAATATCCCTGTCATAAAAGTATGAAAACTGGCAAAAATCGGTCCGTTCCGAAATATCCGGTTCGTCGTTTTGATCGTTTCATGCATTTATATATCTGTATTTCGTAAACGTAGTTACGTATAAAAATCGTGTTTTAAGCATAACTTAAAATATGTTAACTTTATTGTTGCCATATTATTTATACGAGAGCGAAGAAAATGAAAAAAATTCATTCTCCCTAAAAATCCCATGTGAATCAAACCGACAATCCGTCGCGTTCACATATAGACGTTTCTCGATTACAATATTATAGTATCTAAATACCTTTGTTTTTAGATGATAACGATGCTACTCCTACGAGTAATGTAAACGTAACAAAGTAGAAATTTGTTTTAGCACTTGACAATAATCCCATTAAAAACGAAGCTATTTTCATAAAATTTTCACATTTTTAGTTGAGTAGTTGTCATAACAAATTTTCGTTTACAATGAAAAAAGTATGTTTTAGCAACCATGTTAAAGTAATTCTATCTTAGAATTATTACCGAAAAAATTATCAGTTCATTTATCCTTGAATTATTATTATCTATTTATATACAATACGCAACTGTTTTATTATTATTCACATGGCAAGGATACAAATAATTATAATGAAACAAAAAATATGAATGTAGCGGGACTGAAACTCGCGTTTCGTGGTAACCGTCCAAGTGCTCCAGCCAATTAAGTCAAACGTTCTTATCGATCTACGTCAAAATTCGTACACGCTTGTTAAAATTTCTTTCAGTTGTTATTTAGTTATTTAGGTCTGAAACACAATTTAGTGTTCAAGTATTTAATAAATAGCATTATCTCTTGCCAAGTTTATTCTTAGCAACAATGTATGGTACCGATAAATTGTTATTACCCGCTGACTCGCATCTTACACGTATTAAGCCTAAAGCGCTAATTATAGCTACATTTAACGCTAACGGTGTCAAAGGTCAGAGAGAGGCGATGGGCGTTCTCGCGCAATCCCGTCAAATTAATATCTTCTGCATACAGGAATCTTTCCTTAAGCCTATTGTTCGTAATCCTAATATTGCGAACTATAGGATTATCAGGAATGATAGGGTCACTCAAAAAGGTTAGCACTATCATTTATTATAAAAGGAATTTGCACTGTGTGCCGTTCGACACTCCGTCTCTTACTAACATCGAGGCGTCGGTATGCCAGGTATTCATGACTGGCCATCAGCCTTTAATAATTGCCTCTGTCTATCTGTCACCTTCCAAGCAATTATTAGAAGGCGACATTCTGGCGCTACGGGTGATGTATGGGTGACTCGGTCCTCCTGACCGGGGATCTCATTTGTAAACTGAAATTGCTCCAAAAATTTCTCTACAGGTAAGCTTCTAGATGAGATAACACGAAAGTATAATGCTTTTGTGTATAGGTCCCCCTACACTAACCCATTTTGGCCCTGGTGGCTCTGCCGAGGTTTAGGATATAGCGGTTCTATCAAATGTCAGTCTGTGGCTACAATCCATAGAATCGCTGTCTGAACTCGACTTTGATCACCGTCCTGTAGCTCTGACGATAGATAGTGAGAGCCCCTCTGGTCCCCCTACTAAGACCGTTGTCGACTGGAAGAGATTTTCGAAGCTTCTCCGGTCCATTGAATCACCACTCCACGAGCTGATACCTGGAATAACCGAATCTGCAGAGTCAGCTATAGATGCGGCGTAAAAATTCGCTGAATATATACAGAACTCTATCCGAACCTGTTCGAAAGAGGTTCCAAATCTACCCCAGGGGAGATTTGAAATTTAAGATAAACTTAGAAGCTCATAAGGCGTAGAAATAATAAAGCACCAGCTGACAAAGGTGGACTCCGCGGTTGCAGAGGCCTCTATGCCCCCGACCGGCGAGCGACTTCGCCCGACCTCGACGAGGCCAAAGTCATCATCAAAAATCTGAAAGATAGGAAGTCCCCGGGGCCTGACCGTCTTTCCAACAGAACATTAAAATCTCTTCCGGCCCAGTTCGTGTCGCTTCTTTTAGTATTGATATTCAACTCACTGTTGAAATTTTACTCCTTCCCTGATGAGTGGAAGGAGGCCATTGTCATTGGCATACCTAAATCCAATAAGCCTCGGAATCTCGCATCTAGTTATAGGCCTATCGGTTTACTCAGATGCCTAGGAAAAATTTACCAGAGAATAATCTTGGTTAGACTCTCTGAAGTGGTAGAGACCAAATCCCTGCTCATAAATGAGCAATTCGGTTTTAGGAAAAAGCACTCTCGTAAAGCTGTTCACCAAGCGCACCGCCTCGTAGTGTATATAGCTCGTTATAATATCAGAACGACGGCACACAGTAGCACTACAGTCATTCTTCTCGATATGTGTAGCACAACGGCTTGATTTTCAAGCTGCTCACCGCCGGTGTATCACACTGTCTAGTGTACGAGACTTCTTGTCAAATAGATATTTTCGATACAAAGTACCTCTACCGCCGCCGACAACACCGCCCTATACAGTACTACTCGATATTCTCGCCTGTTGACTGAAAGACTCCAGAGTGCGGCCGACGCCCTCGGCGATTGGTACCGTTTATGGAGGATCGAAGTTAATCCGGATAAGAGTGAAGGGATCTTATTTCCTCGTGTCAAACACAAAACGACCTTCACCGTGTATATGTTAAACCGACCTATTCCCTGCAAACCACAGGTAAATTATCTAGTAGTAATCCTAGATTCCAGTCTCTTTTTCAGCCCACACGTCAAAAGAGCCAGAAACAAAGTCTCAGTAGGCTTAATCTTCTTATTTGCAAGCAGAGTAAATTGTTACTTAGACATAAGCTGACACTATACAAAATTTGCAACTCGTTCGCAATGTCGACTGAATGAATACATAGAGACTGGAATCGATTCAAGAGTACTGCAAAGGCCTATCCAGGCGCTACTATGAGCGCGCAGCCACTCACGCGAACCCCCTTATAGTACAGGCGTGTGACTACACCCCGTACGCTAAAACTAAGCTCAGACGCCCGCGTAGCGTTCTATTAGAACCAGAAGACTCCATTACATGCTAATGCCACACACGTAGGTAGGAAGCACAAAACCAATACACGACACTCACACCGCCGTCGACGGAAACGACGACGAAGTCCAGTATATTTGACGGTGTCACTGCGCGTTGGCGTGGCTGAGCCCAGCAGTTGGGGACTGCTAGGTTCCTGTAGATTAGTCTAAGTTTCTCCAGTCGCGTCTTCAGGTCACGGCTGATTTGTTAAGAATAGGGAACTCCCCCATCCCGCTCGTCGACCGCAAGCCGAGGCTCGAGTCCCGCAGGGGACGCCCTTGCCGCCGACGTTTCCTCTTAAGAAGACACGATGATGCTTGCTACTTTTAGGGACAAAGTACCCTCTTCCCTCCCCAAACGGTATCGCTGTCAAGGCCAATAGGGCTAACAGCATTACTCACGATAAAAAAAAAAAAATAAATTGTAAAAAATTCCTCTTCACAGATGTTAATGATATAAATGCTATGCTATGTCATGGCTATGTCATGACTTAGCATTTATATCATTAACATCCCTGAAGAGGAATTTTTTACAATTTATTTTCTTTTTTTTTTGTTCTCATATACATTAAATTGAGGACACGCTATAATATAAAAATTAATTGGATATTAGTCCAATTAATTATAAAACTTCATTTATTTCTGGATGCATCTCGAGTTAGCACTAGTATTATAGTTAATACCAGATCAAAAAAGAAAATAGTTTAAAATAATGTGAAGTACTTGGATAAATAAAAAATAATATATATGTATGTAAGGTTGTTAATTAATATGTAAACAAACGTTGTGATAACAATTAAATATCATAAAATTTTTAATATAAGTATTAATTACGTGATGCTTGTTGTTTCCACCACTTAAATTACACATATTTTGTATGTTATACACAAATATTAATTTAAATAAACTAAATAAATTACTTAGTATAATGATAAGTCTTAATGTGTAGTTTCGCCACCCTACTCGCAACTACCCGAATTCGGACGGAAAACGGAGAATAGACTGTCATGTGTAATGTTAACAAAACTAGAAAAATAATTGTACATAATACATTTGTCATATAATGTAACAATCTGTATTTCGATTCGACTGTTTCTATCAAATTATTCACATCTCTACGCAGATATAAACAACTTCATTCGGCAGGTTTCGTCGACAGCCGAATGTTGCCGAATATCTTTATTTTACGACGGTCACGTAGCAGCTCAGTCGCGTCGTAGCCACCGTAGCGGTTGCGTGCTTACGTCCAGTCTACGACAGTACGTAACGCTCAATAGTACAAGAATTAATTCTTTTATGTTATAATTAAATTAAATTTTCGTGTGAATCAAAAATGGTGCAAGTTTATAATACGAGTAGCTATGGATATCTATAAGAGGAGGTAAGTTTTTTTTCAAATTCAGTTTAAATTAATGTATTTAATTTTATGTGTTGTTTTTTTTTGACATTCTGTTACATATTATCATATATAGAAATACGGTTTTGAAAACTTATTCGATTTTGATCTTGGCATTTTAAAAATAAAGTCATACAAGATTGTATCCACATATATAATTAAGGGACAGAGGACCTAATGTTAAGGCACTTCGTTCTTTACTTTTCACCCGAGCATGAGCCATTGGGGGTTTAGTAGCGTAAATAATATATTCGCCTATGTTGCGAGGGGAATTCAAAATATATTCATATTATTTAACAGTTTTTATGAAATTGGATTAGTAATAGCTTTAATAACGATCAAAAATCAATATATTTAAATAAAATCTTTATTTTACTCAAATATCAAATATTTAAATAAAAATCGAAAATTAACAGATTAATTATTTTCATAAAACGTTAATTTATACCAATTTTTTTTTTATTTTAAATTGTGAATAATATTTATATAGTAGCCACTTGGATTATAGTGTTATCTTCTAAAGTAACTGTTTTCGGATTACTCATTAACACATCAGTTATTATTTATATGAAATTTGAGATTAAATGAAATTTGAACTCCTAGCAGCAACGTGACCCAACATAACCTAACTTCACCACAACGGTGTCGAAAAACGGTGTATAGTGAACAGAATATTTTACGTTTATATATTACGGTTGTATTTCTATTGAACGGACCGACGTAGTTAATTAATTGTTTTCAATGTTGTTGACAGCTGCTTCATCACGCCAAGGCTATTTTTGCGTGGTTCGTAACTAAAATTATTTAACATCTTTAAAAAATAAATAGTTATTAGGATCTTTATTAAAAAATATATCTATAGCTGTACTATGTGCTTACTACCGTTGCAGTTCCTTCTTACTGCTACTTTAAGATTTCTATATTTAATTTCACGTAAGGTTAGAGGCTCAAATTCATAGCAACTTTCAAAATTTCGTTTCAATATATCGCATAGCAAATATATAATTTGACTCAATGTATTACTTACTTTCATATATACATATATACAACATATATGTTACATGTTTATTCTTTTTTATCTTGTAATGGCAAGATTACAAAGGGACGGTAGAATATAATAGGAACGTTACATTAATTCAGATGAAAGGGGCTGAGGAATAGGTAATAACTGTGTCTAATTTAGATTACTTGGGTAATCAAAAGCAGTTGTGTAGGATCAAATTACATACCATTAGGGTTGCTGGAAATAATTGATGAGCCACCCCTCTTCTTTATTGGTATCAAATTTCTTGCTTTGGGATAATTACGATGTTTTGTTTATCTTTCGCTAATTTCAATTTGTTTTGAATTTTTTTTAATTATAGGTTTTATTACCTTGGACGGTCCCTAATGGGCGCAAGTTCAAATTCTGCTACGTTAAAAAAAAACAAATATTTTATTTATTTATTATTCCTATCTATTTCGTAATACTCAATATACAAAATATAAAAAAAAACGACGATTATACACGTAAGATGTTTTGTAGGGTGACAGTGACTTAATTAATATTACTAGTTACATTAATATTCTTGTTCGTTTTTAAAAAAGCTAGATACTATTTGTAATGGAAGATAGCTTAATAGTGAATTTAAATCAAATGAAATAAGATTTTTTTTAAATAATCTTTTTTGATTGCCAGCAAAGTGTTAACAAACACTATTGTTATTTTCTTTTATTTTTGCTACAAAATGTATTTTTATTACTAAAAGATCTTTTTAAATTCGCAAATTGCCTACATATTAAGGGACAGACAAATCGTGACAGACCTAATAATATTTTACATTGTACTCCAGTTGTCGCGTTGCGTGTTGGTTTGGCGAAACAAATTGACTTTCTATATATACCAGGGAAACATAAATAATTAAAATCAGCCCAGTTGATCACTGCCTAGCTGAGCTTCGAATTGTCGAGTTCGATACACGTATTTATAAATAAAGTCAAAAGAACGATCACTGGAAGTATCGATTTGCTTATTTGCATTACAAAAACGCTCATAAAGGGGAGCATTAATTCCAGCCGTCGGGCGCACGTGACGGTGGGGCGTCTGTTTTGCACCTACTGCGTATTTTCCCATTGTTCGCGATATAAGTACGTCTCATTTAAGCGTAATCATGCTTTCTGATTGTATTTATATTTAAAAAATATTTTGTTTCTTAATTTCTTTTGATTTTGTATATAATGACCATATAATATTAGTACTTGCGTCTGTAAAAGCGTTTACACTATCTATTTACAAACCTTAAAGGAAATTTTTACAAATGATAATTATAATATTACATAATATAATTATATAACTGCAGAGCAAACGACGTTTTCTAATATTATACAATTAAAATAACGTAATACATTATTCATTAAATCCAGCGTTCGCTCGAATCTTAATTTTTCTTTCCCTTTACAATCATTTCTACGTCATAAAAGACGCTAGAGATAAATAAATTATGATCTCTCATCTCTGTTGAAGGCTTCAAATTCAATTCCAGAAAGGACTCTAAATCTTATTCTGTTCATGAATTCTGTATAAAATACTTCAGTTTTCACGTGAAAGCCTTTTACCGTGTTAAATAAAGACCGGGCGTCAAAAAGCGTACGTGCCAATCACGCGTACGCGGAGGCTTTACTTTTTCATAAAATGTTATGGAGAAAGGAATTAAATGAAAATCTTTATTACTTTTTCGCCTTTTGTAGGTGTGTTTCGATTATATTGATTCAATAATTTTACATATGTTGTAAATATATAATAAATAATAAGATTTTAATCACTTATTGAAGTGTCTTTCCATTTCTTATCATTCTTTTATATGTGATTTTTTAACACTTTGTTGTTATTATGAGAACAATTGTTAACAATTATATTTTAAAACAGGCTAGTAATTAATCGATCGTTTCTGAACATATTATACCTAATAACAGCCTTAATAAATTTTTTAAACGTATGTTTTTTTGTTCAATTTCAAAAGGTATATTTTAATTATTTAATTTAACTTTATGCTATTTGCCGCGAATAACCGGGTAGGTAGAGATAACCTAATGTTAAGGCACTCTGTTCTCCGCTTTGCTATTCGAGATATAGCGTGTTGAGTGGTGGAACTCAACATCACACTTTGCTTTGTTGCCAGAGCGAGGTAAATAAAAATAATTCATTCTCCCTGAGTAGGAATCGAACCAACGACCGTCGCGTCGCCTACGACAGCCGATTAATTATTTACTTCTGTAAAAAAACATAAAACAATAAAATAACGCAAATTAATAATCTTATAATAATTAAATAAGTTTCCTTCGTCACAACTCTTAAGATTTCCGACAGGATAAGAGAATGCGTTCATAACTTTTAAGATCGTGCGGGTAATTGCAAAAGTTTAATTATTACCATTAAGCAAGACATTGCTATTTCTTCGATATTTTGTAAAATTGTAAATGCTGCTTTTATGTTTTATAATTGCATTTATGTGTTCTTAGCACAATGTATAGAACAAGGTAAAAACATCCTCTCTTATAAATAATCTTTTTTCGTAAAACTTATATCAAATAAGGTACAATGCCGTACTTAAAACCTATAATTGTAATATATATATATATATATATATATATATATATATATATATATATATATATATATATATATATATATATATATATATATATATATATATATATATATATATTATATATATATATATATAATACGGGTGTGTAGACTTTTAACATAGCAGGAACTGAATTGTATAGACATTTATTCAAAAGTTTTTACGTTATTCTTGTTTCTTCGAAAGACTTGTAATTCTATTACGAAATTATATATGAAATTGGCATTTGGTATGAGAGGAACAAGAAGTCGAATATTTTTAATATATTATTTAATATATTTATTTAATCAAAATATGAAACATTGTTATTTGTGCACTTTTGCCATCTTATAAGTAATTCGTTGGTCCCTTTATTATAAAAACCATTATGACGGGAATCAATAAAATCTTTGAAAGCTGTTTGGACTGCCCCATTGGAGTTAATTTTTTTCACTTGCAAGAAGTTATCCAAATTTCGAAAGAAACTGTTGGAGTCCAAGGTCCAGTGAGTACGGTGAATGTCTTAAATATGCCAATTGAAGCTCTTCTAATTTTATTTAGGTAACCGTCTGTTGTATAGTGTGTCTAGTCTAGCGTCGTCGTGAAGCAGCAGTGGCGTAGAGCAATTAACCAGACCTCAGTGGTTTAGCAGCTATATTTTTGATCAATGGTTTGCAGTTGCTGAAAATAGCCATCCGCCGTAATCATATGACCAGATTTAAGAAAACTGTAATAAACGACACCGGCACTAGTCCACCAAACGCTCTCAAATCACTTTTTTTGGATCAATTTTCGCCTGGGGCAGGATTTGGCTGGCTTGCCAGGGTCCAGCCATTGCGATGAGTGCTTCCGATTATTGTAGAGAACCCACTTTTGATCACAGGTTATGATTCGATTATAAAACCCTTCATTACTGTGCCGGTTAAGTAATGTAACGCAGCAGTCGACGCGTGTTTGCCGGTTTGCTTCACTCAATTCGTGAGGTACCCATCTTTCAAGCTTTTTAATCTTCCCAATTGGCTTCAAGTGGAATAAAACAGTTTTAAAATAAAACGTTGGAACCAAAAACGCACTGTATTAATCCATTAATCCTTCGAGCCGTTTCCGCACTGATGCCACGGTGGAACTCGTACTCGTAAATAACGCAATATTACGAAATATTACATTTTGTAAGTTGAATGACACTAACAGAAGAACCAGAAAAAAATACAAATGAATAACGGTTAACAAAACACAAATACATGTGTAAGTAGCTGTATAAATTTAAGTTTGGACTTTCTAACCAAAGGGGAGAAATTTGTGATTAAAATAGCCAGTACGATAAAACACCAATTTCATATGTGAGGACCCAATATTAGCATGGTGTATGGTGAACCGCCTTAAATAATGACAGTATTTTTTTAAAGTATTAAGTCAAATATTGATAGTCTCATTTTTGACAATTAGTATGAAAACTCTATAAAATAAACAACAAATTATTTGTTACCTTATAGTTTGTCGTAATATATGTCCTAATTAAATGGAAATTATATGTATATGCAGGATTGCTTAATTTGCTAAGTACTAACATAATAAGCTCTTATTCGGGGTAAGAGAATTAGTCAGGACAAGTAGTCCCTGAGATTAACGCGCATTAAACCATCCGCTTTATAATATTGATATAGATCAGTATAGATAATGTAATAGTTTCATAATAGCTTTGTTATGTAACTACTTTTCACGTTGATCAATATGTTTAATTAAAAAAACACTTGCAAATAAATAATAGTAAATCACTAGAAAATATTAGATGCACATTTTTAATAGTTCAAGTAGACTAATTTCCATTACGGACAGTTCCAATTAGCAGGAAATTGCAGTGCACTCCTGTTAAGTGGATATGCAGTACGTGATTGTGAAGCCTTAAACCTTATTGTATTACCTCTGGCGTTATGTTCGCTCGAAGACTTAATGTAATTCAAGCTTAAGGGAATTCTTGGAGTAATTTGTAAATATATTGCGCTTTTTCGTTATTATTTCTACGAGCTACTTTTCAGGATATAAATTAATACGTATATATTACTAATAAAAAATAAAAAAATAACCAGATATGACTATTTTATTTAAAGATTTGCAAATCAAAAAGAAAAGTCTATATGATCAATTAAACTCTATTCATATTTAACGAGAAAAAAAACAGATCTAAAAAAGGCACGGAAAAGTAGTCTGTGGTGTTGAAAGTGTAGAGGTAAAAAAATACATGTATATACCAAGAATATATTTTTTTGTTTAATAAAGTGTTACGTAAAGTATACATTTATGTTTTGTTTACAGTATTGGATACATGTTGTATTAGCTTTCTAACCATTGATTGGTTGGATTAGTAAAATTGGTTTTTAATTGAATCAAAATTTACAAAATTGCTGTATTTTCCCATTTGTTTTTGTCAAAGCTTTAATATGAGCTTGTATAATTCATTTCCACTTTTCTTTTAAAGGACTAATTTATTTCTTTAAAAAAGATATCTGGACAAATAATATTCCGTTTTTCACCCAAATTTGATAAGAAATTAAATTATTTTAAATTCAAATTCTCAAACATTCTTTATTTAAACAGTTCTTTTTGTAAGCATTTTTGAATCAAATAAGCATAAAGAATAAACATAAAGCTACTTAGCCTTAAGCTTAGCCTTTAAAGGCATTTCTGCTGAAAAGAACCGGCCAGAAACTAAACACTTGGACTTTTAAATATCTGTGTTACAATTTTATTATTAGCTGTCCTGCAATATTTAAATGACATTGACTTCACATATTTATATCACCTTCATATTTCTGACCAATGTAATAGGCTTTACTTACTAGTATTATGTTTAGGAGATCTATAAATGTATGTAGTGGTAAATTTAGAAAATATTGCAGAACTTTTTATATACACTAAGTCCCATAATTTTTTTTTGATCCAACCGACAAATTTACGTTATAAGCTTATCTTTATTACTGCATCCTATCATCTGTCTGCCTCTGTACACAAATATAATAGTTCTCTTTTGTGAGGCTTTAATTTACAACTATTGCGCATACAGTTCGAAAGCTGTCACTGCGCCACAACGGCCTCACCAATTTTAGTTATATACCCAATATATAAAAATGTACCGAGATGTGTGAAAATTTTAATAATAAAAATGTATGTAATGCAGGGGTAATTTATCTTGCAACGCCAGCCGCACGTGCTCGTATCGGTTATGTAAAATGTATTATATTTTAGGTGCTATATGGGCACATGTGTTCTATTATTTTACCCATATACATAGGTCGATGTACATATATATATATACTTGTTAAGCAATTAATTTTGACTAATTATTTGGTGTTATTCATTTTAAATTATAACATTAATTTAAAAAATTGTGCTGCCGCGACACATTTAAGAAATAAAATCTGTACGTGCTTTTTGTAGATGGCCTCGATCTTTGCTCGGATATTAATAATCAAATATCAGATAAAATATAAAAGTCAGTAAACCATTTTTTTTCGGCATTTAGAAAAACACTTTTAACCGTTATATTACATTTGATCATCTATATCTCGTACTCATACTTCGCTAAATTGTAGCCTTTTTGGAAATTAATGTTTCGTAACATTTATTTGTGAAACGATGAAACTAGGTTTTCTCTAGTATTGAGATAGGTACTATATAAACACACATACAGCTATGTCAATATTGAACATAACCAAGAAAAAAGTAGTACAGCAAACTTAATTTCTTAATCATTTATGTTGAAATTGAAGAAACAAGATTAGTTTTAAATTCTGAATAAAACAATGAAATCGTGAATCACGTTATCAGCATGACAGCACTAAACTATCTTCATGTTGTCTGCTATCCTAGAAATAGTTACAATTATGAATATTAAATTTAGCTTGTACTTTAATCTACATTTTTCTACGTTTACTTATTTAAAGTTCTATCTTCTTTTCGCTTTCGATTGTTCCTATACAAGTTTGAAACTTGAGAAAACAAAACGTAAAACATCGTGTCCAAAACTAAGTAATGGTAATAAGTAATAAGTAAGTAATGGTAATAAGTAATTAATAATAAATAATTATAAGTAACTAACTAAGTAAGTAAATAATAGTATTTGTTTAATATTTTAGAGATGAAAATTTAAAATTTTGAAATAGATTTATTTGTTCAATAACAACAACAACATATTTTACCAAACGGAGCAATTTAAAACGCAATTTTTATTTGCAATTGCTTGTAAACTGCGCATGGTGGAATCAATTCCATTGTAGGCGTTGCAAGCACAACAAATTCATGAAAGTTACAGTTCAGCGATTACTTTATCTATTCAAATAGCAATCGATAGAGATATTATTTGCAGTGTATAGAAAAATACATATGATTTTTATAATAAAACAACCAAATTAACATTTTATTGGATCAGTTATTTTTTTTTCCTATTGTAAAATCATATCATATATGACCGTCCTATCCAGAGGGTGTCTGGCCAAATATCTGTCCGATATTGGTACTGGGCATATGGGTACGCGACCCCGGATCCTCGAGCCACCACTGTCATACTCCTTCCCAATCCATGAAAGTGGTGTCCTTACCCCCCCCCCCCCTTTTCTACTAATCTTTTTCCCTCTCATCCTTGGCTTTTCCTACAAAAATGGGCTTAGGAGGTCAGATGGCAATGGCTCCATTAAAAAGCCGCCACCTGCCACTCATATGAAAAGAAAAAAGATGTTGCTGGGTACTGCTAGGGCGTCGCCGCTAAACGACGCGCAGGCACATCGCCTTACACCTGTGTTAAATGGGCAAGGGCTACCGTGTCAAGTACGGACACGGCTAAAGAAGAAAGTACCCAGAAGGAAACTCCACTTTGCAACGTGGAATATTGGCTCTCTAACCGGACGATGCAGGGAACTAACAGATGTACTCATGAGGCATCGGGTCCAGTGTGCTTTCCTTCAGGAAACCCGCTGGAAGGGCAATAAGTCCCGTATCATCGGACAGGGTTACCAGCTCATATACACTGGGTCTCCTTCCGGTAAGACTGGTGTAGCAGTAGTTTTATCTGAAGAGCTACGGAATGGTCTCCTCGAAGTTGACCGACGCAGCGACCGCCTGATGCGGGTGAAGGTACTGGTTGAGGGGGCTATCGCCAACTTAATCAGTGCTTACGCTCCCCAGGCTGGTTGTAGCGGGGCCGAAAAGGAGTCATTCTGGGAGCAATATGAAGACGTTCTACTCGCTATACCATCTACCGAGGTGATCATAGTTGGGGGAGACCTTAACAGTCACGTGGGTAAGGCTGCGGATACGTATGAACGTGTCCACGGTGGTTTTGGTCACGGTCGCCGCAATATAGAGGGCGAAAATATCCTAAGAACCTGTATTGCATCTGATCTGGCCATCGTGAATACGTTCTTCCAAAAGAGTCCGCAGCATCTTATTACGTATGCGAGTGGACTCCATTCAACCCAAATAGATTACCTATTGACCAGGCGGTGTCATGTTGGCAAGGTAACTGTAAAGTCATTCCTGGTGAAAGCCTCACGGCCCAACATCGTCTTCTTGTCATGGATTATGTCGTTACCCCGAAAAAGAAATTAGCAGAGACGCGTAAGTCTAAGATCAAGTGGTGGTTGCTGAATGGACCGATGCAGACCGACTTTCTGGCAGAGGTTAACAGTCAAAATTTAACAACTAACACCGAAATCGATCTCAGTCAGCAATTATTACGGCTGGTAAACATGTTCTTGGCGTCTCTAAGGGAGGACGTATTATGGACAGGGAGACATGGTGGTGGAATGACAAGGTACAAGAGGTGATTCATGATAAGAAGACTGCATTTAAGGAGTGGCAGCGTTCCAACTCTCCTGAAGACAGACTGGAGTACATAGCAGCGAAACGTGCCAGCAAAAGAGCTGTAGCCAGAGCCCGCAGTGAAAGTTTATTACCTCTATATGATAAACTTGAAACTGTGGAGGGGCAGAAGCTCATCTACAAATTGGCACGTGCTCGGGATAAAGCGACGCAAGATATCACAAAATGTCTTTGCGTCAGAGATTCCCAGGGCAAGCTGCTTTGTAGTCATGCTTCTGTGAAGGAGAGGCGGAGAAGTTACTTCTTGGAGCTGCTGAATACTCAACACCCGGGTAGTATTCCGTCTGAACCACCTCCTAACCTAGGACTTATTGCTCCAATAACCCTTGATGAAACTCGGAATTGTCTTCGACGCATGAAGAACGGCAAGGTGGTGGGACCTGACGATATTCCGATCGAAGCGTGGAAATCGTTAGGCTCTCGTGGTGTGCTCATGCTTACTGATCTCTTTAACCGCATTTTGAACACTGGGACGATGCCACATCAATGGCGGCACAGTTTTATTACCCCTATTTACAAAGGAAGGGGCAGTGTTCAAGATTGCGGTAGTTATAGGGGCATTAAGATTATGAGTCACACCATGAAGCTCTTCGAGCGCGTGATTGCCCTCAGGCTCCGCCGAGAGTGTACTGTCTCTGAGTGTCAATATGGATTTCAGCCAGGATCAGGCACTACGGACGCCATTTTTGCCCTCAGAATTTTGATGGAGGCACACAGGGAAAAGAGGAGAGCTCTGCATGTGGCATTCTTAGACCTGCAGAAGGCCTTTGACTGTGTGCCACGTCAGTGTATCTGGTGGGCACTGCGATACAAAGGGATCCCTGAATCCTATGTTGCTATTATCAGAGACATGTACAACGACTTTGTTTCTACAGTTAGGACCGCTGTTGGCGATACCAAACCCTTCCCAATTACAGTAGGGGTTCACCAAGGCTCAGCTCTTAGTCCACTTTTGTTTAATGTAGTGCTAGATACTGTCACGGCTCACATCCAGGACCAGCATCCATGGCTGATGATGTATGCCGATGACATAGTACTCATTGACGAGAACCGACTGATGCTGGAGCGTAAAGTGAATGCCTGGAAGGGTGCGCTTGAGAACGGTGGTCTTAAACTGAATGTGTCAAAGACCTAGTACATGGCTTGCGGGAACCCAGACTCGAGCACCATCCACATCGGGCCTGAGCCAGCCGTTAAGTTGGAGAAGTTCAGGTACCTTGGATCCATTATGCACGAGTCCGGAGGCATCGACTACGATGTCCACGCCCGGGTTATCGCTGCTTGGGCCAAAAGGCGGGAGGTCACTGGTGTGGTCTGCGATCGCAGAATACCGCCCAAACTCAAGGGGCTGATATACAAGAGCATGATCCGACCAGTTCTTCTATACGGCAGCGAATGTTGGCCAGCATTATCTCGGCACACTCAGGAGCTTCACGTAACGGAGATGAAGATGCTGAGGTGGATGTGTGGCGTTACTCGGGCTGACCGCATACGCAACACATTCATTCGAGGTAGTCTTGGGGTCCGTGACGTAGCGGATAAGCTCCAAGAGCGTCGTCTGAGATGGTATGGCCACGTTTTGCGCCGGCCTAAGAACTACGTCGGAAGAAAATGCCTTGATATGTCTGTCCCTGGAGTAAGACGCCCAAGGAAGCGATGGCTGGACGTCGTGACGCACGACATGAGAGCCAATGGACTAACCACTGAGGATGCTCAAGACCGTGCAAAGTGGAGTAGACTAAGTAGGAAAGCAGACCCTGGCAATAGGCCGGATAATGCAAAGTGGAAGAAGAAGAAGATCATATATGACCGTCGTGGCGCAAAGGCGACAGCATGTGCCTGTAAACGTGATGGTTTGTAGGTTGGATTTCCACTCGGGGAGAATGAATTGTTTCCATTTTTTTTTCGCTCTGGTATTGTTACCAAAAGCGCGGCATTGAGATCAGCCACTTAACACGCAATGCCTCGAACGGCGAGAGAGTGAAATAGAGTGTCTTAACATTAGGTTAATTTTACCTACAGGTCCCTCTGCTAACCATGCTATGTGCGGGCTAGAAATCATATTGTATGCGATAATAAAAATAAAATGCTAGATCATGGATTGTAATTTTAGGTTTTAATATTCATATGCATTTATTTTGTAAATTACAAAAGTAACTTGACATCGTTTAGGACAGACCAAGGATATAAAAATCCCATTTCAACTGTACTACATATCATTAATATATCAATTAACTTTATAGTATTCATTAAAAATTGTTTTTGCATTGTCGAATACATAACTTAACATTGCAGTATCCATGGGTGAAGAAGAAAAATAGATTTAGCCAACTTGTTCTTCGAATAATGTATAATGTAACAAGGAAGATGGATAGAAAACTGATACAAGTGCTAATAGTGGCACTTGCCATACACGTAATTACTGCGAGAGTGATGTGTCCAAGTCATCCTAACTGCGTTTGCGGTGGCACGTTCGCTGTTGAACTCAATTGCAACATTGACGGTAAGTGCACTTAAATGCATTCACAAATGTGATTATCGGCTTATTTTGAAATCATTCGCGATAAAATATTAATAACAGAAGCTATGAATTGACATAAAACATCTCTTACAGGTCGCATTGTAAAAATAAATCTACTTCCCAGCACTTACATAAACATAAAATGTGAAAATGCTACAACTTTAGATTACACAAAGCTACCAAAATGTGCCAACGAACCAAATACTTTCAAATCTGTCAGCTTTAAAGACTGCCCATTACCAACATCGTCCTTTAAAGACATACTTAATCATATGGGCGTATCAAGAACTATGTCATTAATATTTCAAAATAAGAAGAATCTATCAGGACATTTTAGTAGAAAACAATTTTCTGGATTGCAATACTTAACCAAGTTGCTACTATCAGTGAACGGAGTAACTCATTTGCCAGACGATCTATTCATGGATATAAATAATTTAACATGGTTGAATATACGCTGTAATAATATTAACTTGTCTGAGGAGCTTTTTAAGCCACTTGAAAGACTAGAGACTTTAGAAATAAGTCACAATCATATGACTAATATGTCATCGAATATCTTTTCACATTTGTCTTTATTACGAAAGCTGTCGTTATGGCAAAGCAATGTAACTCTGTTTTCTAAAGATTTTTTTACTGGTGTAGATGTTCTTGAGGAATTAGATTTAAGCTCTAACGGGCTTAATGAACTTCCTACATCAATTTTTAAACCATTAAGAAAATTAAAGAAACTTACACTATTTTCCAACAAATTCTCAACGCTGCCGCAGAATTTGTTCGTAACCAACAGCAAGTTAGAAACTGTAATAATTCTTAATAACGATGTAAAAATGAAAGAATTACCGAGAAACCTTTTTGGAAATTTACCTAATTTGAAACAAGTATATGTTCAAAGAAGTGGAATAGAAATTGTGCCGTATGATATTTTTAATAACTCACCTCTCATAACAAACATATCATTAGCGTACAACGACATGGCAGTAATTCCAGAATCAACTTTTAACGACCAAATCAACTTGTTAGAATTAGATTTAAGTCATAACAACATAAGAAGCTTAGAATCTAAATTGTTCTCCTCATTAGTACGACTTGAGAAATTAAATTTATGCCATAATTCAATTGAAGAAATTTCTAGGTAAGTTTATTCTATATTCTTTTTTGTTACTTTAATCAAATTTACGTGATTAAGATATAAAATTTATTTCTTTCAGCTCTACATTTTCCTCTCTACTGAGTTTGATATATTTGAATATGGAACACAATAATTTGAAAACGATATCATCGTATATATTCAGTAACAACAAGCAAAGGTTGTCAGTGTCATTAGCATATAATCGACTTGACTTCGAAAGTAAAGAATTAAAAAATAATTCATGGACAGTGATACAAGCATCTCCCTTTGCAAATACTTATAATCTGAAAATGCTTAATTTAAGTCATAATAAATTTAGAGTATCGTATAAAGATTGGTGGATCAATGGTCATGAAATCTTGGATATCAGCTACAACGCAATCGAGAACCTTTGGGTATGAACTTCAAGTCAATTTATATTGTAATGTAAAGACAATAAATAAATAAATTGCTTGTATATTATTCCCGCATATAGCAGAGTAGTAGAAGAAACCTAGTATTAAAACACTCCGTTCCGCATTTTCCTCCTAATTTTAAATACGTTGCGTGGCGGAATTCAACACCGCGCTTTTTCTTGTAACTAGAGCGAAAAAATGAAAATAACTTTTAACCATGTTCGAATGGAAATAGAACCCACACTCATTGTGTTTACAGTCAGACACTGTGCCGCTGCGCCACGATGGCTTCTTTTAATATTATAATATAAATGTACTGTTTCGTGAGTTCATGTAGATTTAGTATAAAATTTGTGATTTTAGGACGATGCGAGACAAACAATCGTGACAAATTCTAAAATGAGATATGGTGAATTAATTAAAAAACCAATGAAAGAGGTTTGGATATCTAATAACCCGTTGAATTGCAGATGTAAAAACTTTATTTTCATTGACTTTCTGAAGGAAAACTTAAAAATAAAGGTTAGTACAACCTTTTTTAAACATATTTTTTTCATTTTAAAATAAGTTTAAAATTTGATTACAATTACAAAAGTTATAGTCTATTTATAAAAATAATATTTTTCTTAATAATGTTAACTTTTCATATATTTTAGGTAGTAGACGATACTTTAATTCAATGCCCTATTTGGACAAGAGAATCATGCTATCTAAGGTTTATCATATTTATTTCCCTTGTCACAACATCACTGTCGCTATCAATAATAACAATAATTTTGTACTTTGTGTACAAGAAGCAAATTCATAATATTATAAAACAAAGATTTCAATATTTTGGACAACATAATAATAGCATTGAACAGGCTAAAAATATAATAGTAAAATATACTGAAAATGATGAAGAATTTGTGCTAAAAGAGATTATACCAGAATTAAGGGAGCATAAAAATTTTAAAGTGCAAACAAAACTAATCAATAAAAGTAATGGCAGCGATAGTTTCATGAAACATTTTAAAAATAGTTGCAAAGAGAGTGAGATAACACTGGTTGTATTTTCACCATGCTACTTAACGTCAGCTTACAGTCACGTGAACATAAAGAAAATTCGGGGCGAAATGTTGAAAACGAAAAACACACTTTATGTATTCACCGATATTGGACCCGAGAATTCGATATACGCTTTTCTAAAAGAGCAACGAGATCAACGCACAACTATTTTGTGGAGTGACCCGAATTTTTGGAATGCTCTCATTTCAATGTTATCAAATAGATCATTGAAAAAAAAAGTGCGATTCTCATCCGGTCATGATATACGAAAGGGAGTAAACACTTCTATAAGTTCAGCTAAAAACAAGTTGGCAGTAAATAATGCATTTACGAAATTACCCGATTGGCCTGACGTGTATAATTCCAGTACATTTGCACATAGTCAGGTTTAATGACACTTTCATTTCTAGTGAGGTAAAGACTGACTTCTTCGCTATAAACGATGTATGTAAATCACACGTTTCGCAGTTTCAGATCACACATACAATTACTTTTGTTACAATATGTTTAACTTGTAAAAACGTGTTAACCTAGGATATTGTAAAACTAATTGTGTAAAATTTTTACAAAAAAATATTTAGATTGTATAATTAACGTAAGTCACAGCTAATTATTGTTTTTGACGTATGCCACACAGTAGTTTCAGGTTAACATTTTTCTTGTATGATGGTTAAACCTTCGATTCATAATTAACTTCAAAGAAGTATAACATTTATGATGTAATCTGTATTTAATCATTACTTTTATTATGTATGTAAATATACTATAACAATGTATTATTCAACCCATTTAAGTTTCAAGGAAACTGCATATTGTTAATGAGTTGTACGCTACAGCTTGAATAAACCAAATAATTTAAATAAGATTTTGTTTTTGTTTTATTTGTACCTAACCCATTAAACCAAGCTTATAAATAAATATCATTTAACTTGGAAGTTGGAAAGTTGAAATGTTATGAAACACAAATATACATCTGAAATATCTACTAAAATATGAAATGACAAATAATTCCCTTATAATTTTGTAGAACTATGCTTATAAAGCATAGTATATATAGATAAGTTTTTTTTTTCTTAATGATAGTACTACATAATTACTATATTATTGAACACTAAATACATGCTTATTGAATATGAAAGTAGAGGTATACTTTAGGTATAAAATGATTTGCTCTGGCAAAGCGCGGCGTTGAGTTTCGCCACTTAACACGCAATGATTCGAAAGGCGAAAAGTGGGGAACGGAGTGTCTTAACACTAACTTCCTTCAACCTACGGTTGCCTCTGCCTACCTTGCTATGTGCGTGATACAGCGTGAAGCGTGAAAAATATCATAATTTAAGTGATATACAATACAAAAACGATTTATTTAAATAAATCATGAGTAATTTTGGTGGCAACATCTAAGCAGTATTAGTGTATTAGTGTTTGTATAAAAAAATCTTCATATATTTACGAACATTAATACATTTTCAAAAATAAACAGGAATTAATTAAAATGTTCAGAACAAATAAGCTTTATTATTAATGTGCTAAAAGTAATATGCCTTTGGGGCTATAATTAATTTATTGAATTGAAACTACCTGTTATTTCGGTAACAAAATTATTAAACTCAATTATTTAGTAATAACTTTGTGCTCAGTGAATAATCTCAGGAATAAAATTTAACAGCGGGTGTAATTTTTAATTATCTCTTAATATGAATGTATTTTTATGATTTTATAGTTTATTTGTATTATTTCTTTATGATATAAACATCATCGAGTTTGCGGATTCTATATAAAATTCTATATTCTATACAAGTCTTTCTTAGTTAGCCTTTTTAGGACAAACTACCGATCCGATCAATATCTCAATTTGGGCAAGAACAGAAGCCATAGCTATAGTAAGAAATAAGACGGTAAGTAATACTCATCAAAATATAATAAGAAAATGCCCGTAATGCAGGTGGACAGTACATTATTCGTAATATTTGTATTTACGCATTTTTGTATTTTGGCATTCGGTTTAGAATCTTTTATAAATGAGTATATGTCCTTTGGTCTCCGGAAATTGCATGTGAGCATTCGTGTGAAACCCCTGAGCCGGGCAGTGGGTGGTAAGTCGAAATCGACCGCATTATTTATGCCACCCGCGGAAACTGGCCTTTCATGGACGAACAAAGTGCAAAACCGTTTTTACTTCAGTTGTACGATGACCAATAGACCGTGACTGTAGGGTCCCATTACCTTAATAAACAAATATTTTGTTAGTCCTAAGCTTTAAAATGACTATACAGTTTTTCATCCAAGACAGAAATTTAATTATCATTACAAAGGTTAAGCCGTCTTTGACTAGGGTAGACAAGAGGGCATTATGAATAAATTTTTATTTCGATCTGCATTAATTTTCACCTTGATGTGAATGTTAGAGCCCAATTGGTATATATCAAGCTACATACTTGTATATATTATGCAGTCGGAATTTATACGCATGACATACATATATCCTTTTTTTTTGCTAAGCGACAAGAAAATTCATCCGTAGGGTATATAATGGAAAATACTTATAATTTATTTGTGATTAACCATTTTTCTTTGATACTATGTTTTTAAATAGATTTAAAAGAAAAGGAAAAAAGAAAATCAAAATGCACGCAAGCACCTAAATTATTGTAATTTAAAATCAGAACGGTCTGATTTCACTGATCGACACTCATGAAAAATGCATTAACTGAAACAGATATTTAGTATTGTATTTAATATCGTATTTGAAATCGGGAATATTTTTCAATAAAAATATAATTATATTAAGAACAACAGCTTGTCACAGTATATTTTATGTGATCAAAGAATCATTAAGCAAGTTCTTCCACTGATTTTGTGAGATATCCTTATATAACTTGAAATATAATATACTAATTTATACTACTTTGAAGAAAAGTTTGTCTGGTTAAAAGCTCTAATCACAGGAACTACTGGTCCCTATTAATATTTGAATATTACATTACGTTCATCTTTTCGAATTAACCTACTATAAGTACATGGGCGAATACGCAGATAAAAGCATACTGGAGAAGCAAATTGAGGACAAAGTTATTTTTTTATTCAAATAATATTATTTCTTAACAATCGGAACTATATCTGCAAATGCTACGGTTGGGAAAAAGGATAATATTCTCCACTTAATAACAGTAATATTCCCCACTGGTAAGACTAAACTCAGCCTTGGTTAGGTTAATTCGGACGGAAAGCAGATAACGGAGTATCTTGACATTAGGTTAAGCTGTTACTGGATAAACTGTAGAGCTGAAAACAAAACCAAAGGATTAATGGTAATAACATATTTACTTGATATTTTACCAAAAATGATATTATTTTATAGTTTACTAAAACGAAAAAAGTCTGTCCTTTTATATTATTTTTGTACCTACCTCGATTTAGCCGTGATTGATGGCTACAAATCGTGTGTCAAAAAAATGCTAGCAGTGTAACGTGTGACAGTTTCCTATTATTCTTGTCATTTCTCAGAATCCGAAAATTGAGCAAACAGAATTTCATTTACAAATAATATCACTCTTACATTTTTTGTTTATGAATAAAAATATATATTTATGAATCGTCTCTCTTTGAAAGTAAAAAGGAATTTTAAATTATATTTTTTTTATATTTTTAGTAAATGTCATTAACATTACCTAATGAAAGCAACATATTTAAAACAAGTTTAAAAATTTTAAACTTAACATAACTTACGTTGTTTCAACAATTTATAACAACTATTACTGAGGAAGATATTTCATCGTTGAAACTTGTAAGTTTTAAAGTAATTCCAAGTTTATTCTTTAGGCGGAATGAATTTGAATTTCCTCCGATTTCGGTATGTTTCAGCCTACGAGAATAAGCAGTAAGCTGTATTGTTTGTATACATTATTTATGCCAGGACTTGCATTTGTTAACTTCAATATTACTGCTAGAAGTCAACAAAGTTGTTCCGTAGTTACTTATTTGAAAAACTTTATCTAGAAAGTAGGGAAAAATTGTCAAAACTTTATACATCGTAAATACATTTTGTAAGTAGTATATCTTGTTTACATCACATTATTTCTAAATATGATTTATTTACGTTTAAGGGGGTACGAGGGGTACCTAAAACTTATATGCTATTACATCTAATAAGTTTAATAACGAATACTATAAAAAATATGTAATGTTAACTACAGACTTTTTTGTCATCTCTCCCCTATATTTTGAGATAGGAAGAGATAATCTTGTAACAAATCACTTCCTCTAGTTTCAGACTGTTAGCTAGGGTGTCGGACAGATGTTATTAATACCTACGAGGTTGAATATCCAAGTTTATTAATTGTATAGTACATTTCCTATTTATACACCACAAAATTATCGCAAAAAAATTACATTACTACGTTATTAGCGATTTAATTAAGAAACTTTGCATGCTTACAAGTGTTTATTTTACATAATTAAATTATTATGCAATCCTCTACAAGCCCATTGACATTGTATTCTGTGTAGATATACTCAATCAAGATTTAATTGATAATATAATAATAATCAAGATTTAATAGATTTAATTTAACCAAATTTAATTATTCCAATATATAATATAATTGAAAGTAATTATATTGTACTGTACAATAAAGCTATGAATCAGTATTTTGGAGTTACTCACTTAAATGACCTTTAGGTTTAGAGGACTTGCGCAGAAAAACAGAAAGAACAAGTATCGTCGCGAACTACGTGAGAAAATATCAACAAATTTTATTAAAGTGGCGATCAATAACGTCACAGGGCAGAGCAGACGTCGACCTCTCGAAAAGGTCTTACGGTCAACTTTCAGTGAATACTTATACACGTCCACTTTATAAAGACCCTTTTATTCGTGTGGGAGGTGAATTCTTTCCAGACACATCTTATGCTGGACCAACAGATGTTATTTATTGACTGGCTCTTCCTATCTGGTGTAATTCTATTCGTGTCCTCTTATTTACTTTGTTCTTTCAATATTTTTGCAATAATTTATTGTTAATTTATAGAGTGGCCATAGTTATAATAAATCGTTTTTTTTTTTAGTCAATTTCCGAATTATTTTCATCAATCTTTAAAAGTTTAATGTCGCACATGTCTTTTTGATAGATCCGTATCTATTTTCATGTACCTGCAGCACGAAGTACACATTATACTCGTAATAGTTGACAAACTTAAATTTGCGGGCGTATGCATTCATTTTTTATGTAACGAACTACACATATAAATTTATAAGTCTTTTTTCTGTTTTACACATAAATTTTTATTTCTTTTTATGTTTTCAATAATATGTACTGTAAGTTCAATGACTTTAAGCCAACCTTCATAATTCCAGGTCAACGATAAGAATTTTATATGGTTTTGATTACACGGCGAATTCTGTGAAAAAACCAAGCATCAAACCTCGTTCTTTTGTTTGCGTTGACTTAGAAGTTTAATTTTTTCTGTGCTTCACGAGACTATAGAGTTAAATATTTCAATGGAATTTTTTATTGTTACCTCCAAGCGTTATTGAAAAAAAATGGTCTTGACAGATGGAGAGACAGGTGGACGGACAACAAAGTGATCCTATAGGGGTTCAGTATTTTTTTCTCTTGAGGTACGAAATTCTAAAACGTTTTATTCATTTTCATTCTAATTGAAAATATCAAGCCGTCTTCACTCCTTGCTGTATTTCCAGAATACGTTTTAAATTTATGCCTATAGACATCTGAAATAGATCACGTTTAAAGATCACACAGCAATATAAACTATAAAGCTTTTGAGAAACCTTATGCTATTAAAACAATTATCGTAATTAGTAAAGAAAGCGTATCGAAGTGTGGAATGTTTTTTATCTCAGAGTAAAGGGCAGACGTAGGTAATTTCAAGACTCTCCGTTCTATACTCTCCGAATTACGTGTTAAGTGAGTGAAAGCTAAGGCCTTGCTTTGCCTTACTTTGCCAGAGCAGGAAATCAAAACATTTTATTTGTAACCTTTTCGTCCCATGTATGGAGATCAAACTGACAACTATGCCATTTATTATTTAAATACACGCCATGTCCCACAATGCCTTAAGTTTTAAGTGCTATTAAAAATGAAAATGATATTTGTATGGTGACTTTATTTAATTTATTAAATTAACCAACGCTTGTCACATTATTATCAGTACAGTAAATTTAGCTTACTAAGCAAATGAACTTATGCACTAGTTAAAAATAAACCCCGCATGCAAGAAAAATGTAGGTGTAATCAGTGTAGCAACATTTAAGTTAAACTTTAAATATAAACAAGTGCAAGTTGTGAATAATAATTGAATTAAAAAAGGCACGGTGATTATGCCACTCAGTATTGTTGCAAACAATACAATATTTAAAATACATATTATATAGAAACTACAAGTAAATACTGATACATAGTTTGAGTAACATCAATGACATTATAATTGACATATAGCTTTCCTGAACGCTAGAATAAAATAAAAATAGAAAATAATTTTTCATAGATACTTGACAAAACCAATTTCTTAATTAAATTTAAGCTAATTCTAAATATATAATTACTTTAAAATTAAGTATATTGGCTACTATTAGACTACGATACAATGACTTTAGTAATAAACGTAAACTTGTATCGTAAGTGTAAACTTACACTATATATGACTTACACATGATTTACATTATGGCTTCTTGTTAATACTTAATTTAGATGACGCATATATTTTCTCTCCTCACCGTTAGTACACAACGATAATGTTGATGCACACGTTAACCTCTATAGAAGCAAATATTTGTGGATTTGTAAGTTAAATTTCGCCACCAACCACTTTTTTCCTAGATATAAAGAAAACTTACTTTTATAAAGTAGGTTTTATATTACTGTTGACTGTAAACACCTGAAAAAATATTCTACTCGTAAACGTTATATTTTTTCACTTTATACGACAAACTGAACTGTTCGGTTTCCAACTGACATGATTTGTTTGTCGAATAAATTTACATAGTATTCGGTACGAATTTCACGTGGAACGTACGTCTCATAAAGATATTAATAATAACGACTGCCACGACAACATGACATCTGTCTGACTGGGCATTTGCTTATAAATATATGAAAATTTACGTTTGACCCCTTGTTTTTTACAATAAACAATGGAATTCATACTCTAACTTATTTAATTTATTGAATTTTATTAATATATTTTTCTAGTTATATGTAGGTTATACCACAATCGATAGCAACATATTTCTCACCAACGGCGCGTCATTGAGCTCGATCTATGGATTTTCGCTTTCAACTGTTGTTACTGTTTGTATGTGTCATAACTCCATTTAGCTGGAGGACGTCCTATAACACATTTGTGCAGTATCCACCACAGGAAGCTTTCACTCCAATGTTTATTTATTTTGCGAAAAATGCGACCTCTGCCATTTTAAAATGCGTCAATAAATAGACCTTTTCTTATGTTGAGAAAGTATCCTATGACATTTTCTCATATTTCATCATAATGAAGTTTTACTTTAGTCCACAAAGTGCTGAAAATATATGTATATAATAAGGTAATTAAAAAGTTAAAAGTAGTAGCATAAAACATTATATAATTTAATTTTAAAATAATACACCTACAGTGAAAAACCACACTTTCAACTTAAACATAGCAAAGTAAAATGATAATTATCGATTCACGCTCCACTCGATATTTCGGGTGAATTCGTATTACGTACTTAATACTGAGTAATTAATTTTCTGCAATTGGTTTTCATTTTAATATTGAAAATATCAACGATATTCTGTTACCGAAACAAATTGTTCTCATTGCAAATTTATTAAACAATAATTGTTATTTGTAGGTGTACGAAATGCTTTTGAAGTGTTTCTAAAAGCTTGATAATTGGTGTTATAATTGGTATAACTCATTTTCATTATAAAAAAATTATCCCGTCCCGAATAAAAAGGTGCTTAAAGTAAAATATAGCATTCAATATTTCACATAAAAAATACAAGCATGAAATAGGTATCGCGGGACCGATCGTCCTGGAGATTTTTGGGGGAGGCCTATGTCCAGCAAAAAGGCTGTGAGGATGATATATATATATATATATATATATATATATATATATATATATATATATATATATATATATATATATATATATATATATATATATATATATATATATATATATATACATATATATATATATATATATATATATATATATATATATATATATATATATATATATATATATATATATATATATATATATATATATATATATATATATATATGTATATATAAAAATAGGAAGATGCGGTTGTTACTATGCTCATAACACCGTCATAAGCCAAGTTAATTGTTTGATTGGGATAAAAAAGACTATAAGGATGGTTTTCTTTGGACAGGATTAGAAAGTAAGGGATGCAGCGTACACAGAAAAGGTATGAAAGAATGAAGGAAATATTTTCTTTAAGTTATAAATTTGTATATTATTAAAAATAACTCAGTGAATGTTAAGATCAAACAGATCACGATTAGGCAGAGCGGTCAGTTGCGATCGGGGTTCATGAAATATGCATAAACACGACCGCCCAAGATATATTTACCGCTGACCGCGACACCGGCTGCTGTATAACGTAGGTAGCTTTAATATTAACCGAAGGAACGAACATTATAAAAATATTTATAAGACAATCGAAATGGTTGAGTAGGGTTTGTTTATTTTTAAATAATATCGGCCAATTAATTTCAAGCATTCATAAGTATTTTATAAAACTTTTTAAAATATTTCTAAGTTCTATAAAATTCCTCGTATATCTAATCTATCTAAGTGTGGATTCATGTCAATGAACAAATATCTTTATAGTGTTAGTACAGATTTATATTTTTTACTTGAAATTTAATAATAAATATGTACATATCGATACGACGATCGCTGCATTCAATCAGATCTGTCCCGTTTTGCCATGGTGCAGTTAAATTTTCACTTTATATGTTTTTTTTATATTCATTATTCAACTACAAACGTCAAACATATCCTGAAATGGAACCTGGAAATGAATAATTAAATGTCAAATATTTCCACCGTCGAGCTCTAGCTGTGATTGATGCCTACAAATCGTGTGTGTCAAAAATACTCCAGTACGTGTGACAGTTTCCCATTATTCTTATGTTCAGATTTCAGATTGTGATCGGAGCTCCGATAACGATATTATATCAAACATGTTTATATACACCCACGTCATTAGCATGCCTGTAATTTATTATAATAATAACCTCTGTATATGTTAACAATAACGTATTTCAGCTAATATATTTACTTTAACCGTGGCTTCGTTATGAAGTCTATCAAAATTAATGTATGTTATATGATCAGTATTTTAAGTTAGAGAAATTGATATACTAGACATATATAATGGACGGTTAAAAATAGAAAAAAAGGTAACTCATGTTCTTTTCAATAAAAATGTATTTAGTATCCATTTAAAATAATTATAATATTAATATACTCGCCAAAATATATACACTATATTACTAAGTTACTATTCCTTAGGTTTTCTTAACAGGAACTTATAAAATGTTAATTTGTTTCATGCGAAGTCAATAGCTAATAAATAAGTAGCTCTAATTTCCAGCGGTCAATTTTTATTTCAAGTATTACACATAAATAAATCGCAGTTATATTTCAGACTGAAATATTAGTGGTTTCAGTCACCATATCTCTGGGGCCGGGCTCGCCGATACTGTTAATAAACTCCATTTTTCTCACAAAACGAGAAGTGTAACAAAAGTTCTTTCTTTATAAGATAAATGTACTGTTATTCGTAATAGAAAATGATATATATTAGGTCCTTACATATAAAATTTTGTTTTGTCATACTAGCTGTTTAAAGTGTAATTACAAATTTCTCCTCTTTGGTTAGGAATTACAAATTCAAATTTATACAGCTATTTACACATATATTTGTGTTTCGTAAACCTTCATTCTTATAAAATGGAAAACTTGGAATATCGCGCTATTTACAAGTACGAATTCCACCGTTGCACCAACGCTGCGGTAACGGCTCGAAGGGTTAATGATGTGTATGGCGGTCGTGTCCCAAAAGAAAACACAGTCCATTTTAAATGAAGACTTTTGGGGAAATCTGTTGGAATGACAGCACCCGTATCTATATCTCGATCTTCTCAGGGAGTGGAGCAGGTAAACACATAAAGGAGGTTATTCGGCAAAAAAGAAATAACATGCATGTAAGCTGGCAAATTGTTTGTTTTTAATTGAATAATATTATATTTTATAATATACTTACATATAATTTGCACACAAACATTAATAAACAATGAACATTAAGAGGATGAGGGACTTTGAGAGGGAAGACAACATATTATATGGTACGAATTAATTAGGGGCAGGAGAAAAAGATGTGGGTACGGGCATCCAGGCCACATTCACAACCACTTCTTAAAAGATAATAAACTCGTTCTCACGTTAGACTAATTATAGTAAGTAGTTCTTTACGAAAATTAAAATAAAATAAATAGCTTCACGCTGTATCCCGTAAAAAAGGGTAGGCAGACAAACAAGTATTAAAACATTACCTTATCAATTGTACAATTTTCGAGACACAGTGTAAGTGTTGGCAGAACTCAACTACACGCTTTGTCATGTTACCATAGCAAGGAAATGGAAATAATTTATAAAATTGGTTTCCTAATATATATATACATATATAAAATAGCATTGATTTAAAATTTGATCACGTATTCCAGATCATTTTTCTTAAAGCGCAATTTTAACAACATATAGTGAACGTATAATTTGGTCATTTGTCAACGTCTCGCGTTATTAGTGAGAGAAAAATGATTCAGTGAATCTGTCGAGTTCACGTCCCTTGGTTAATTGAAACAAATTACACGAGAGGAAACTCTAACAAATATATAAAAGATTGGATATTATTTGTAAACAATTCGATTATAAATCTTAATTTGAATTCGACCTTTACGAGCTGAGTAATGAAAATATAAGCGTTATCTCAATTACGGCTGATTAGTTTTCTTTTGTGTTGAGAAAATATAACAATTATAACCTTTGTATTCTTACAAATTAAATTTCCAATAATAATACTGTAGCTTTGTTTGTGTTATACAAATACTTTATATTTCTTAGCTTTTTGTTTATTTTGCTATTAAAGTAACAAATTTGGTCAGAACCTTTCAAATCCCATTGAATATTCAAAGGCCTGTTCAGAAAATATGGCTCAATTGGTGCTACGATACGTGCGGGATTTTCACTCTAATATTCAAGCGATGAAAAATACCCTATCATAAAAACCTGGACCATATGAGTTTTTAGAGCGCGGCATTTGAATATTGATGTTTATGGAAAGCATGTAGGTATTATGAAAGGCCTGTTATATCGTGGTGCATGATAAATTTCTCATAATGGAACTATAAGTATCGCACGGTCCCATAGTTTCATATTACCAGGAAACAACTGCTGGAAGAACTGGGATTTTTATTTTGAAAGTTAAAGTATAGAGATGTTAATATTGCAATTCTAATTCTAAGTTGTACATAGATTTATATATATATATATATATATATATATATATATATATATATATATATATATATATATATATATATATATATATATATATATATATATATATATATATATATATATATATATATATATATATATATATATATATATCATCTCAGAGGGTGTCTAGCCAATTATCTGTCCGATATTTGGTTTCCGGCATACGGGTACGCGACCCCGGGACCTCGAGCCACCACTTTCATAACCCGATCCAATCCATGAAAGTGGTGTCCCTCCCCTATATTCCAAGTCTTTCTGCCTCTTATTCCCTGTCCTTTCTTGGTTTCTCCCAGTAATGGGTTTGGAGGTCAGATGGCAATCGCTCCACAAAAAACCACTTCGCCACTCATATGGACCGATTGGTCTTAGTCGGAAGGCAGACCCTGGCAAAAGCCGGGACTAATGCCAGGAAGAAGAAGAAGATATATATATATATATATTATATATATATATATATATATATATATATATATATATATATATATATATATATATGTATAACACACAATTCCAGTATCAACTTAATATATATATATATATATATATATATATATATATATATATATATATAATATATATATATATATATATATATATATATATATATATATATATATATATATATATATATATATATATATATATATATATATATATATATATATATATATATATATATATATATATATATATATATATATGTATAACACACAATTCCAGTATCAACTTAGTATATGAATGCTTAGGAACATATTTTCTAATTTTAATTAGCAAGAAAGTAACATTAAAAATAAATACATTTTATAAACCAACCAAAACAATAACCTATACATTTTATTAAGTTTGACAAAATCAGCAGTATAAAAAGAACATTAGGAGTGTAATTTATCAGTTTCAACTCCATTTAACAAGAAGACTGCAAAAACGTGCGTGATAGGCTCCACGCGTCTCAATTGTGTGAAAATTTCAAAAACATTGCTTGCTATCTTTAGACACTGTATTCTTTGAATAAAACAAAATTTGGCTGTTGCAAAATTGATTTTTTGCCCGTATATACAATTTATAAACTACGATGCTAATAAACACCTACTGTGATATAAATCCTATAACACATTTATTTTTTTAGAAACATTGGCTTCGGATCTGCTTAGGGTCCACTATCACTGATTCGACCGTGGCAGTTGTTTGTATTAGAGCATGCATTTCTTATTTTAGTTTATTTTTAGAGCTTCGTACCTAATAAGAAAAAAACGGAACCCTTACGGAAGTCTGTCTGTATGTTTATCTGTCTGTCTACCTGTCTGTCAAGGTTATTTTCTCCAAGTCACGTAGAAAAATCAAGCTCAAATTGATATCAAATATCCAAATTGATAATTTCTTGAGGCACAGTACAAATCAAACTTCAAAGTTAACGCAATCAAAAGATATCAACGTTACGCTTAATTTTTTGCATTTTTCGTGAAGATCGTTGCGTAATCAAAACCTACGAAAAGTACCCTATCGTATGTAGGATACTAGAAAAAAACCAATACAAATTTATACTGTATAACTGCAAGCTTAAGTTTGTCAACTCTTATTAGTTGTATTTAATTGACCTAGACTTAGAATTTACAGTATTTATAAAACATGAAATCTGAAATTTGATAATTCATAGGTTTAATGCAGAAAAAAAACATTACAAATTTATAGTTATAGTTAATTTCATATAAAATGAGCGGATACGACTGCAAATTTAGGCTTGTCAATTTCTATAGGTAGTATTTTCCTCGGTGGAATACATATAATCATAAAATTGATACGGAACCCTCGGTGCACGAGTACTTCTCGCACTTGTCAATTATTATATATACAAATTAGTTAATTCACATTTTTTTCGAAATGACCTACAAAACATATTTACAGGCGATACAAAAACTAATTAAAATCAATATCTACGGTATTTACAAAGGCATTTGACGGGTAAGAGATTGTTCGGCACTAGCGTTCTACTATGCAAGCAAATTATTCACATTCTCTTCCCACAGGAATTTCACTTCATCATTACTTCTCATTGCTTGGTCTAAAATAACCCATGCGGACGTTATGGTGTTGATTACTTTAAATCTTGAGCTTTGCAATGTCATTTGTAAATCTACATAATAATAAATGAATAGATAATAAATATGAAGTAAAACCGTAATATGTCAAACTTGTATATACAAGTTTGGATTATTTTATAGTCAGTCTCTATATAGCTAGCAAATATAAATACCAGTACCTACTAATATTTTAAATGGGAAAGTTTATGAAGATGAATGTTTGTTCTGGTTTCAATGTTGTACTTTAGAGATTTATTGCTTATACATCAATATCAATTTATGGTAAATGAATATATAATAGTGCAGTTTAAGCGGGCGAAGCCGCGGGCGGGCCGATACTTTATATTTTTTTTAAATACAAATGCTTTTTAGTTCGAGAAAGTAAGATAAAGGCATAGTGAGTATTATCTCTATTACGACTACAGTTTTTCATTACAAGTTTTTGTACTTAATATTCTGATTGAATAAGTAAAATTTTCATTAATTGTTTTTTCAATATTTTTATTTATTTTAGTCGAATATCAGTCTCATAATTTCTATATTATTGTATTAAAGTTAATTTTAATCTTTAATATAATATATTTCTTTAAGAAACTAGATACTTAAAGTTTTATTATACAAACTATAATAAGTTATTATAAAAAATGCCACGATACCAGTAGCGGTTGCAGTGCTATTGGAAAATTCGGACGCGTTGTATCGTGGAACCGCTGTTCTCCTGAAACGTGACCTGTATTGGATATTTTATACTTGCTACAACTATATGTATACATATTTTGAAATATACAGCGACAGTATGAGAAATCAATTACTTAATAAGATTCTTTAGCTGAATACCTTATGATTTTTCGTACAGTACAGCGTCTGGCTATAAACGCTACAGTTGTGTATTCGATTCCCTTTCAGAGAGAATGAATTATTTCATTTCCTCGCTTTGGTAACAATGCAAAGCGCGGCCTTGAGTTCCACAATGTCTCAAGAATGGGCGAAAAGTTAAGGCCTTAGCACGATCGCTTCCTCTGTCTACCTTGCATTATGTAGGGAATAGCGTGAAGCTATTTCTTTCCGTACCTCAAAAGTTTCGTACCTCAAAAGAAAAAAACGAACCCTTATAGAACTACTCTGTAGTCTGTCTGTCTGCCTGTCTTGTCAAGACCATATTCTCCAAATCATGTGGAACCAAGCTGTAATTGATATCAAATATCCAAGTTGACGACCTCTTGAGTCGCAGTAAAAAATAAAACTTCTAAGTCACAAATCGAATTAACGAAAAAATATGAACTTTTATGCTTAATTTTTTTCCATTTTGTATGAAAATCGTCACGTATTTAACACCTACAGGTCCCGTTATCCTAGAATTATTAAATTTGACAATAAGTTCGAGCTTATATTATAAGTAAAGAAAAAAATCCACAAATTTAAAATTTATATACATATAACAGAAAATAACTACACTACAAACTTATACTGTAGTTAATTTCATACAAACTGAGTACATACGACCGCAAACTTAAGTTTGTCGACTCTTATTAGTTGTATTTCATTGACCTAGACTTAGAATTTACAGTATATAAAAGGTAAAATTTCAAATTTGATCATTTATAAATTTAATGCAAAAATAAGCCATTACAAACTTATATTTGTAGTTAATTTCATACAAAATGAGTGAATATGACTGCAAATTTAGGTTTGTCAATTTCTATAGGTAATATTTTCCTCAGCGAAATACCTACAATCTTGAAATAGGTACGGAAAGCCTCGGTGCGCGAGTACTACTCGCACGTGACAGATATTTTTTTAAATATTTATAGCATTACATCATAGAGGCGCTTGTGTGCTTGACGTTTTAAACTCGTTTTTTTGCCCTCGAATTTTATGGTTATTCGTTATTTTGTGAAAGTGAGAAGTAGCAACACTACAAAGAAAGGTAATTAAGAAATTTAATATATTGTTTAATTTGTTCTTACTTTATTTAAATTTGTAACATTTATACTATACACGAGTGTGTTGTATTAACTCCTTTTTGCTGTATGGGATTTCTACCATGAAATAAGCAGAGGTAGCCGTGGACGTGGTGGACGCGGGATTTTGCAACACTTATTTCCATTGTACAATAAATTTAACATTTTTAGTTCCAATATGGCACAGTAGTTTAAATATAGTGAGTAATATGTGTAATAAGTAAAAAAGGCCAAAATTAAGGCCAATTTCTTATCTGATCTTTTTAAGAGTTCCCTCTGCTGATGACTACCTAACTAACCCTTTTTTTTCTTTTAACTAAGCTTCTTTTTTGTTGCTGGGAAATGCTTTTACGCAGACCATCCCTGAGTAGGACAATTGTGCACTACAGACGGATGGTACTGTGGGACTCATCGAACCCGACGCTACCCACTAAAACCCAGCGGAAACCCTCTCCACCTATATGAGATGCTGCAGGATGGCTTGCGCATGCCACTCTAGAACCTCGGTGGAAGGCCCACCTAATGTAGGCCACCATCGGCTTCAGAAAGTCCCAGGGTTTCTTCTGGGGCGCCTGCAGCCTCGATGACTTGCGAGAATCTTCTTATGAAGATCTTCCTGTAGTAGCTCCTATAGGGTCAGGGAATTTGGAGATGCGCGTACCGCCTTCTCCTACCTCCTGGTCTACGAAGGCGGAGGCGGGTCCGCGGCCTCTTTCTGTACGATAACAGTATCATAGAAGGAGACTGCTCCAGACCAGTACCTACCTAACTAACCTAACCTAATCCTCCAAAAGTTTCAATTTTAGTAATGGCTACAATAATATATTTTTTTTACCATTTTTCTACTCTATGTATTGCGTCTCTCCCAAACGGTATGATAAAAGTGGCGTACTCATAATCTTGAGTTTGAGTTTATCTCCCATTCTTACCTTTATATCGAACATATATTAAGTACTTATAATATTACTTTGACGAAGACTTATAAATAACAACATAAGTAGGATTAACTTACTACGTTACAAGATAATCTACATCATAGAATTCCTTAAGCAACAATTGCTATTCTCATTTACGTTCCATAAATCTAATACACAGAAAATAAATCTATACAAATATATATTTAATATCAATTTAATTTACAACTTTATCGTTTCTTAATAAATACAAGAGGTATAAAAGAAAGGTAATGTCCATCACAGTCGTAACCCTTTTATGTTTAGGGCACGACGGCAGTAAAAGTATTCAGTATCGTAAAGTTTATCCCAACAATAAAATTACAGTTAGCGGATGGGGAGGAAGAAAATGTCATTCTTCTTGTAAAAACGAAATTGATGGTAAGAGGTTATGTTTTACTTTAATGTTTTTATACGTACCAAGTATATAATACTCGTACATTTTGTAAGCTTGCTTATACTTTTTATTTCAAAATTTTAATGTATTCTCAGAGACCTAAATATATATAAATAAACGAAGGCATTAAGAAACATAATGAAAATTACAAAGATACTCCTCTGGTTCACACCCTAACTTATGTCATAAACATAAAACAGGCTGAAACCCGACGCGAGACAGTAGCTTCTTTTATCGCTGAAATTTCGTTGCCAAGATACAAATAATGAAATTTAAGACCACAAAGTCTCCCAATTCAAGTTTCAATTTGTGTTCTAGGAAGAAAATGTGGAAAATTACGGTAAGATTCGCTCGAGCGACGCATAAAACCTGTTGTAATGTGACAGAGTTCGCAGCGTACAGCTGGTGCGGATAATGTCTGCCCACTCCTTATTTCCTTGAGTTTATCTTGTCAACGTTCTAAAGCGCTCTCGACCTATGCTTTATAAAATCTGTACTGTACTTATATTGTATGCAACGTTTCATATTTTTGTTATGTTACCGGTATAAAACATATTGTACAATTTGGCCAAATATTTTTTTACGGTCAATATTTATTATATATACATACAATATAATGCTGTAGATTGCTGCTAAACATTCAATTAGAATGAATCAATATAATAATTTGGATTTGTAACTAACTAAGCCTAGTCTTAAATATTTATGACATTGTTACGTCGTTAGGTCGCTGCGTAACAGTGTTTGAACGTAAATGCGACGTTCGTGGGTTCGATACCACTTGGGGAGAATAAATTATCTTAATTTTCCTCACTAGTAAAAAGATAAAGCGTGGCTTTTAATTTTGATATTCAACACGCAATGTCTCGAAGGGCGGAAAGTGGGGAAATGGGTGTCTTAATATACTAGATTCCCTCTGCCTACCCTGCTACATGCGTTATACAACGTGAATAACAAACATGAAAAAATATATTTACCTAATTGTTAGTACTAAATTATAAAAACTGGAATTTTATGCTGTAATTGTGTAAGTGCCTGAGGTAAAGCATGAAATTTGTTATATGTCTTACTTAAAACTGAGTGACGTGGTCGATACTGGAAAACTATGACCAATAAAATTATACAAATTTATTATAATATCCGATATACACCAACAATTATCTTGCACAACCTTCTACATTATGCGTGTGTACATGAAGCGTATGCTAAGCTGAAGTTTAGCGTATAGATTTTAGGTTTATTAGGATATCAAAAGTAACTACAAATCATTTATGATTATCTTACTTTATGTATACAAAAGCCTTAAATACATACATACTATTATTCTCGTAGCGTAATTTAAGTACAGAAATGTAAAATTTATATCAATTCAAGATTTATATCAATTTTAATAATGATTAATAACTTATTTCCGATAAAACCCAGAGGAAAATGATTGATATCGGTACTTATATGTTATTACATTGATTTAAATAAATAAGTTAATGATACCTTTAGCTTAAATTTAATTTAATCTACTTATGAAACTGATTAAAATATATGAAAAGTTTCCTTTACTCAAACGACACGAATGGACACGAATTACTCCATTTTACTTGCACTGGGAAAATTATATATATGTTTACTATATATATATAAATATATAATTTTTAAAATTTATATTTTTAATCAATAATTTTAATAAATAAATAAACATTTAAAATCATTATAAGTACTATTCCGTATGTTTTTGGAGCTATTATCTAAATAGCCTCATATCTTGGATGTACACATTTAGGTAATCCATCTTTGCTTCAACTATCAACTATGTTTCCAAACACTTAAGTTCGAACAGATGCATCGACAGATTGTGCTGCTACATAGTTTTGGATGCTGAGCTTAGAACTTCGACTTGCGGTTACAGGAACATGCAGTTCATCCTTCTGTTTAAATTATTTCTATGAGTTTATCTGAATAAATAAATTTAGATATAGATACAAATATACAGAAAGGGTAGATGATGCCACCGTGATGATGTGGGATAGCGAGTGACCGTAAATCCACTCGAGCCTCCCAAACGACGGAGTTAGTCTGAGCCGAAAAATTGTGCAAAAAATAAACAATAATATACTTTTTTTGTACTAAAAACAAACAATAACAAAGTTACTCCAGATTGCAATGATAATTGAAAGTATTTTAGTTACCTATACATTATATATTGGCAGCCTTAATAGTATGAACTGCGTTATAGCCAGCATATTTGTACTTTAAGGCTCTATTTAAAAGTAATAAGTACAAATACTTATAAAAAGTGTGCATAAAATGCGTAACTAAACACAACACCTAGGTATATAAGAGTAACTCTTTATTGCGCTACGATCTCGTTCGTTTTCTCCATGATTCTTATTGTGATCCTTACGATCTTTATTTGATCTATAGCCATTAGCATATAATTAATTTGTTTAGGTTGAATTTATAGAAAATTATTGCAGTCTTGAGGTTAGTCTTGAGGTTAAATACCTCAAGATTAACCTCAAGACTACTAAAGTAAGGCTACTGGTATGTATGTAGCTAAGTCAGTTAAAGTAATTATGCGTGCGTAAAGGCATTGGTCATCAGAACTGCCTTACGAGCATTAAACTAAAAAACTTACGAAACGCTTAAACGATAATCTATATGATAGTGATAAAATCTCTATCATAACAATACATTGTATTGAACTGTATTGATATATGTTAAGAGAATAAGAAATAAAAGTCACTATATATGGGACATAACATATATAAAACAAATGTTTATTTATTACTATTATTATTTTCATTACTTCATCTAAAACAAAGTATTCTTATTATTTATTAGATATTTCATACCCCTAATACAATAAACGTAACTAATACAATACCTTATTTTATTGCTACGAATATAAGAAAGAATTGTTTTTCTTTCCTTATTATTTCTTTATGTTCATCAAATACATATATTTGTGGTTGAAGCAAATATTCTGTTATGATAACTGAGATTATGTAAAGATATGATGTCCTTGTACAACAATAGATTTACATTATTTTCCGCGTCAAATTGGAGTAAACAGTAATGTGCTATAATAATATGATAACAGAGTTGATTATTGGCTGAAATAGTTCAATTTACTAATAATATTATGTAGCACTGTATATGTAAATTGAACCGCAGATTTTGGAGCCAACAGACTATTTGGAAACGTTTGTTTGGTATAACTTAAGACACATCTGCATGTTGTTTGCGTGACGTAGAGTATATCGCGCAAATTGTCGCATTCTCCACCCATGAATATTTCATGTGGTGTCCATACCCCGATTAGTTTATCTCACAGAAATGTAAACAAGTCTGCCAAGTTATCAAGGAAAATCTTTTAAAAGTACAGAACATAGCTTACAGAATATCCATATATTATAAGAGCTTTGTTTATATAATATGAAGATTTGCTTTATAGTATTTTTAATTATTATGAAATTATAAGTTTAGTTATAGCAAGAACATTTTAACATATTTTCTTCTTCACTTACCTCCCAAAGCGTAGCGGAATACAATATGATCAAGCCAGAAAAGAAAGATTTGTATTATATATTAAAAAAAACTTATTTTTTTTCTCATTAGTTGTCATGAGACTTTCAACCATTGCATAGTCAAATACATTAAAAATAGGCCATTTGTATTTCAAAACAAACCGAAATATAATAAAATCTTCAGTGTTCCTAAACCTAAATAACTTAATATCTTCTACCAGGCTTCGTAATATAGATTTTACAGCCTAAAAATATTTTCACATATAGTTTTCAATATTGATAATAATAGAAGAGACTGTCATTTGGAACATTGCTCGATTTGGGTCGCCGGTAAATATATACGTGACGTCGAAACCCATTTCTATCAGTCGTCCACTACGTTATTTCCAAATAAACTTGCAAAACGTATGCAATCTCGTCGGTTGACTATAACCTAAATGTAAAAGCAATGCAGCCTTCGTCTGAATGATGCATGAGATCCGGACGGCAACATGTGTTCTACTAAGCTAACTGTATAGCTCTGATACGTTTAATTTAATACACTGCAACGCATGCCAACACAGATTAATCTGAGTTTCCTGTCACGAACAATGTTTTAGGTAAAGTAAAGGTAAAAAGCTTTATAATATATTAGCAATCTGTTTCTGACAAAATTTCACGTTCCTTCCTCCTACAGAGTAAATTGTGTATGTATGTACAAAACACAAACTATTATAAAAGTAAGTGTTCTAGGCAGAATTTTTATTAAAAATATTGCCATCCAAACAACGACAGTAACAATATCAACAACAAATTCAAAATCAACAACGTAAAATATGAAACAATTGAAAAAAATATATCAAATATAAACACTGAAAACTAGTAATGTGAGAGCTTTATTATTTATTGAGCAATATCGCGGCAATGGTTTATCCTTTCATTGCATTCATCCCTTTATTTGCCTTTTAACGCTCGAATTTCGTTTTTATGCGAGTCCTTAAAATAAATAATGACGTGATATTTTTGTGCAGAACACCCAGCGTTTAAATCCATTTTTTGGCGTAAAGTCATTAATAACCTGACATTCATCTTCTTGACACTTGAATAACATGCCCAAGCCGGACCCCATTAGTCTTTGAACAAAACAATGGCTACGAATGGACTTGACACCTATATATAATTGTATATGTATACCTAGAACATATGGATACAAAGCTAGATGTATATATATAAATACTAAGATACAGCTTATACTACATTATATATATAAATATATATATATTATATATATATATATATATATATATATATATATATATATATATATATATATATATATATATATATATATATATATATATATATATATATATATATATATATATATATATATATATATATATACATATTTAATTCGGATAGTAATCCCAAATCCTATAGTCACTAGGTCGTGGATTTTTTTGTTGTTTACGTACAAATTTCTAAACATTATATATTGTATTTCATATAATATATAATTTTGTATTAAAACTTGCACTCAGATTAGCCAGTAGTCGTTCGTTATTGAGGTTTTCGATATTATTTAGTATTTTATGATAAAGCCTGTCTTAGTAAAGCTTTTAATGTAAATTTGCGTTCTATTTAGAGATCTAAATAAAAACGTATATATGTTTAAAATTGTACCCTTTTTACAGTCTCGTAAATTATTTATACAGTAATATACGTTGACTTAATATCAAATGGAAAAATGTTATCAAAACAAATGTTCATAGATGACACTGCAAGTTTGCTAGGACAGTGATTTATTGAGCAAGCTTGCAATCAAACTCATTCTATACCGCAGTAATGCGAAACTCATGGCCAAAAGTTACAATAACATTTTTTTTAAAAATAAGCGCCTCCATCTATCTCATTTACGAGTATGTTATAATTTATCGCAGATTAATTATGTAAATAACATAGGTAGGCCTAGATCCTACGTATTACATTATAAATGTAAAAATATTCTTAAATTGACTTATACTTGTACACATATTATATTATTTTGTATACAGCTCCTAAATAAAAGAAATATATTTTGGCTTATGTTTATACGACATAAATTTTAAAAGAACACAATATTGTCAACTTCATATAATCTTTTATTGTAGAAATTCACAAGTTTAATTCTATGAACATCGTGGACTTCGTAGACGCAATCGTTGCGACCTAAAATTAAGAGAGCTTTCTCTAGAGAACAATATCTTTGTGTTAACATGACAAGGGTTTGTCGTTATAGCCTTAGGGAAGTATTTTGATTACAACTGTTATAATATTTGTTTATATTTACTTTTATTTAGTATGAAGTGTTCAAACAACAGTAAATTATGTGTGCTGTATTGTAAATTGTATGGGAGAGGAAATATTATATTTATTATATAACTTTTTTCTTGTACCAGTTATTGGTTACAGAATTGTTCGACGGTTTTACAAAAACAATTTTTGTTCATTACATTTTTAGGACTCTGGGCTCAAAAGAAAAAAACGGAACCCTTATATATAATGTCTTTGTCTGTATGGCAAGAATATTTTTTCAAGAACACGAGACGATGAACAAAAGATGAAAAGAAAATACTAAACCTTTAAGTCTACAAAATCAAAAGATTTATGCTTTGATTTTGCTGCATGTTGGCGAATGTCACAAACCGTCACGTAGTCTAAACCTGCAGGTTTTGCATTGACCTAGAATTATAAAATTTAACAATAATTGAGAACATAAAGTACAAACTAAGGAACAAATTAGAAGATCATAAATACACGCATATATATATATATATATATATATATATATATATATATATATATATATATATATATATATATATATATATATATATATATATATATATATATATATATATATATATATATGTATATATATACTTATATATGTATATATTTAGTGATGTAATAATGTATTCTACCCTCTTAAAATGTGTATTTGAATATAAAAATTGACAGTCTCTTTTTTATTAACGTCGTTCGTCATCATCGTCATCGTTATCAATCAGACCTTCTTAAATATTGCGACACTACAGACTCTTGGTCCGTGCCTTCTTTAACTTACAATTATCTTATTTTCTTATCGTCAATATTAATTATATTATAATTGAAATAGAGAAACTGTTACTAAAGAAAATGTAAAGATTTCATTTTTTTATTAATTGTTACTTAGAATACAGAATATATCAATTTTTATGCGTTTCAGCCCTCGATTATTGCATTTCGTTAGATTGACATACTTATTTTTGCATATAAAAATTTACTTACAAATAAAAAGCGACGTTTTCAAAAAAAAAAAAAAATATATATATATATATATATATATATATATATATATATATATATATATATATATATATATATATATATATATATATATATATATATATATTTGTTCTGTAATGTATAAAATTTATTATAATATTATACAACTTGACAATGTAAAATTAAGTGCATCGCAAGTTTTTTCCTTAATCATCAATACATGTGAAAAGCAATCACTTAGCAACACCTGATCGTAAGCTAAACGGGTATGAGCGAGTCTCTTGGTGAGTTAATAATTTTCATGTTACATACATATTTCATGTATGCAAAAACGTTATTAAATTGTATTGAATAATTATGGCGTTAAAAGCGTTAATGGGTTTTTTAACTTTTTAACTTTTAAATTTTACCATTTAATGACATTCCTTTTAAACGGTAAAAAATTTAAGGGTAAAAAGGGAAAAAAATTAAATTAGCAAATTAATAATTTGTTAAATTTGTCAACTCATATGTTTCTTTTAATAATTTATAAAAATGCTAGTAAGTGAAATAAAAATTAAACTCCTCTAGTAAGGAAGTAGTAAAAAAAACACAATTATTGTAATTGTTTTTGTATTTCAAAAGCAGTACAACATAAAATTGTCAATCTCTTCGAACACATTCATAGTAATATCTATTAACAATGTATATTATAGTGCAAGTCCAGATTTCTTTTAAACATACGTTCTCAGTTTTGTAAAAAATTGTAATATTCAAGTAAGATAAGTCAAAAATAATGATTGCAAGACACGAAGGCTCCATACATCCTGAGCTAGTATCCCGGTCACGATGTGTTACGTGTACCTATATAAGTACATGTATGGCTTTAAGTCCGAAAGAAAAATGTATTATTCGTGAACGTCTAGTGTTCATAATAATTTATATTTTATCGTATATTAGATAGGTATACCTCAGATAAGACGAAGATATGGTAATTTATGGAATTTAGTATGTAGATAGAGGTCGTCTTTGCGCAACAGGACAGTGTCTCACTACGAACGTGATAATTGTGGGTTCTATTCTCTCTCGGACCATAACATATTACATAATCCAGGACCTGTTATGCACACATAGAAGCCCCATTGACGTCGCCTACACTTTTCAAGATTATACTTCAGTAGTATATACTCTTCGAAATCGAAATTAGTAAAATTGCAGGTGCATGACAATGTCTCACACGCACTTGTAGCAGTAAAACGCCGACACGCTCTTACTACAGCAGTGGTGAGCATAATCCTTTCAAAAACTTATCCACGAAGCAATGCGAACAAACGATAAAAGGTGTTGTGGAATACAACTTGAAGATAAAAGCCATAAAATACACAAAACGAAGCGGTCCTTCACCATGGCGGTAATACTGTCCCCGTCATCGTCGTATGTCATTAGAAGAACATTTTGTGAACATCTATTGGTTGATTTAAGTATTTAGTAGTAGTATTAGATTTTATTAGTAAGCGATTAATAATTCAATTGGCAACTAATGGACTTTTCAGCATAGGAAGTCTAAATGTAAGTAATATTAACATTTTAAACCGTTTATAAAAATTACCTAGCAAAGGACACGTACTATGTTTACGTAGTGTATACTCGTAGTAATCAAATTTTAAAAATCTCTAGAGGGAATGACAAAGTCTCGGCGCTGAGATCTTCAAATTTAACAGCGCGGAAAAAAGTATTTAAAGAATTGTCAAGATGAAAATAAATAAGGGTTAAAACTCGCATATATATGTTTATTACTTCTTTTTTGAAAGTTAGTCAAAATTTATTGACACAGTATTTCATTTCCACTTTTAACATTAAAATTCTATTGTTCTATAATGACCAATCATTTCATATTTAAAGTAGCGTTTTCTAGAGCAAATTTTATAATATTCTATAATGGTAAGCGTCATACACATAATTTAAGAAAATTTAACTGCCGAACACATTTTGAATTTCTATAGTTTACTCTTTCTATTTCTTTTATATGACTTAATAACATTCTAAAGTCATTTAAAATGCTCCTATATAAAATGATGCATTAAAAGATATTACTGAACAGCTCTAAGCCAAAACAAAACTAATTAAAGCATAGGAAAGCCACATTTGGTCGTTTTGTCGCGTAACCCATTATTTCAGTTGTGTGGTTAACCCGAGTTTACTCTTAGCTATTAACTGCGAAATGGTCATCTAATAAATCAGTAGATTCAACTTATAAATCAGGCCAAGTAAATTATAAGGGAACAAAAAGAAAAAGAAGCTTAGATCATTAATCGGGAGGCAACACAAAATGGATAGATTAAGGATTACATTTTAATATATTATATAAAACCTTATTGTAGTACAGTATTTCCAATATGATCGGGTCGTGGCGTTACGGTACAGTACGTGACTGTAGACGAGATGGTTTTCGGTTCAATATTATCTTGAGGAAATTAAATATTTCCATTTCTTCACTCTGGTAACAAGACAAAGTGCGGCGTTAAGTTCCACCACCCAACACGCATTGTATCTAAAATTGAGCATAAAGCGGTAATGGTTGTCTTAATACTATGTCCCCACTATTGCTATATGTCAGATAACACGTGAATCTATTTATATTTTATTGATATTCTTTATTTATTGATTTCCAATATTCAATATTTTTATTAAGTCTAACATCTTTATCACCATCTGTGACATAATATTTAATACTCGTATTTATTTTCAGTATATTCATCGGAAATACGTTTTTATATTAGAAGAAGAAAGAGTATTGAAATATTTATTAAATTTATATTGGAATATTTAAAATAATTTTGAAAATTATAATATCTTATATTACTTTTTTCCTTTATAATATTATTAGTAAGATTAACGTAACGTTTTATTAAAAACAAGCATTTCACTTGGCCTGCTTGAATTATACTAATATAATATTTATATATTAATATAATTCTCATTCATTATTGAAAACCGCATTTAAATTCGATGCATAGCTTAAAAGTTTCACGCGTTTATCATTGAGAAGTAAATTCATATTTTATCATAAAAGATATGATGATTTCGCGAGAGCTTTTGTAACAAGACCTTGGCACTGCTTCCTGTACAATTGTGTTTGTGAATACAAAAGTTTGATTACATTATTTTAGAGATTTACTAAAAAGTTCTTTTGATTACTTGTTAATTATGTCTATTGTCCAAAATGAAACTGGCTTTCTGAAATATATATAAGCATAAGCGTAAGTAATATTTTTGTGTGTGTTTGCATCGTTTAATTTTCCTTAAGAAATCTTTGTTCATCTGATACGTATGTATCTTTAACATACAAGAACAATCCATTTCTTTATGTAGCTTATACTGACATCAATACTACTTGTAATATATGGCTTATTCTTTCATATAAAAGATTCTAGACATTCAACGATACGAGAAAGGGAGTTTATTGCGTCCTGATCTAATATATCTTTGGACAAGGCAAATAAATGCAATCAGCACAGAACACAAGTCACGTACTGTAGCTTTATGTTCGAATTGTGAGCTCTACCTATCTATAAATGTGAGTACCACAAATGTACAATAATTCCAATATATTTAATATCTAAGCATAAAAATATATTTTATGGTATATGTCATTTGATGGCGTAACGTGGGTTACGGCCATGGCAAATTAATCATGTACTTCGTTTACAAACAATCACATTTAACTTAACATGTAACTTAAATTTGTAACTAGAACAGTCTTACCACAAGAGAAACAAACCACCATTCGGTGACTCCTCTTTGTGGATGATAAACCAATCATGTTACAGAATGAAGAACCCATCTCAGAGTGTTGGAATTGTAGCCCAAGTAGGCTTCCCTTAATCCCTTTACAATGCATTAGCACTCACTTCCACTGCCCGAGCTCCTCTATTTAACTTACCACATTCCACCAAAACAGGTGTAACCGCATACCTTCGATATCATCGGCCTGTCAAGCCAACTGTCGTTTATTCCGACAGACTTGTTGCGACCTCCTGTTGACCTCGACTGGTCTTTAAAGCGTAACCAGGCTGGAGCCACTACCGCTTTCTTCTTAAGTAATAACCTTTCTAGCGTACCAGTGTCCATGTCAAGTTGTGTGGAGAAAACACGATGGAGATTATGCGGTAAAAAAGAGATAGCTTTACGTAATTAAGCATGCATGCAATACATGGAAAAAGAGATCCAGTACAAATACGCCCTTCACTTATAACATTTTAAACAGATAATTAAAATATGTAGACACAGTATAGGTAGATAATAATGGACATTATTTTACATGGGTGTTAGTTTATAATTTAATTTTGTTATGCTCAATGTATTTACATAAAGGGCTAAACTAATTATTAACAAAATCAGAAAATTAAGAGGACGCAGAATTTTATAAGGAAGGACATATTATAAGGGTTGAATTAACTTAGGATAAGAAAGAAAGTTGTGAGATGGAGAACAATGATCTTGCATAAGCGACAGATTGTGGATGCAATCCTTTGTACCTAGTGTATTTAAAAATAACCAAGGTCGTCTTCGGATATTAGGTTGGATTAAGGTATAGTACTAACCTTTAAGTAATTTTTACTGATACCAGAAAACGTTGAAGCCCTTTGGTGGTTGGCATGAACACAATTCTTTAATAGTCCTTTAAAAAATTAAGACCTTAATTTCCTATAAAACTGGTTTCCCTAATGTTATTGAGTGGCTTAATACTGTAGGAGAATCATTTTTATAAAGAGAAGACTTTGATTAGTTACGCCACTAAATTCCAATATACCCTCACATCAAATATTAAAATATTACTACTTACGGAATCGGAAGTCCGCCATTAAAATCACCTACCATGTCGGAGCCGCCAACAATTTTTTTACCGCGCCGGTACACATTAACAGTAGTACCTCAAGAACTACTGGCTCAAATAAAATAATATTTATCTGTAAATATAATCTATATTTTCAATATACAAAGTAATCGTTATGTGCATTCTTTTGACCAAGTGGGTGAAGCCGCAGGTAAAAGATAGTTATATATATTATTTAATATCGCTTCAAGTAAACAAACAGCATATAACAACTAACCTTTTATTTCTGGTCATTTTAAAAATACTCGAATAAAATAAGTTCGGCATTTTTTTAATATTTAAATAAAAAAGTAAGTTCGACATTTTTTTAATATTTAAATTATACTTTATATTTATTCGATACTACATCTTAATATTATAAACAATTAGAATAATTAAACGTGATAAATGTTAATCTATGAAACGTTAACTGATAGGTATTAATAAAAACAATATAATTAGTAACAGTTTGAAAACGTAATAATGCATATATTTAAATTGCAAATTTAATAATTATATGCGCAATCAACGACGCTAACAAAATGCAATTTAGCATTTTGGCTGTTTATAATAATTTATATTATACAAAGATTTCAATTATCGTTTCAAATATATTGTTGGAAAAGTGGTCTTTATTCAAATAAAGCTGTTTAAATTTTTAGATCTAGGCTAAGGAGATTGTACGCTTGTACAATGTTGTCTTCACTTGCAACAAAACAATATCATATATATATATGTATATATTTACATATATATATATATATATATATATATATATATATATATATATATATATATATATATATATATATATATATATATATTATATATATATATATATATATATATATATATATATATATATATATATATATATATATATATATATATTATATATATGTATATATATATATATATATATATATATATATATATATATATATATATATATATATATATATATATATATATATATATATATATATATATATATATATATATATATATATATATATATATATATATATATATATATATATATATATGTATATATTTACATTATATCCCCAATATAGTAAGCTAGTGATACAAATTTGGAATATTACAAATCATACAAAATATTAATTAATGTAATCAAGAATATCATATATAAGATCCGTTCACAAGCAATCAACTAGGTTTACGGATGACGTACGATAAACGACAAACGACTACAGATACGATTTTATATACAAAAATAAAGACTTGTTACTGTACTTGAAACTGATCCAATTCAATTAAAATGGATACTTATTATAATGATAAATTATACACAGTAAATTTATTTTCATAGTTAATTGTAACGTTTACAATGTAAGTTATGATTCGCTTTCATAAAAGCTTTCCACGTAAGCGGTAAAGGAGGCTTTGTTACAAAATAATATACTTAGTAGTTAGAGATTAGTTTGATAATTGCTTTAGCCGAAGTTTGTTATATTATGTTGTACCTCAAATAGCCAAAGCTACCAATCGCTATCTGAGTTGTCATTTATAATGCAATCACCGACATCATTTGCATAGAAAACGGTACCATTATCAATATCTGGCCTATGTGTGGACAAAGGCAATGCATAAACATAAACACGTGCGTTTGATAAACTTAGCTCGACTAATTGGAAATTTGTAATTGCTATAAACAAAATTTTATTTGCTTATATTATAGTATGTATTCAATATTCACCTACGTTGTACATATTGCAGGTTCAATACCTTCTTGCAATAATGAATACAGACTTTTTTTATATTTATTGATGATTAAAAAATTTAAACCATATTACAATTTCTTTACTTTTAAATGTGTAACAAATATATATATGTGCTGTGAGGAGTCTGACTGAAACAAGAAGTTGTGAGTGCGATTCCCAATATACGAAATTATTTATTATCATTTTTTTTTAATTTTTTTGTATACAAGAGCGTCATTGAAGTTCGCCCTGTTTTCGCAATGTTTTCTGTTCTATACACTATACTATACATTATATTAATTCTTCTGCAATTCCTATAAAAATTTTATAACAAGTATGTTATTTTTCGAATGATAATAGTTAAATATTCTTGTCCTTAGTTGTATATTCCTGTCATAGTGGTCGTGGTCAAGTCGTTTAAGTTCTTCAGTGTTCGTGTGCTTGTAATGGAATAACCAGTGCGGGACTTTATCATGTCTGTGTCCGTATTGTTGGTAATTTGTCGCCTGAAAGCTGTCACTCTTCCATGTATTATTAGATATTCTTACTCCGCGTTATTTACTCAAACATCTTAAAAAAATAGAAACTTATATATAAAAAAATAGAAGCTCTTTTAAGTACGGCTTAAGTAAGCAGGCCATTTAATTATCAATAAGTGTCTCTAACAGAACATTTTAAGCGTATATATATATATATATATATATATATATATATATATATATATATATATATATATATATATATATATATATATATATATATATATATATATATATATATATATATATATATATATATATATATATATATATATATATATATATATATATATATATATATATATATATATATATATATATATATATATATATATATCTTATCATATTTTCTCGAGCTTATTCACAGATGAAAATCCGCTATTTGGATTCTTAAAATTCTCTTCATAATAAAATGCTGGTAGGTATTTGTTAATATGGATCCTAAATAGATCTGGACTAGACTCTGGACAAATTAGCATTATGCTATATGCAGTAAATTAGAGCGATTTAAATCGTAACGATCTAAATTCGTCATTTTTAGGCTCGAGTTTTATTGTGATTTGTAGTGAGGCCAATAGGAAACTACTCAATGTCTCGATTATCAGATTTTTTTTTAACTTCACACTGTTTCCTGCACCTAGCAGGGTAGGCAGGGGGGACTATAGCTTAAATTACCAGAGCAAAGAAAATGAAAATAATTCATTCTCCTCGAGTGGAAATAGAACCCACAAACCGTCACGCTTACAGGCAGACCTCTGCGCCACGACGGTCCTCATTTCTTTTATAGTATGACATTCACTAGGAAGGTTATATGTTATCTCACACTGCGTTAAAACCTTTGAAGCCTTAAAATCAATACTATTTAGTATGAGTACCAAAAAATATCAGTTTGCGAGATTAGAATATTTCTGTTAAGCTAGATGTATTATTTTTTAACATGTTTTAAGCTAAAAACAAATATTCAAATTAGCAGGCATATTTTATTGTTGCTTTGTTTAGCAACATGTTCTGTATTTAATGTGTCAAAGACAATTAACTAATTTAAATCTATAGTTATTTTCGCCATGTACACCATATTCGCTATCGCCATTATGAGATTAACAAGGCTTACGTAAACTGTAACAGCATTTATATTTGTGGACTTAAACTCTAAATCCAAATATTAACATTATTCACCTTTCATAAGAAATAAAGTACAAGATCAAGTGATATATACATAAAAGATATCATACTTTATTTTTTGTAACACGAATTTAATATTATCATAACCCATTTAAATAACTGGATGTAAAAACTCCAATCCCGTGGTAACTAATATTGAAATTAATTTACTATTGAAATATTATTGTTTGTCCGTATTATTGTCTACACACATGTGTTCTTCATACATATTCATAAAGTATATCCAAGATAAACGTATACAACGCTCATCCCAGACCGTGAGATGGAGAAATCATCCTATGGATCTCTCATGAAATATGCAAGGGCAGGGAATACGGCAATTTGTGTGATATATCCGACTTCTCTGAAGTGGCGTCATAAATAAATTATACTTATTAAGAAATTATTTAATCTACAAATTCATCGGCATCGGGTTTTATTCGGGTTTTACTTGTATGTCAGGCAGCAACCGTTGTTTATGACAGTCAACTATAATTAGACATGAAAGAATACTGTACAATAATAAACATACGATACTGTACAATAATAAACATTATATCATGTATGAAATGACGGCGTAAGAAATTATTGTGTTATTATCTCAGTAACAAGATGTTTGTTTGTATATGAAATGATTCTAACTAGAGAAATTAGAAATGTTTTATAGTTAAATAAATTGGTTTTTGATCACCTTTTGACATGCATGAAAGAAGTGACTATATATATACATATTATATTAGAGTAAATACGGCCGAATCCGCGTACGGTCCTTTAGTTCTAAATAAAAACAATGTTGTAAGTTTGATTGTACCGTATAAGAACAAAAAGAAACAATGAAAAGCAATTTAGTGAATTTATCCACATAGTCTGGCGATTGCTTTATTTAAACTTTACAGTCACTGAACTAATCACGCTGCAATGGCGAAGGGAATGTATATTTTGATTTTAATTAAGGTCGTATTTTCAGAGTGAAATTATTTTAGTAAAATGGTTTCCGGAAACACAACACTTCAGCAGCTTTTTATTTGCTGGCAGTTTTCCAGTTGGAAGGTAGAACAATTATGGAAACTGTGTTACTAGAAATAAAACATAGTTGTTAGGGCAGGTTGTGTTATAAAATATTGAAACATAATTTTACATCATTTGGTACAAGTTATATACTTATAATATAAGATTATCCACACATATTATGGAAGTACATTAACAGAAATATGTCTATATTGAAATTATTTGGTATAAAATTAAAAGAAACCATCTCTTGACATAATGACAAATTTATATGTATAAATTTTATTTGACAATCTTATCAAGTAATATGACCCTATGGAGTATCATGTTACATGATTGGAAAAAACGAAAAATATATACATAATTGGTAATAAAAATAATTATTCTTGAGTTATTTATTTTGCAAATAACAAATGGACCATTCCTCTGACACAATCGTTGGAAATGGGATTCTCTATGACTTATTCAATTTGTCTTTCATCAAATGCACTTAATATGTACTTATACATTACATTTGAAGCATAAAACAATCAAACTGACAATTTTTTTATAAGATTAATATTAAATTTGTATAATTGTTGTAACTTTGAATACTTACCCATATTCGTACACATATGGATAAAAAGAAATTTATTACTTTTTACTTGTTATACATATTTGAGGAAATTTTATACACAAATAGCTACGGATTGGATTACACGATTTTATCTATACTTTTTATCTCATTTAATTCTAAGACATAAACGAGGAACGGAGTGTCTTAACACGAGGCTTATGTGCAGAATACAGCGAGAAACTAAAAAAATATTTAAAAATGTCTAAGACGTTCAGTAGTTTAGATAGACGAATAATCAATTGTATGTCTAGAAATAATTATTAGTTTGTATCGCATTTGTCTCAGTCAGTACTCAGGCACGTGGTACGTTTGGGGCCTAAAATAGCGAAGAAAGGATATTTCTAGTATCATATTTATATAAATCCGATCGATCTTCTCTTTATAAATGTTATATATTAGGAGATCCACTTTATTACATATAAATAATAGTAATATATATATATATATAGAATGTATGTATGTTTTACACATACATAGTAATAAAATAAAACAAAATATAGTATTAAAAAAACAAATAAATTCGTTTTCTGTATATATTATAAAACCAAGCAAGTCTAGGTGAGCAATGATCACATAAGTAAAAAAATCTTTGGCCTAATAAATTTATCGTAGTGACAAAAATGTTCGTAGCTGTGAGTCGGTCGTAAATAATTTGAGGTATACCTGCGAATACTGATTTGACATGGGTCAGGACCTCGAACTCTCGTATTTCATTTTTGCCAATCTGATTACAACTCATGACCGCATCCCGAATTGAATTTTCGTCGACACAGCAGTAATTTTCACTTTCGCATCTATTACTATAGAAAATTTGGATGACAAAGGATCAATATGAAATAAATGGAAATGGAAAGCTTTAAAATCAAGTGTAGGCCTAAAGTTGATATACATGATTTTAATGATGAAATTATAATTGCTCTTCTTATAGCAATATAAATAAGAACATATGATTCCGTCAAATTGTTGTAAAAATAAAAGCTTAAATTGAATATGCTATAAGCTAATAAGTTTAAAAAATCCAAATATCTGTCCTCTAGTAGTAATAAATATCATTCTGTCATCGTATCCAATCGTGGAGGCAGTAATTAAATGGTTAAATGGAGAAAAAAAAAATGAAAAAAAAGACAACAAAGTTATAACCTGTTTAACATGAACCTAAAAATACAAGCATTGAAAACGTAAGTTGTATGCTAAAAGCACACTATTAGTGTCTAAAAAGAACACTACATTTAACAATCCAAAGTACAAAGGGGAACTAATTTAAGCAAGCGAAAGCCACATTTGGTCATTCTGTCGCATACCCATTATTTTAGTAGTGCGGTTAACCCAAATTTACTCTTAGCCAACTGTGAAATGGATATCTAATAAATCTGCATTTCCAACTCGTATGTATGTATACGTCATAGTAAAGTAGTATTTTGTAGTGGACGAACCTAGGAAGAGGGACCAATGGAATTTTTTGACAATATTAAATAAAAAATAAATATAAAGGATAATAAAATATGAAAAATTATATTTAATCGAAACTGAACGCCGAGTTTTGTTTTTTACTAGAGAGAGGCAATGTAAAACTTTATTTCCCCAAATGGGAATCGAACCCACAACCGTCTTGTTTTTATTCAGACGCTGTGCCACTGCACCTTGATATTATGTACAGTAATATATCATAAAAATAAATTTAAATAAGTAATACATATTTATTGAAATTTATATATTTTTTTAGATTAGATTATCTATATATTCCTAAATAAATTTAAATAAAAACTTAAATTCTATATAATATAAATATATTTATTCATATTCATTACAACAAATACTACGAAAAAACATATTAATTTTGTTATTTTTATTTATAAGACAATTAATGTTAAATATTCATATTTAAAACATTAATAACTTTATGCATGAGGTAAGAGGCATGAGGAGTGGGGGACGGGTGTCCCCAGTCGTCGTGGGGTGAAGAAAGGACAATGCAGCGGTCAACGGCACACGGCGCTCCAGTCAGCTGTTACAGCGCATTACGCATAAGCTTTCGTATCTTTTACAAAATTCGCACACTTAAACTTAAAATTCGTACGCCATATTCCACAATATAGACCACATCTTTCAATTCCATAAGGTATTGAAGTAGACCTTAAAAAACTGTAGTACGTTTGTATTAAGATATGGTATTAATTTCGTTTTAACAAAATATCCATTCTATTCAGCATATATATCGTATTTTAATAATTGAAAAATTTACATTTATACCAAATGAAACATACAACATATGTACGTGCACATACATGTGTATGTAAATTGTATCCGTAAATAGGTATGTATGTATTATCACACTTGAAGATAATATTTCTTGAAAATGAAATTTTTCTAATGTGTTCTAGGTCCGCCTGGATCATTGCCAAACTGTAGAGTACGGAAATTTTCAATGTATAAAAGAAAAACTTTCCAGAAATGGCTCTCAAAGAAGTTTTAGTTTACAACAGCATTCAAAGTGTTGCAAATAACGCTGTAACTATAACGTAGAAACTTCTATAGGTTTTTAATAATTTTAAATGACAACCATTGAACATACTACGCATTTACGTTCGATGAATACTCGTAAATTTTTACAACTTTGCCCGTTGTATACAAATGCGAAATCGATACACTATTATCTTTTCAATAGCTTTCATATCGCGTACAACAATAATATGACTACACTATTATTTATATAAGTTGCTTTCATATTATACAATGAGCAAATTTAAAAGCTTACATTATTTGAAGCGTTTATTTTTAGCTTACACATTCTAATTAGTCAGATTTTAGATGCTACCGCATTAGCATAATATATATATATATATATATATATATATATATATATATATATATATATATATATATATATATATATATATATATATATATATATATATATATATATATATATATATATATATATATATATATATATATATCCCAAATATATCTACACGATGTGGTTGCATGGACAGCCTATGAAATATTCAATCTATCCTGAGCAGAATCAATGCTTACGATACACAGACTTTAATGAAAATTGGTATTCCTAGTATGTATAAACTCTTTTTAATAAATGTAAAATTTTAATACTTATGAAATTTCTGATTCGTTGAGATCATTATCGGTTAAAATGCGTAATAAAATAAAATAATGAGCTAAAATTATATGCAATGTTAATATTCCGTCACTCTTTATTCAAATTAAGCATCAAGTAATCGATAAAGCAAGTAGATGACATCTCGTGACGCAGTGTGACTACACATGGCTGCGATCGCGCTGGTTCGTTCATGGTGAGTTCGATCCTCTCTGGAGGTTATGAATTATTTTGATTTACCTGATATTGTAGAACTTCCTCGAATTCGGAAGCAAAATGGTAACGGTGTGTCTTAACAATTAGGTTATTTCTGCCTAAACTGCATTATAGACAAATAGAAAAACATGAAATGATAATAATAATATTCATTTATATATTATATATATTTTTTTGTAGTGATGTTTTTTTGTAATATATTCCAATGTTACATATTATTCATTAATTTTATCCAATAACCTTGTTAAATTCCTCATATTAAGATTCCTTTTCTTTAATAATGTTGAAGTTATCTAAAGATAAATATCGCCACAGGATCCGTGATGGCGGCTACAAAGTTTACACTCGCACCCTAAAAACCACATGCTAAAGCTTGTGGTAAAATCAAACACGCCAGATTCAAATGATTGCTGTGAAGCAATGCCTCTCTTCTACATATCCAAATAACATATACGAATACATACATACAAATGTATATCATTATATAGTATTGAATTTTATTAACATATAAATAACGTAGATTTTATCCACTTCATCCAAGTCGTCAAATGAAAATAACTAAAAGTCAAGTATGACACAGGTACATTGGGTTGAATAGAATCAATTAACTTGATATAATATAGCCTATACAAGAATGGTCCTCGTTATATAGATTAACTAACATAAAAACAATTTTTCAATTTCAACCAGTAATTTTTGCCTTTACCGCGTTAACTCAAACATTAGCTGTACAATGCCATAGAATAATATGGAATCTACATAATATCAAGCCATTTCTTTAATTGTACTAAATTAAGTTGCAATCGCTTATTTAAAATTTTAAATAATCATTATTAATATTTAATATGCGAGCTTGATAGATAAAGAATTTTGATAATGTATTGTAATGTATACCTGTTTCGCCACTTGCTGCTCGTTAAAACTAAACTATTTAAGATATCACAGAACTGGTTTTTAATATCGCAAATTGTTCCTGCAATCTCTCTATAAAAGTATGGATTACTAGCTCAAAGGCCGTATAGCTAAGTGATTGATGGATGAAACTCAAAAAGTTATCGGCCGGAATGACTTTTTACATTTTGTTCATGATGTTCAGCTTTTTCAAATAGCTCCAATTCCAATCGCAAATAATTTAAATTTACTAACCATACAGAGCTTAGATGTTTTCTAAAGAGTTTTAAGAAAATTATACATAAAAATAAATGTGTGCAATTCACACAATCAATGTACTTTTATAAAAACGACACTGTACCTGAATATCGTAACGATTTGAGACATTGCTTATGGAGTTGCGGAGCTCAAAGTTACACTATGAGCGCTTACCAGAGCGGGAAAATGTGTATAATCCACGTTCAAGTGGAAATCCAATCAACAATATTTACAATTATAGTCCGATACTGTCCCAATACTTTTTGCTGTCAGCTTATTAACGTAATTTTTCTATACATAAATGCTATTAAATAAAGATGATGATGTATAAAAATTATGATTATGTATGAGAGTACTTAAAAGCATGCTTTTTACAGCTTAGTGCCTATGTATCTTTAAAACGTGCTTAAGCTTAATGTAATGTTTAAGCAGTCTTCAATTAAAACTGCGGTCGTTTGTCAACCGCCGCTATATAATTATTCCCCTTAGAAGTTACCACGTTTTTACATTCCAAATGTAATACCAAATGGTAATATTTTCAAGTGACTTTTATGTAGCGGGCAAGGTTCCAGACTTCAATTTACAGATTAAAATTTAAAAAAGCCATGTATTATTAACAATTTCAAACTAAAATAGCTTATTATATATACAAAACAGATTTAGTACCAATTTAAAATGAGGCAAGAATAAATTTTTTTTTGTGTTCCTTTCTTTTTTACCATTTACTATGAAAAATATAAAATATACCTATACGCTATAAATTTACGCAGCTAATACAAATTTAATCTTCATTAAATTTGTATTAGCTGCGTAAATTTAATCTAGATTTATTCCTCAGGTACCTTCACGCTTTAACAGGTAGGCTGAGAGAACTTAGTTTTAAAACACTCTGCTTTTCGCCTTTCGAGATATTTCGTGTGGAGTGCCCAAACCTATCGCGTTTACAGTAAGATGCTGTGCCGTTGCGCAAATCCGTTTTTTTATATTGTCAAGACACTTCGTTTCTCATTTTGTGCCAGAATTCAATACAAGCGTGTTTTGCAGCAGAATTTAAGCCTTACATTGTTCTAGCCAAAGTTGGAAAAAATGTATCCCCAAGTGGAGATCAAACCAACACTATGTGAGACGCTGTCCCTCTGCGCCACGAGGGCCTCGAATTTTTATATTTATTGTATTCAATATATACTTATAAAACTTACATATTATAATTTAGGTAAGTGCAAATAATTTTTCTAATCAGCAAAAATTGTATATTTTAGCGTATAAGATATAGGTGACGAAGTGCTCAATCCCACCTTAAATATCGTCATTAAAGGATTCCCTGATTGACATTTGAACTCGGCATCAATGAGTTGTTCTTACTGCACCGTAGTGTATGAGCAAAATTTAAGCTCTGAACTAGTAAGTTAAGTAAATTAAATCGTTAATAAAATTGTTTTGCATTGACTTTAAACAGCGTAAAACTTAATAACGAAACCTATTTGAATATGAAAATTTGGTGTTATTTTCACCATAACCATTAATAATGGTTATCTGGTAACTTTAATCCGGAATTTTAGTTTTGCGTTAAGCCGCAGAATGGCCTAAGCTATTAACTGCGGAATACGTATGTAATAAATTTATAGTTTTCACTTATATAAATCAACGACTAATAAATCCCTTAAGGTTTCGGAGGTTAACTCTACGAAATTGTACTCAATAAAATTATTGTCTCATAAATTTTTTGTAATTTTCCTGTATGAAAGTATATATTTTAGCTTTTCTTTATTAAATTTTTTATAAATTTAGCAAGTAAAGATTAACAAGTAAAGATTTTTTAACACTTTGTTTATATAAGAAATATATGTTTATTACAATATAATACTTTAATTTACAATGGTTCTCGAACTTTGATAATTACAACAAATTTTGAGCAGTATTGACGAGTGTCCCATTAATGTATAACAGTTTTGTAAATATACCAATAAAAAATCAAATCAATTATTTTTTATATACAAAAATATTCATTTTTACGTACCACATAGAATTATTTTTTATGTATATTTCCTAGAATATGTTTTTAAAAAATACAGCAAGAAGTGCTCTCGTACGCTTTTGTGCCTGTAATATTAGTATATGACAAAAATATATAATTAAAACAACACCTTTACGCTAAGTAATTACTTACAAGCGGACAGCGGACAGGTAGTGTGACCGTTACGTCTATTAATTATTTACGTGACCGACGCTGCTAGGCAAATTATGAGGTATGTAAATAAGCAAAGCGGAAATATTTGTCAAAAAGTTTTTCTAGGTATTTATTATATTACTAAACTACTATTAAATTATTATATTACTAAATTTAAATTTAAAACCTGATTTACTAAATCATAAAATATATATTAGTAAATCACTAAAATAAAGCATCTTAAATTTATTTAATAAAAAATATATTCATAATCATAAATAAATAAAATCCAATCAAATATAAATTGCAATATCAGACCTGTACTATACAAGGCCAATGTGACTCAGTGAGATATCGTTTGGCATTTATAGTTTAGATAAGTGTTGTGCCTTCGATCCCCAATGGAAAGAATTAATTATTTTTATTTCGCCACTCTGGTTCGGAAGCGCGTCGTTCTGTACCGCCTCTTAACACGCTAAGTCTCCAACTAAGAAGGACCCTTTATTTACTCTGCTTAATGCGGTTTGCAGCGTGAAGCTGGTAAGTAAAAAGACAAACACTGAGTAACATCACTAAACAATGTTCGATAGCTCTGCTACGTATGTATATATATGTATGTAGGAATTGCAAAACATTCACGAATGAATATGATTAAAATTTCCTCAAAGAGTCTCTTTTACTAGAAAAGCTACTTTATATTTAAATTTATTACCAATTATTGCTCTATTATATGAAATATTTTTACATACATATTTTCATTTTACCGCAACGATAATAGCAGTTAATTTAAAAGAATGGGTTGGCGTAAAGCTACGAGTATCAGCAACGCGGTGGCGCTGAAGGACGATAATTTAGAATCATCCCACGGGGTAGCTGTTGTTCACTCAAAACGTGACTTGTATTACAACTCAAGTTTTTGCTGACACATTTCATTTAATATGAAACTACATTTTTTATGTAAAAGTAGGTTACGTAAAATAAAATCTGCACTTTAATTTAATGAATGGAGTTTCATAATTGTAATTGAAATCACACGTTGTTAAATTTAATATGACACGTATAGTTTATTATATTTTTGTTTATTCTATATAACGAAGTATATAATGCTTATTCAAAATTTTATAGTTTATTTCCCATTTATCTTTATAATTATATTTAAACTTTTGAAATCGAGACCTTTTTGTAATCTTTTCAATAAAATTTCCAAAATTCAACTTTACAAATACGAGTTTTGATAAAGAGCAGCAAGTTTTTTACTATAGCAAAATTAGCACGTTGTACATGAAAAATATTGGCCAAATGGAGAGTAATACTCGCACACCGAGGGTTCCATACCTATTTCTTGATTGTTGGTATTCTGCTTAGAAAATATTACTTATAAAAATAGATAAACTTCTATTTTTCATTTTCAGTCGTATCTACTCATTTTGTATGAAACGAACTACTAATAGAAATTTGTACTGGTTTCTTTATTATAACATATAAATTATAATATGTTTATCTATAATTTTTCAATCTTAGGATTTTTCCCTTTGTTTGTATTACAAGTTACAGTTTGTATTACATTCTAGCCTACAGACAAATTTCATAACTAGGTAAAAAAAAAACCTCCACGTAAATTTGAGAAAATGGTCTTGACTTGACATGACTGGAAATAGTCATTTTAGTAATGAATAAATAGCTATAACAATAGATGCGATATTTATTTGCACAATTTCATGATTTATAACTTAACTTATTAATCTACAACACATTTTAACAAAGCTTCTTTACGAAATAATTTATATAACATAAAATCTATGTGTATAGATTACGAAGCTTAGTTATATAGTGTTTATAAATAAATAAATAGCACTAAACGGTATCGCCCGTATCTATATTCTGCCGACACATACATAGAGTGCAATGCAAGTCACGTTTCAGGAGAACAGCAGTCGGCGGCGAGACAATTCCAAATTATCCAATCGTGTCCCTCGCCGCAACTGCGCTACAACAGATCCATTTCTATAATACCAGTGTTAATGTTTGTATTGTTTTTAGACAATTTAAGTATTTTATTCTTTTGATAATGGGCCAATAATATATTTTACCATATAAATAACATTATATAAATAAAATGATTACGTTTCAGACAAAATATTTTTGTATAATTATTTCGGAAACAAGTTCGCTACTAGCTACTTTTAATTTAAAATGCTACGAAATTGCATTTTTCATACAAAAACAAGCAGGGGCTATAATAACTAACGACAATGAAAAATTGTTACTATACCAATAACTCACAAAGTGAATTTTGAACATTGATTCTACATAGCTGTGACAGAAACAGAGTTCATACGAACGTAAAGCAATATAACTCATAATTTGTACAGCTGTCCGATATCTAGTTGAAAATGTGCCATGTGAAAATATTTGCCATGAAATGTTCTCCAAGCAAGTAACGATGCCAATGACACTTTAACAGAATACTAAAAAAACATCGTGTCCGTCGAGAGATGGGTGCCAAGTTCTGTCAAAATAAACCAAGAAAAATACATAATCTATCTTTGGCACCACTCTAAAGCTTAAAACGTGATGCAAATTTTTATCAAAGCATGAGAAGCAACTCTTGTGTATATATGTACATACAACAAACAGCGATTACGGTATCAACTACACACAGAAGCTATATATAAGACCGTTAAAATCTCGTAAATTTTTACGACTGCGACTGTTATGGTCTGAAATGAAACATAGGAGTAAGTATAGTTGTTTTGAGATTATCTCTTCTTGTGCCATATTCCTCTAATTCAAATCAAGTGTTAGCAAAAGGTCCTCAGGATTCACCTCCTTTCTACCTATAGGCCACAGACTCTGACAGACTCTCTCAGACAGAATTATCATATTGCTTTATATTAAATGCTATATATATATATATATATATATATATATATATATATATATATATATATATATATATATATATATATATATATATATATATATATATATATATATATATATATATATATATATATATATATATATATAATATATATATATATATATATATATATATATATATATATATATATATATATATATATATATATATATATATATATATATATATATATATATATATATATATATATATATATATATATATATATATATATATATATATATGTATATATTATATCCATTTCATTTTTATATATATTTTTGAAAACATATTATATTACTCATATGTTTATGGCTATATGGCTGACATGTTTTTTATGGACTGTTAAAGCGATCTGAACGTGGTTTAACTATAAGCAATGACTGGAAAAGAGCCAAGCACTGCAGGGATGGAACGTGTCCTTGTCTTGAGACTTAAACTTTATGTTAGGTGCTTTAATCTAACTTTGGCACTATCGTAAAATATAAAATGTGACGCAAACAATGCCAGAGTGGTGTAAATGAATTTTAGTTTACCGTTTTAAATTATAATATAAAAAAAAACTCTGACATAATTGTAATCATATTATATGTTAATATTGTGCAGTATATGCTTTATAGAACAAAATAATAAAGAACAATTTTACTTAATAGTATAATCTTCCTTCGAATTTATGTATGACGTTGTCAAAATCTTTTAACTTGTAATACTACAGTATAGCAAAATCTGGTATACTACAAGTGCAGTGTTTATTTCACTTCCAATACATCACTTTGTATGCAATCAGCTACCGCCGGCTCTTGCTAACACTGCTGTGACTGGTCAACAATTCCATTCATCGAACATACCTTTTTTAGTTATGACTTATGTAAGCAATATTTTCAGATATTTTCGGTTTAGTTAGTTTTTTTGAGCTAATTAAAAAATGTGAACATATATATATATATATATATATATATATATATATATATATATATATATATATATATATATATATATATATATATATATATATATAATATATATATATATATATATATATATATATATATATATATATATATATATATATATATATATATATATATATATATATATATATATATATATAAAACAAAATTTAAAATTTATAAGCAAACCAAATAAAAAGCTTCGAGTAGTTTCATTCCTCTACATACTTCGTTGGCCACTTTTGCTGCAATACTAAGACCGGATATCCGGCTTCCTGAACACTGCTCTTTGCCCGCTCTGAACAATTAACTTATTTGACGTAATAAATGAGAAATTCTTTCGACAAAAATATATTGGAAACTGTATCAAGAATTTTATAAGAAGTAATATTTTTCCTTAGAGTAAAATAACACTTGTAAAAAAGTCACAAAACATATCCCAAGAGCCTGAAGTAATTAATCGCAAGTATACAGAATAGGATAGCCTATAAGTAGGTAGATAACACAAAAATAACTTTTCAATTTAAAACTTTTCAATTTAGCGCGTTCAAACAAACAAACTCATCCGCTTTATAATATTAACGTATGGAGGATTAGATAATAATTACTTGGCTATATAACACAAATACAAAAAAAAATGGGAAACAGTCACTATACTTTCTTATTTCTCTCGAATCGAGACACTAAACCTGCAACCATTAAATATAAAAGGTAGGCGCCCATACTGTAATCGCGACAGCTCTGGTTTTATTTGGGAGAATGAACTAATTTAATTTCCTCACTATAGTAACAAAACAAAGCACGGCATATATGAAATCAAGTGTACTTATAACGATTATAGACTGCGTAAAACAAATTAAAGTAAACGCTAACAATAACAACTTTTCGCAAAAGTCTCTGCCACATGAATGAACTCTGACATAATCTGGAATATATGAATAATACATGACTTGTAACTTCGAGATTGGGAGTTAATTCCCCTTTGAGTACAAATAGAGGCCAGTTGCCCCAAAGTTATTACTTAGCTATTGTAAGTCATATTTTATAGTGAGCACCGTTCTGTCAGCAGCATGCATTTAAATTATGGCCGTGCTGTGGCTGACCAGGTACTCTATAATTTAAACTAGCCTATCCCATCAAAGCTTTTTAAAATTTAAGCATTGCAAAAGCTTTAAAAGGTTTAATATCGACATTTTATTTTATCCCTATTTCGTGAATCTTTATTAAAATACAAATTTCGTGTAAATAAGGAAAAATATTTATATTTTCCTAATATTTCGCACGTAAAATTCTATAACACGTGAAATATTTTTTATGTAGAGATTATACTTAATTGACACTCAACGTAACGTCTCAACAGACACGTGGACAGATTTGGCTGAATGACATTTGTGAAAATGAATTTAATCTATATATATAAAACAAAGACGGGTTTGTTACAACACTTATAACTCGAGATCTGCTGAACCAATTTTCATGGTTATTGATTCGTTGGATTTGTCTCCGACCAGAATAGCAGAATACATCTTAAATACAATGAATACTTGATATGTGCAATGAATATATCATTTCAATAAATGCTCATCTTTTTATTACATGTCATGTTTGATGCAACAACTGTTTTAGTTGTCCAATCCTGTCAAATATTGTATCAAATATTCATGTGTGCGTTCAGAAACTCTCAAAAGTTCAGGTACTGTATATATTTGATTGTTTTAGACATTGTGTAAATAATTTTGGAAATAAGTACATGTGTAAATTATTTATTAAATATTTAATTTTTATTCACGAAAATAATACCTAAGATTTATTTTACAGGTTAACAAAAGTGTAAATTTCTTTTTATAGATTGTCTATGATTTTTCTTGATAAGCTATTGTCTGTCTCGAAAGTTCAGGCACAGCTGTTGGTTGTTTTATGTGGTTTTGTGCGAGTGCATATTCAGTATTACTATTAGTATCAATGCTGCGTCCTAGAAGATCTAATCTCCAGTCAATTATCTGATGAAGAACGATAAAAAAAAAGTGTTTGTAAATCTATGGCTTTAACTTTTCAGATTCAAGGCTAGATTTACAATCGCATTGAATCATTGCAACCTATTGAAGATGTACAGCATAAATTCTTGCAAATATATTTCATGGGAATATAGAAGAACGACTTGACCAGCGTCAAGTGATTGTCACAGCTACGAAAAGAGCAATTCTCCAAGATCTTTCAGTTGAATCAAGCTAAAGAGTGTTCGGAAGAGTATATTCTATGATGATGATATTCGGTGATATTCTATCTACTATCTACTACTATCACAACTAAAGTGAAAGGAAACGATTTGTAGTTGACAACAGTAGGATCGTGCCATATTCGCCATTTTTTTCCAAAACATACAAGGCACTTTGTAATGTTGAGTATTGCAATTCGGTCAAGTCAATAAATTTGCAAATATGTCACGAAAGGGAGCAAAATGGCGGTTATTGGTATCCAAACATCCAATATCAACGATGAAATCACGCGCTATCAAGTTGGTAGATATGCCAAATTGCAATGGAGCTATTTGGCATATATTCTCATTTCCTATTCACGAACGTCATCCCACTGTTGTACATTTGGGGAGGGGGGCCACTAGAGAACGGTCAAAGAATATATTTCACAGCATCAAATGCTGCTCAATGTGCCAGAACACCTCCAGCAACAACACTAACCAGTTTCTTTGCGATTTATCAAAGTGATCCGTTCGCACGAACGTTGCTTTACTCGGAAATGCCACGTTATTGCCACTTGGAACGCTACATCGAAGATATTTCAACGTCGAAAGCAAGACGACGCAGTTCCTGGTCATACAGATATGCGTTCTACTGATGCTATTGATCGTATTTACACAGCTCATTCGAAGAATGATGAATGTTTCGAACTGTTAATAGTATATTGTGCCCTACATTTCGTGCAGCATGTCAAGTTCATCATCACCAATTATTTCTGCATCTCCCAGTCAGATACGCACATTATTTGCTATCATCATTTCGACATGCTTCCCATCAAAACCGCGTGACCTGTGGAACAATTACAAAGATAACATGTCAGAAGACATTTTACTTCGAATTCGTGTCAGCTGAAGAAATCCCGATCTTGGGGTGAATGAGGAGAACAGCATAACCAGGCTTTGCTCTTGATCGACGATACTCGTATGTGTTACCTCATGTGCGGCAGTTTGTTAGTTAGGTTATGCCAGCGCCACATCGTGGAAGAATGATGCACTTAATAGAGAATTGGAACGTGAGCGTAAATATGATCCACATAAATCCAATCATCCAAATTGATGCAATTGATGATGGTGGTTTATTTTTTTGGTGGCTTATTTTTTTTGGATGTCCCCGGTGGAACTGGAAAAACATTTCTCATGACATTGATTTTGGCCGCTGTACGTGCGAGATCCGAAATTGCGGTAGCAATTGTAAGACGGATGCCGTACGACTTAACCAGCGTTAAAATTGCCATTAAATCTTCAAACTACTGAACAACCGACATGTAACATTTCGAAACACTCCACAATGGTCAAAGTTTTAGTAGCATCAAAAATCATCATGTAGGACGAATTCACAATGGCACAAAAACTCGCATTGGAAGAGAACTCGACCGAACATTAAAAGATCTGCGCAATGACTCGAGATGTTTTGGTGGTGCAATGGATTTATTATTGGGTGATTTCCGATAAACTCTACCAGTCATTCCAAGATCAACTGCGGCCGACGAAATAAACGCTTGCCTCAAAGCATCAAATCTGGGGCGACATGTAAAGAAACTTTAACTGTCTGTAAACATGAGAGTTGCATTGTTGAAAGATCTATCTGCTGATGATTTCTCGAAGCAATTGCTGACGAATCCTGTTGACAAATCGAGCGGTTCATTTCATTTCCTCCATTTTTTTTGCAATTTCGTCTCATCAAAGCGAGCTTATCAACAAAGTATTCCCGAATATCATTGCTAACCACAAAAATACTAAAAGGTGAAGTGAGTAAGCAATTTTGGCGGCTAAAAATAAAGATGTAGATGACTACTCAATTTTAAAATTCAAAATCAAATTATAGGTACTCTGTATTTATTCAAATCTATCGACTATCGATATCTACAAACAAACGAAGAATAAGCCTCTAATTATCCAACTGAATTTTTAAACTCCTTGGATGTGCCTGGTTTACCACCGCACAATTTACAACTGAAGGTTGGCTCGGTCAGTCATCACGCTTAGAAATTTAAACAAACCAAAACTGTGCAATGGAACGCGTTTGGTGATAAGAAAACTGATTAGCAATGTGATTCACACGTCGATACTTAAAGGAAAATTTAAAGATAAGGAAGTTCTTATTCCAACGATTCCGATGATCCCAACGGATATGCTCTTTGAGTTTAAACGAATTCAATTCCCGATTCATTTTGCCTTCGCCATGACGATCAACAAATCACAGGGCCAATCCTTAACTATTTGTGGCCTCAATCTAGAAAATGCATGATTTTCTCATGGTCAATTGCACGTGGCATGCTCAAGTATCGGCAAACCATCCGCTTTATTTGTATTTGCATCTGACCAAAAAAAAATAATGTCATTTACCACAAGGTGCTTGAATGAAAATTCGATTAAATAATTAATCCGAGTGTATCACAATCTGCACAACATAGTATTCAATCATTTTTTTCTGACACGTGTTTGAAGTACTTAGTTATTATTATTTATTTTAATTTTTAGTTTCATTCTGAACGTATTCATCATCATTCATCATAATAAAATTCTTATATATTTCTATCTATATTAATATTAGTTTGTATCAATGTATAACCGTCCTCAAAGCCTAAATTAGTTCAACCAAAAGGTAACACGACAATCATTGACTGTTAGGCGGTACGAAGTTCGCCGGGTCAGCTAGTCGCTTAGTTAAGTACACTTGTTCTAATTGTAGTTTTTTAATCATTTCTAGCCATATTCAAGTAGAACACATAATTTAGGAGTTAAATGTCACGTTTTTTTATGTCCCCGTAATTTAGAGCATTAATTGACAAATATTTGTGAAAATATTATTAATCGATACTTTTTTAACTACAATGGCTAGCGTTAATTTTTGTTTAAAGGCATTTGACACATTCTTTTAAAGTCCATTAATAAATGTCAAGATGAGCGCTTCGCGAAACCCAAACCAGTGTATTGTCATTGTATTACTTGAAAATTGTCATCTCAGGTGCTCTAAGTATAGAAATAAAAAAACATGTGTCGTTAATTTAAATGTTCCATTTCATCAAAATTTATTACCTAGTAAATATCAAATTCATCTACAAAATATATGAGCAAGTACTCAATAGTAATTAGAAATTACACTCTTTGTGATTGTAGCGTATCACTTATTTGTGAACAAATAATAAATAGGGACACAATAAGTAAAGTATAAATTAAGGAAAGATAACAACTATAATTAAATATTTAAAAATATCAATGTGTATTGTCATGTTAAAGCCTAATACTTAACGCACTAGAACAAAATTCAAATGTTTATAACCGGCTTAATATTATGTGTAAACCAGTTAAAAAAATGTATATAAAATCATCTTAGTATGATTAAAGTTAATAAAAATAATTGAATCGCGTTAATTTTCTTTTTTGTAAATTGTATACGCTTTTTTTAGCTTCACGCTGTATCTCCCATATAGCAGGACAGGCAGAGAGAACCGTAAGCTCAAGAAACCTAGTGTTAAGGTACTCTGTTCTTGATTGGCAGAACTCAACGCCGCGCGTTTTGCCTTGTTGCCAGAAATAAATATTTCACTGTCCCCTAGTGTTAATAGAACGCATAAACCGACGCGTTTACAGGCAGACGCTTTCTAGTCCTTTTTAGGATTAAATCACTTTTTTCTAAAAATATACGATTAGTCGTAAACTAGGTTTTAACATTACGTTTATTGATTAGTATGTAAAGCTCAGTAAAAAAGCAGTTTCAATTCAGCTCAACTTTGATTTTCAAATTGAAGTCAACAGCCAGCAAATGATAACATTGCCATTTTTATAATTTTTGCTGTAAAATAAAATATCGTTTTTGATATACATTTTCTAGTGCAGTGAATAATTATTAATATGAAAAGAACTTTTAAAATATACAAAATGTTCTTCACTTAATTTTTCAAACAATTAATTTTGAATTTTAGGGAAGCATCAGCAATTAGATGGTGTAAATGTTAATATTGTTATTTGCTTAAATATTGAGGGTAGCACCCATCACGCATACCACAAATAATACCAGAGTTAAAATCAAGTGAAAATATATTCCAACAATTTTAAATATCTAGATTTACACAAGCATAAAGTATAAGAGGTCACCAGAAAAAATGCATGTAAAACCGGTACTTCTAAAGCCGGAATACCGGCTCCGGCCACATCCGGCACTGTCTGCTTCTGAAAGCCTTTTAGTTCAATTCACCGTAAAAAGAGACTAACCAGTTTTATTCTGACTTTGTTTTACATCAGTCAGTATATTATTGTCCTCTTTAAATATGAGTTGGCTTAGTATTTATATTTAAATAAAAATAACATATCTTGGATATATTTAACATTTTTAACATTTTAGCTCATATATGGCATTATCTGGTAGTTCAGGAGTCAAAAAATTTGTACCTCTACGTCCTTGTGAATTCAAAGGTTGTTGTTTCAGTACTTTAACGGAACAACGACCTTTAAATTCTCAAATGTGCCAAGATCGTCTATTTTTATATTCTATAATTTTAATATTACAAAGCTGAAGAATTGATTTAGTTGACCGCGCTAATCTCAGAAACTACTGATTCAAATGAAAAAAAAACTTCAAATATTTGTGTTAGCCCATTCGTCGATTAGGCTATAGGCTATATATACTACAACACGTTAATCGTTTTGATGTAACCCACCGTACATGTGGTTAGAAATACCTCGGGCACTTAGATTGTATAATAAATCATACAAAACTCTTACCAGATAAAAGATAATGAAATACAAACATCCAAAAACATATCCTTCAAAAATTTACTAAGTAGAGTAACAAAGTTTGATCCCTTTTTATCCCTTGTATATTTCCTGTTTATAAGGTTCCCTAAACTGTAATGTAAGAAGTAAATAAAGATAGAAAGATAAAGTTTCTTCAGAATACAAAACTCAAATAGCCATAGCCATCGAGTATTAGCAATTCAAATAGCCGCCTTTGAGGATAGAGGGATATTTTCCCTAACTTACAGTTCAAGGCCGGCATGTAAGGGACGAACTGTTTTATCGGACAACTAAGATTAGTTTTAAAGCTATATCTATTATGAATAAGTAACATATGTACATAATACACATATAGTAAAGTTTGTTATAATATATATATATATATATATATATATATATATATATATATATATATATATATATATATATATATATATATATATATATATATATATATATATATATATATATATATATGTGTAATGTTTGTTATATAATGTATAATATGTAATATACCTGTTTATATAATATATATGCGATTGATATTTTTTGTTTATTACAGCATGTGGTTCATTTGTTTTATGTTGTTATTCAATTTATATGCATAATTTCTATATATAAAATAATATTGCATAATATAATGTAGGATAGACAGCAAGAACCTATTTATTCTATTCTCCAAAATTAAATTTTAACGTACAGGAAATTGGGCTGAATCTACATAAAGGGCATAATTAAAGAAAATATAATTCCAAAGCTTTGTAGCTTATTCATATTATCAACATACATATTTGTAAGCCATAACTAACATTTGATTATTAATGTTCCCATACAAAGCTTGAAACTTTAAGGTACCCAAATGTAAATACCTAACCTGAATGTGCGCTTGAATTTGTTTCCACTGTAATGCTCTTATCGATAGGATTGAGCGCTTTAAAGCATGACAAATCCAGCAGAGCCTGTTCGTTACGCAGAAACGGTGTTCCAGGTAAACACTGTATATGGTTATACGGCTTTATTGGTTTCATGGAATGACGAAATTGCATTTGTAATCTGTTATATTCATATATATTGCTCCTTTGAAATATAATTTACAAAAGATTTATTAAATATTAATCTTAGGCATTAACAGCATATAATTTCACTCACAACTATCATAAAATATTTTTTTTTCTCTTACTCTAAATTGGAAGATCCGAAATCCCTTGTTGATTTTTTTGTACATACGTGTATATCTTGTGCCATAAATTACTTGTAGATTTGTGTATGTATCGATACAGTAATTATGTAACGCATGTACTACGTAAAGTTAAGAAGATGAAAAATGTATGAATTCGATAAAAATATATAAATATCTCATTTCAACTGTATTCGCGGGGCGCAAACGAAGGTGTTGGAGCTCGACGCCGCCCTTTGCCTTCAAAGTGCATTTGTTTAAATAACTACCCGTTTAAATTATTTACCACATTGTTATTATAGCATTTTTGGTACATAATGAACAAAATAATCGTTTACAACGTAAAAATATTGACGATTAACGAAATTATGACGATTTCGTTTATAACTAATTACCTTAATGAGTTCGGTTAACCGCGTTTTTAAAAAGCACAACTAGATAGGGAAGATTGAAATACAGCTTTAACTAGATTTTTATTTACATATAGAAATACAGAACAGAGTACTACAGGACATGAACCAGTCGTCGTTACATCAGGTAGACGGTTGCGCAGACGTCTTGCGTCTACGGCGTGACCTAGCGAAGCGCAGTCGCTGCGATCTGCTACGCCGCGAGTAGAGCGTATCCTGCCCGCTACGCGTGTTGGCGCGGAGGATTGAACGAGGAAAGGAGTTATATGGGTAATTAATAAACAAGTCTACGTTGAGCTGTCGTGTTTCATTGATCTTGATATACTGTAATGCACCTAATTACTATACTTAACAGAATAATTTTAGTATTTAAATTCAAATCAATTTCAGTTCCTACATTTTTTACAATTTACCTGTACACCTAAGTATCCAACTGCTGTTTTACATAGCATCAAATAACCTGTACAACATCACCCTTAGAACACGAGTTCTTAGATGAACGTTTTACTTGACATCTTACCAAAGTAAACGTTTCCGTCTTCGAGTGGTTTGTCAACAGTTCAATACAACCTCGGAAAAGCTTTTAGATACTTGCTTCTTTAAAGTACGCCTCTCAATCGATGCAACTTCAAAAGTTTTAAGCATCTGTCTTACAATATGTGCTCGAAGACTTCAACTTTTGTTGTAATATTCAATAACAACCCGCCTTTTATAAATTTAAATTGATGTTATATTTTGTTGAAAGAATTTAGTTGCTTCAGAATTTAAATTGAGTGTTTTCTTCACTTCTAATAAAACACTTGTTTTTTGTATTAAGCAATAATTTTTTGTAAAATTGTCTTGACGCTGTTGGTTCTGATGATGGATATGGATTCGCTTTACAAGAATAGCCATATTCATTAAATATATTTTTAAGTCTGCTCTTTTTCTGGTCCAGTTTTTTTAGTTCTAGTCAAATAAAGCGTGATTCCTATATTTAGGTGCTCTTTTCATAATACTCGCCATTTCCCAATAAAAATATTTGGGCTTTAATTTTTCATAAACAATATATATTTTTAGGCTCTGATATAGATTTTTCAGCAAATCCATTACCTATTATGGATGATGATAAACGTTGGAATAAATAAAATTTGTAGTTTAAATGAACGTATAAATAAAAACTATTTCATTGTATTGAAATATTTTTTATATTGATTGCAGAAAAACAATTTACATAATGTACTAAAATATTAGATTCTTCAAAGTAAAATCATTTTGCTAAGATGTGTTACGAAACATAATTGTATTTTATACATAATTATATAACATAATTATAATAAACATTTTACTCGTTATTTTTTTTATCAAATTTCTAACAGTGTAATTAAATTCACGATCCCGAAATATTATTTATTTAATACAAAAGAGCATTTTATTAACGAAGCTAATTAGAAAAACAAGGGCACATTTTTTTGTTTTAATAAACGGAAGTACTTTCCTTGTAGCTCAAGATGTTACTTGGGGCAAAAGAAAGGCAATTATAGATTCATTACACGCTTTCTTTGTATCCTGCTTTCGGTTTCATTTTTCTTACATTAAGGAAATAAAATATTACAGAGCCAAAATATCATTAGCAAGGAATGATGGTGCCTATTAAATATTTATGAAAATCGTACCGTAATATAATTAATTTTAAAAATAAATAAATATTGTCTGGCATATGTCTGTACGTGTAACCGGCTAATTCTCCTCAAATTGCTAATTGTTATTATTATTTTTAACAAAAATATAGTTTTTTACAATCAGAGGGTAAACCTGAAGTTTCGAGCTAAATTTGCGTTTAGATATTTAATAATTATGTATTTATGTTAAAGAGAAAAAAAAATTCGTTAAAAATTGGTAGTTATGTACTGACAATAACGATTAAAAATCGTACTGTTAATGGTATTGGCATTTGTATGGCGGGCTGATTTCGGCAACTCGACGTCTTTGTGCCAATTTAGCGTCATGAGGAATGGCACTAGTCCAGCCAATCCAGCACCACAAGGAATCCCAGCAAATATAAGAATATTAATAAATTTATATAGAATGGATAGAAAATAGACGTAGTTAGATGTAAAGAAACAAAGTAATGTTCTCTTAATTTTAAAAAATTATATTATAGATGTACATGCAAAAGTTGGTAACCTTACTGAACATTTGTTTCGAAAATTACCACCCAAATGTAAATCTAAGCGTTGATTTGATAGAAATTTAAATTCTTTGGTCCACTAAATATGTCAGTTACATTTTACCATATTCTTATACTTAATGCCTATTAGACATCTGACAGAATTATTTTCTATAATGTTTTTGCTTTTGCTCTGGGGCTATTATACGATATTATTTAACGTCCGGAAATAAAATAAATTATATTACTTTCTAAAAACTAATAAATTGAATAAAGCATGTAAAGAATTTATAAAAGATAAATTAATGTTTTATGACAGACCAAAATTAAACCAAAAAAAAAACACAACACACCAACTATGATGCCAATAATATATTCACTCGCACGGAATGTATTTCTTCATCAGAGGAGTAGTTGAGTTCTGCCACTGGACACGCATTATCTTGAAAAATGAGCTGAATGTGATGAACAAAGTGCCTTAACAGTCCTAGTGTTGCTTCCTCTGTATATATGCGGGACAAAGGGTAAAGATATTTTTTTCCATTTATATAATTAAATAATTTCACAAAGTATTTATTTAGGTTTTTCGGTTTGGAATAAGTCATTCATGATAGTGAAAATGAAAATCTTGTTGAACTAAATGTATAATAAAAATTTTAGCACTTTGATATACCGTATGCTAGTAAATAGACACATCTTGCCCATTACTGGAGAAGCAATTACTTTAAGTGGGAACCTTTAAAGGTATGACTGCGTCGTTTCTCGCTGCATCATTAAAATATTGCATCTTGAATGTGTGCATATATATATATATATATATATATATATATATATATATATATATATATATATATATATATATATATAATATATATATATATATAATATATCTTTTTCATATTTTATATTAAAATAATACAACATTCAATTTGAACGAAAACGAAAATATATTTCATAATTTATGTAAAACAGCCTCTGCGTGAAAAGCTTATTATGGTAAATATGATATACCTTCTTATATTTTTAGTACCTTCTGACGTAATTTACGTACTTTATCCTAACCCCTACTAAGCATGAGAAAGCCAATATCTTTCATACTTACGCGATATTTAATCTTGCGGCCTCGTATATTCAGGACATAGTAAGAGGGTGTAAACTCTAAATATGCTTCACCTCCCTTTATGGTGACATAGTCTAATGGCTTTCTCAGTAGTTTTATATTTTAAAAGTGTTTATGCAGGTATCTTCAAGATAGCTGCCTCCCAAGAACAGGAAATTTTAATTATGTTTTTTTGAACAGTTGTGTTTGAACACGTTGTACTACTCGTAGCACTATATACTAATTAAGATTTAAGTGGACGTGACTGTAAAGATAAGGTGCTATATATATACTACATCTACACATCTATACATATAAACAAAATTAGAGTGTCTTGTTGTGATCTCAAAATAACTGAGATTATTTTTTTTGTCTTACTGTCCCTCTGTGTTTCTAGGCTAATCTCTGGAACAGGTTAACCAAATTATATGAAACTTTCACTAGAAGATAGAAGAAGCTATGGAACAACATTTACTTTTCATCCACACAAGTGGTAACCCTCAGTAACGTTTTTGATTTTACTAAGTGTTATCCATAAATTTGGAAAGAATCTTCCTACAGAAATGCTAACAACGTAATAAATTGTAAAATGCATATAAGAATTTCGACGCAGCTTGATGAGAACGCATGGCCTATTAGTCACAGCGCTTGGAAGGTTTCCATGAGGCGCAGGTATTTTCTACCCTAAGTGTGGATTAATACTTCATGAATAATATTAATATAAAATGATCATTTTAATTTATTTTCCATTAACGTTTATTTTTCATGCAACAAATAAGCATATGGTACATACGATTTTCAACAATAGGTGTTAAGTGTATATATATATAATATTTGTATAATATATTAGAGTAAATCCAAGTATACTGAAGATGTACAATATGATTTTGTATAACGTAACTTATAAGCTAGTGTATAAATAGAGCTCTGCTATTAAGCCATTCGTTAATGATCGTATGGCCTAGTGGTTAGAGCGCTTAGACGGCTTTCAAAACGTGGGGGTTAAAATCTCACTACTTTAATTTTTATTAAAACTTTTCTTAAAGTATTCCTATTTAATTATACTAGAATAACAAATTTTAAAAAATTAGAAATATATAAATATATATTGTTCAAGTTAAGATATTAAAAATGACGTCTCATATCATGTTATAATATACACATTTGATCATTTATTACAATTTAAATCAATTCATACTTAATCTTTTAGAAAACAAGGTATTGGCTTCCGGAATGTCGATAAGCACGTAACTAATGGTTCGTTAGGATACAAGATCCGGTTTCCTTATCAGTCGAAGCGCGTCCGGTTATATCTCTTCGTTAGAACCGGATAATCCGGCATAAAGTTCAAATATCTTTTCAATAATTTTGTTACTAATGTGCCGACTCTTTGTTATAAATAAACTTTAGAGCTAAGTAAAGTTAAGCTTATTTATTGTTATTAAAAATCAATTTAATATCATAAAATATAAATATTAAAACATAAAAATTGGAGAATCAAACCGTATATATTGTTTGTAAATTATATAATTTTTTATACTCGTGTCCATCAAGTTAATGCTTACAATAAAACACAATTCTGACGAAATATTTTGATTTAACATATATAACAATAAACAATTAAATGTAAAAGTGATTAGCATAATAAAATATGAAGCAACAAAATGTGGTTAATTGAAGACTAAAATGATTCATATTTCTAATAGTTATTAACAATAGTAAAAAAAATTCAAATAAAATAAAAACAACAAGAAATAAGAAAATAATATATCTGTTAGACATTATACATAAATATATTTACTTTATAATATTCTTAAACTCATTTCGCTTACAAAGATGGGATACATTAAAATTCTTAAGCGTTATATTTTAGTCTTACGACCGGTAAAAAGTTACTGAGTTTTATATTTACTACCTATTTAGTATCTTGTTTTATGTCGACGCTAACAGCATTTGGTCTTGACAGTACTCTGGCAGAGAAATATTATTCATTTTATTCGGTTCAATAAATACAGGATATACATTTATGAAAATTGCTTAAAGCTTACTGCAAACACTACTTATGGTGAGCATGAGTGATTCTGTATACATTATATACATTTTTGAGGTTTAATTAGATTTGACAACTAAAGCCAGTGTATTCGTTAAAATACCTTTGTACAAAAGATACGTATAGAAATAACTTGATGGACCTATAATTTTATTTAAATTATTTGAGTGAAGATGAAAAGGAAATTAATATAATTTATTCTGTATTAGGTTCATTATATATTTTCTCAATATTTTGTAGTGGATGCAGACTCCATTTCACTTCCTATAATTTGACCCCTAAATAGGTCACAACATCCATGCACATGTCAATTGTAAATTATTTAATATATAAATTATTCCATTCTAAATGCATGCCAGGTGGTTGTTAAAGTTTTGTGCACACACCGGCAAAGACAGGTGTAAAATTAATGAGATGAGCGCAGATTATGCCGGTAGCTATTGTCACACTAATGGATGCGCCGAACGTAATCCTCATAGAATATTTGAGATTCCTAATGAAACCTCTAAAACTTAATGCTCTTGTATAATACTAAGTCCCTAACTTCTATATGTATCAATAATTAATTTGTGGTAGCATTTGTGTGTTTGATTGTACTTTTTATTAGACAGGTACGTTTATGATTTTGACATTGTATTTTTTTATGTTTCTATTATTTTATAACTAATACTTCCTTTGAATTTACTATAACAAGAGTTTTACAAAAATTCATTGTTATCTGAAATTAAAAAATTTCATACATTTCAGCTTAAAGTTTAGATGTTTAGATATATCAATAAATAATAGGAAATATATAAATATTTCCGCGAATGCAAACCGCGTCACACACGCTGCGATTGGAAGTTAAGATTAATAAAAGAATAATTTTTAACAAATATTAAAACTGTACGGTATACGACTAACGTTTTACTGAAGTCAGCTATTATAACTCTAAAGTATTTATTAAAAAAAGTAAACTAAAGGCGTAGAAATAAATGTATGAAATATAATTCGTTGAATATACTGTAATGTCTGTTCCATATATACAATATAAATATAATATTTACTCAAAAAAAGAAGACCTAAAATACCTATTCTCTTTTTACTAAACCAATTCAATCACGTTTACGCAAACATTGTATTGTTACTTGACATGGTTATAAACAAATATTTTGTCATGCTCTCACAGGGATTACCTTGACAGCCTCTTTATAGATAGGATCGAAAGTTTGCTTTGTGTGCCAATATTTTGCGGTAAAGTGTGTTCCGAACCGAATATACTTAACTATACCATGCATATTTTACATTAGGTATGTAATTTTTTATGAGGAAGTAGAATAATAAAAATATGTATTTTATAGCTTAATGCTGTTTTTAAAAGATTAATTAATTTAATTTCCCTGCTTTTGTAAAGACAAAATGCACCACTCTAAACGCAAAGACCCAAATTGGAGTAAATGTTAGAGGCTAAAGTGTTCCAACACTAGGTTCTCTTAGCCCATCACTCTGCAATCCGCACATAGTATATGTCTGGGATGCAGTGTGAAGCCAAACATATTCCTTAACAGTTTAATAGTAATTAGTAATTGTAAATGAATATTACAGTTAATATATTATAATTAAAATTTATTTATGCGTATACTATAATTAAAATTTATTCATAAGCGCTCATATCAAGTTTGTAACTGACGGTTCTAGCGTTTTTTTCGTTATGGTTATGACAAACCATTTCAAAATTCAAAGCTAATAGTCTTACGAAAACTAAAATTTCCCTTCAGAACATATTATAGTTACTAAAATCTGGAGTACTTTCCATTGACATACCCAGACGTCCTTCAAAGAGAAGCCTTGAATACGCCCTATATCTAGCTTTCCTCTCACTAAGCATTTTCCACTACGATATGACAGCCCAAATAATAAAGTTATTAGGTACAAGTAAGTTATTAATGCCATATTTTATGACCTTGATATTAGGTACAAGTAAGTTATTAATGCCATATTTTATGACATGCATTTATTATTTAGTCAACACGAAGGTATATCTAAAATTTATGTGCCCCCTGCCGATGGCTGGGGTCGTACATCATTCTGTCGTCAGAAGATTGATAGTCTTACTTACAAAATTGCTCTTCATTAGCAAATATAATTAATACAACACATTAAAATGAGCATGTTGAATAGTTGAAATCCGTATTTCTTCAGTTTTTCTTTTTAGTTTTTATTACAGAAAAAATGTGAACGAAATATATACTTTAATAAAGCTCAGGCTTTATATTTTGTCTATGTTATCTTGTTTTTACACTTCACTACCTGACAAGGAAATTACTAATTAAATAACAAATGGTTTAAGGGTGCTTTACTACGCGTGACCGGACACAGACTATTTTAAATCCAGAAAAACAAATCATTGACTAATTAAATTTATGTAGCTCATGACATCATGTAGGTATATATATCTTTAAATAATAAATATTTGTGTAGGCATACATGGCGCAGCAGCACAGCATCCACTCAAGAATAATAAACTATTTTATTTCCTCGCTCTGGTAACGAAGCAAAGCGTGGCGTTGAGTTCCGCCATTCAACACGCAAGGTCTCACAATTGGAAAAATGGGGAGCGTAGTGTCTTATCACTAGGTTCCCTCTGTCTACCCTGCCACATTACAAGAACTAGCATGAAATTTATATTTTTTTTATTTAATGTTTTATTATATACATATATAATAAAATATGTGTATGCTACAAAATATTTTCTTAAAAGTAAATATGGAAAAGGCATTATTGATTGAATTTACATAAACTTGGAAAGGACAGATGCAATATTTAGATAAGTTTTAATAAATGCGTCAAACCCTTGGTTGTTCATTTATTAAAGCACCGTAGGCGCGCTTATTAAATTTGAATATACTGCTCAAATTGCGACCTCGCACACTCTTCTTTATTAAAACGAGGTGCGTAGGTACCTACTGTGTCGGTACGGTGGCTCATAATGTGTAATTCAAAAACAGTTTCACAGATGATCTCTAGTATGCTAATTAGATTGTATATTACTAAAGCTTATAATAAAGAAAATATAGTAGTAGTTAAATTGTTTCTTTGTAAAATAAGAGCTATATATTTTTTATACTTTTTTTTATCGATTTCTTTTTACTGAATATTACATCACCCTATCAATTTTATTTACCATAGATATGCACATACATGTTTTTTAGTCTAATTGAAAAACTAGTCAACTCTACAGTTATTAAAAACAACATGTTTTATTTAGTTCATACTAGCGCTATACAAACTCGTGCCAACTGTACTGTAGTAAATAAACATAAATAAATAATATGTTCTAAATGGAAGATTTTTATTATTTTTTACTGAATCTTGATATATTTCTACTTTGCAAAGAAAATATTTAACAAATTTAAAAAAACAAACAAGATAATTTATTTTTAATAGAAACAACGATTTTTATTTTATTCTCTTAGAGATATCTTGGTTTTACTAAATACATTATATGAGATGTATTATATTTGTCATGAATCAACTTCATATTCATGAATATACTTTATGCTATTTTACCACAAACTATTTACATCATATATTTTATTAACACGATAAATATCTAGAAAGAAGAAACAGAAATCTAACGATCGGCCTTAGACACGATCAAAGATAAGCTTATTATCGATTTAGTATATTTTATTTATTAATTTTATGAATGTCACATCTAGAAATTCATATGCATCAATACGTATGCACGCTTATATATATGGTGTAATCATGGTTTCATCAAAAGCGCTACATATATGTATTCGCTCTAGCTATCAGCTCGTCAGAACGGCATTCACGTACTCGTACACCCTTGATGGTAGTCGCAATTATGAGATATGAATGTACCAAAGTGTATTTTGAATTTCTTAGTTCTACTTAGGTTTATTAATGTAATGATATTTTATTATTATTCAGTGTAATAGAAATTTAGTGATAGACTGTTTTTTTTATTAAATTTATTACTAAAACAACGAAAAATTTTATGTGTTTATGTTATTTCTATTAAATAAATAAAAATAAAAATATATTTATGAAAGTATTTTCATACCAAATATTTCGGTTAAATCAGTCTAACAGGCTCAACAGTACTGTATACTATCATAATCCTAGTAGATTATAGTATCAGAGGACGGCTACAAAATATGACCTGAATAAAACGGCTGTTTAAAGGTTTAAGCCTCTGGCTGTTTCCTTTTCTAGTCCAGAGTTATTTAGAGCCGTATTAGATAATCGGCGTGTTTGGTTGGTTACATTGTTTGAATACTTACACGTTTGTTTAGGATTTACATACATGCTAGTAATAAAGTTTTGTGTTTTTCTGTATATAATTTTGGTTTTACTTTATTCATATCAATACTTTTATCAGAATTTTCTGATATAGTGCAATAAAATTATTTCTTATTTATATTAATAACTACTATACAAAGACAGATACTTGTTTAATGGTTAACTTGGTAATTCTGAACTACATATAACTGCGCACAAAGAAATTTGTAAGGGATTTTATAGTCGCAATTGAAATATTTTTATTATATTAATATTGTTTATTTATTCTTTATTCTTTATCGTTTATAAAAAAATATGCACAATTGGCGGAAATAACTTTAAAAAGCATTTTCTACCAGCGAACCCCGCTACGTGGAAACAAATGAGTAAGGGAAAAATAAAAATATATGTTTTAACGTTATTTAAATATACAACTTATAACTATATAATATAATTTTATTAAATAAAATATCAGTTTATATATGGATATTTATATTTATACAAAAATTTCTGTACTACATATTATAGGACTATAATACTCTAAACTCTCATAGTTCTCATAAAATACTCATAGGTAAGTCGTTTCATACTCTGACTTCTGTTGCTAAGCGTATGCATGTGTTAAAAATCCAGTCGAGATTGTTTATGAGTTCATTATTCATATTCAAACAGCAAACATCACCATAATGGACCATATTGAGCAGCAAGCTAATTAACTGTATTTGGTGCATATAGGTTTCTACAGTTAGAACCGCTGTTGGCGATACCAAACCCTTCCCAATTACAGTGGGGGTTCACCAAGGCGCAGCTCTTAGTCCACTTTTGTTTAATGTAGTGCTAGATACTGTCACGGCTCACATCCAGGACCAGCCTCCATGGCTGATGATGTATGCCGATGACATAGTACTCATTGACGAGAACCGACTGATGCTGGAGCGTAAAGTGAATGCCTGGAAGGGTGCGCTTAAGAACGGTGGTTTTAAACTGAATGTGTCAAAGTCAAAGTCCGAGTACATGGCTTGCGGGAACCCAGACTCGAGCACCATCCACATCGGGCCTAAGCCAGCCGTTAAGTCGGAGAAGTTCAGGTACCTTGGATCCTTTATGCAAGAGTCCGGAGGCATCGACTACGATGTCCACGCCCGGGTTAGCGCTGCTTGGGCCAAATGGCGGGAGGTCACTGCGATCGCAGAATACCGCCCAAACCTAGACAATGTGACTGTCGAGGTTCCTGAAGATAGGAAGAAAACCATTCTAACCGAATTGGAAGCATTAGACTTAGATTAAAAAGCAATGAAAACATCATGATCCGCTTCATTGAATTAGTTACTGAAATTAATTATAATAAGCACTGTTAAATGTTTACTTCGTGTACTAAAATGTAGTGATAGCGCTGTCTGCAATTTCAAATCGAGACTATAGTGGATTTAACAAATTGCACTGTGTTGAAACTGTCTAAAGGATAAAGAAACATTTATAATATGAGTAATTACTGGAAGCAGGATATCTATAATTGAGGTAATAATAATACCTTTTAAAGAGATAACAAGAATAATTTTCTCAGTATCATCATTAGTAATAGATGAGGAGATAAAAGCTGGAGGATCAAGTTTTCGAAAACTATGAGTCTCAGAAAATCATACAAATTCTAAAACAAGAATCAAGTGAAGAAGACGAAAAATATTCATTGAGATCATTTAAATTAAAGTTAAAATCGATAGGAAAGGCTGAATGTAGAAGTAGAATGTAGAAGATCCACGTATTTCGTTAAAGATATACTGGCGTTTTATTTTCTATACATCTGATTACATTGATTTGTTGCAGCCTTTTTAGCAATATTCTATAAAATCTAATAATATTTATAACACAAAAACAATATATCCTCATTTTACATCCATATAAAAATCAAAGGAGTTCGTGCGTAATTGTTTTTCGTTCCTAAATTATGGAATTTATTCAAGACATAAATGTTAAGGTGTTCCATTCCTAACGATTTCACATCAGTTGCTATGAAATGGTCCGGCAGAGCGAATGTAATGGGTGACAATTTCGACACCCACCTGAGCCAGCAGTCGCATGTGCGTAATCGCCTAAGAAATAACCCTCCCCCTTATATGGGCTCCGAAATTCCATAAACTCTTTAATATTGAAATTAATGACATTTTCTATTGTATGTTTTAAATGCTATAACGGTGGTAATTGAATATATTTTTTATGATCGATCGTAAAAATTTAAGATATTAAATTTATATATTTGTTATAATCTACTAGCATTTTTTTTTGCATAATTAGAATATTATTTGTGCATACATACTTGTGTATACATTTTAGTAAGTTTGTCCTTTTTGTAAATATTCGAACATTTACATTCAGCTGAAAGCTGAGATTGAGCTGACTGACTTATTTACAAGTATAGAAAAATGTGTATTAACATATTTTTCTATACAAAGGAATATCTAATACGAGTATAAAACAAAAGATGTGCAGTTTAAAATATACATTTTTCTTTGTAATAAACAAGACAAATATTCACAAAAATTATGAAAATGAATTCCACCCTCAAAATTTGTTAAAACAAATTGTCGAAATTTCTCAAATTACATTAAATTTTACAGCGAATAAAAAAACAGTACCCGTTTTCGTTCTGGCATTTTCAGTACATTGTTGTGATGAAATTATTTCGTATGTTGGATTGTAGACGAACAATGGTTGATTTATTTTCTCTGTCGCCCCTCTGAGATTTGGTTTATTAAGCCCTACATTTGTATAATACACAGTGATGTAATTTAAAGAGTAGTTCAGGATTCAGATTTAATTCAGTTCTTTAATTATGGCGTTCCGAACGTGCCATTTGAGCACAAATCGCTTCGCCAATGCCAAGTTGTATGGGCAACACACGAAGGAGATTGTACGGTAAAGAAAAGATAAATTTAAAGGGTAATTAATATCGTGAAATAGACGGGTCACTTCTGCTATGTCGATATATTGATGAGTGTATTTGTATGAAATTTGCCTAAGGCATATGTATATGTATGTATATATATATATATATATATATATATATATATATATATATATATATATATATATATATATATATATATATATATATATATATATATATATATATATATATATATATATATATATATATATATATATATATATATTATATATATATATATATATATATATATATATATATATATATATATATATATATATATATATATATATATATATATATATATATATATATATATATATATATATATATATATATATATATATATATATATATATATATATATATATATATATATATATATATATATATATATATATATATACCTTTATCTAAGCCATAACTGTAAAAGTAATACGCGGTGTAAAATTTATACATCGCATAAAAATGGATGTCATTATCTCATTAATTGTGTAAGTAACTTTTAAAATATAACTGTCATATAACCATATTCAATTTCAAATATAAAAAATATAACGTAAAGGAAGGCAGTGCAGCATAAACTACAAGGAATAAAACTTTAGCAATTCAGAATCGATTATGCTTGTCTATAAATGAATAAAAAACTACTTTGTAACATTTCAACATTCAGCAAACTATTGAAAAGCCTCTTAACAAAAGAAATTGCCATCTCACTAACGATTTTATTAAGGACAAAGATTGTAAAAATAATAAATGAATAGCGTACCAGTCGCCGTCTGCCACAGCTTTCGTGAATTTGAATGATTAAGTTCCCTTGGATTATTTTTATAGTCGATTTAAAACGGCTGCTTTCAGGGGGAATTGAAAAAAACAATTCTAAATGGTTTGATTGAAGAGACTTTCGTGTAATTGTTCCTTAGAAATAGGTAGTCCATTATTATTTTCACTTAATTCATATGAAAAGATACTATAAATTCTGGTAAAACACACCGGTAGCAGCGCTAGCAGGATATCCAATTTGAGATCCAACGTCGCCATGCATCATAAAACTTTAGAAGTCCAGTTTCGTCGTATTTTATCGTACTATTGTTTCAGAAGTGGTAAAACCGATAAGTCCGGTAACTGCTAAACTTGGATTCGTGTTGTTCACATCAATGTTCTCTTTCCTATTACTTTTGTTACTAGTTTATGTGTGGGAATACTAGTTACGAGTTTGATGCTTGTAATAAGTTACATAGAAGTGGTTAATATGTATATAGATATTTCAATTGGCTTTTTCTATGTTTAATATTTCACAACGTTAACCTTAAGTGTCTATATTGCGTGTTTCTACTATTTTTGATGTTAAACTGATAAGAAAGAAATATTATTGATTTTTATAAAGCATTTATTTAATATTACATGGCTAGTAAAAATTACTGGATCACTTTTAATATAATAGTTTAAGCATAAGGGTTTCGTCTATCCATGTATATTCGCTTGTAAAGGGTGGCTTGAAGCTTAAAGCTTAAAGTCGCTATTTGAATGGAAAGTGAAAGATGAAGTGATAAATAACTTCAATTAACAAACTTTATTAATACAATTCAAGAAATGAGTAAAAAATAGAACCTCTTGATTAATATTTTGTAATCATTGTGTTTCTATAAATAAATAAATATTTCTTAATAATGTTAATTTTAATATTAAAAATAAAGTGAAAGGTCACTATATAATTAAGAATTGTTACAGAATTCACTTTGGATTTAAATTTTGAATTTAATTAACGCCTTATTTTTAATTAAGTGTAGATGAGATGTAAATTTTATATGAAAGTCCTAAACCATCTTTGTTTACCTAGAATAAGATGAAGCACAAAGCGTATATAAATGTCAAATTATATAAGGAGTTTCAAATATTTACTTGAATATTTGAAACTCATTTTATAATTTGAATCGCAATTATATCGTTTATAAAGTATATAGAGTAATTTTAATCGTTTGTCATGAATGCTTCAATAGCTTGAAAATACTATTAAATAATTAAATATTTATTCAACGTTATTAGACACTCAAGTTCTTTGTACTCGAATATAAATGCAATGTTTAAATTGTCGAATAAATAAATAATTCCTTATATAAAACTATTGTTTCGTTTTAACTTCTTCACAGATAATCAAATTAAAAAAGGTCTTAATTCATGGTTTTAATTTATTTTGTGTGTTTTTCCATTAACCGGTCAATGTTGGTTTAAAGTATATTTTAAAACTATAATCTTGTTTCTAATAAATAAAACTATTATATTCTATATATAATCATTTACGACGCTATGATAACTTGGTTCTCTTTCATAATAAATATACACCTCGATTTTGCTACAAAAATCGCTTTTACTTTTGCTTTTGCTACAAAATTAGCCATAATCTAGTTATGATACTTTTATAACACATTATGTTACAAAGTTAATATTAAGAAAATTTCGTTACAATATATTATAATATAATCCTGAATGCAATATAGGCCATGTCCGACTTTATATAAGAGCATTAGGGGGCCACAAGAAACAGGACCTTGAATAAATCTTCCATTACGCTATTTCTTTTGCAAGCGATTTACGGTAAAGTTATTTCAAATTTTGAGGGATTATATATATATAAAGATTTTTGTGAAAGTTTTTTATTTTGTTTTAAACTAAAAATAATATAGAATATAAGATTCTTAACTCCTAATGTGACTTAATAATTATAAATATATATATTTATATATTTTAAATATATATTTATACGTTGTGGGCCGTTCACAGTTTACGCGCTACTTCACCAGCACCAGTCTTACAGTCCAACGCTAAAGTTTGACGACTTGGTCAGTTCTAAAATATCAAAGATTTTTCCAAATAAATATAGAATTTCAAATTTAAAATAAATTTTGCTTTAGAATTTTTAAGCTATTTTCTTATACATTTATTACTGTCCCCCAATTTCTTATCTCTTAATGACACCACCATGTGAAGATACAAAATAGCCAATGAAAGTTTTTTTTTCAGCTTCACGCCATATCCGCATATAGAGCAAGGTAGGCAGGTAGATTCATTCTCCACTATTTCGCGTATTACGAGCTTTCTAGCACTTTGTATTACGAGCAATATTAAATAAATCCATTCTCTCCTAATGGGAATCGAAACACCACCATCTCGTTTACAGGCAGGCGTTGTACCGCTGCGTCGTTGTGCTGTTCAGAATAGGATATACGAGTATTTAGATTATATATAAAAAAAAACATTGTTATGTAAATGTTACTTTATTGTAAATTAATAAAAATATCATATTTTATGTTTTAAATTGCACTCTTAGAACCAAAATCACACCTACACAGTGTTAATATTATAGCAAAAATACATAGAAGAGACAAATACGTCATTCTCATCGAATCCTTTGAGTAATTACTTAGCGCTTGACGATACGTCAGGTCAATCACAAACTGCCGTTATTTTAGTACCCAGCCATAACGCTATTATATCTTCACTGGACTTGACTATACGATGAACAACCACGTAATTTATAATAAAGTATAGTTCGTAAAATTCGTAAAGCTTAGTTATATCTATTATTTTTTCTTTAATTCATATATTAAATAAGGTACGAGTATACTTCCTTATTGTGATACAGAGATAAATTTAAAAATTAAAATTTTTAAAATTAAAATTAAAAAAAAATTTAAATTTAAAATATTTAACTGTTATAATAATCAAAATAAAATTTCTCTTTCTAACTAACCCAAAATGACGCATGTAGATATAGTGAAATAATTATCCTTTGTTAAACTTACGCGTTTGGTCATTAAGGAGACGCCGCTTAACTTCTAAGCTACTTGTAGTTGAATGGCTGTCTCACCGTCAACATGTTATAATATTCAGAACGTGGTGTTCTCTAACTTGATATAATTTGTAACTGGTTCTGTTTTGAAACTGGTTTAATTATGTCGTATTAATATTGTTATTATTAGGAGATTGAGACGATTATTGTGGGTTCGGTTTCCGTTTTTCTCTCTCCATTTCTTTGCTAAGGCCAAAGGCGGCGCTTACTTCCGGTAATCAACAAAATTATGCGGAAATCAATAAAAAGGTATTCTCATCTCACTCTATCACACTACATGTGGGATAAAGCGCGAAACTAATAAGTGATATATATATATATATATATATATATATATATATATATATATATATATATATATATATATATATATATATATATATATATATATATATATATATATATATATATATTCGCTGACTTAGTATATTTAGATAAACGTAGCGTTCGATTCCAATGGGGTGAAATGTATTAATTATATTATCTCTCAATAGGTAAAGATAGTAGTAGAATATGACTATTCTTACATATTTACTTTATACATTGCCTGATAAAAACTTTCCTCTTACTATTATTTAAAAAAAGCAAATGTATGAAAAATCCAACAATTGCATCTGAAAAAGTAACGGCATTTTAATTCATTTATAGTGAAGCAGACAGATATATCACAGCTCTAAATTGTGGTGTATAAAAAATACAACAAAAAAAAAGAGACTGGAAACACTTGTTTGCTTATTTTTTTCCATTTTCTGACAATTTCTTGAGTATTATATTAGTTCTATATATTAGTTCTTTTCCAAACATTTTCTGAAAACTAAAAACTGTGAAATTGTAAAACTCTACAGTGCCGCTTTTATATCTAGTCTATATAAACTTACATAGAAAAGATTTGTATTTCGGCTACATTCGTACCTTATAATTGTTGACTGTGAAGGGGCTCAGTGAAAGCCCTGACGTTTCATTCGCTGATGGCTATGAAACGCGTAGTGTCGCTCTTTTGATGAAACCATGATTATACCGTACATAGTCATACACACGAAATATTGAGCCGTGTAGAGAAACTAGATACGGCAACCTTTTGACTGTGCGTATTGATTCGTTCCTATTTATCACCTGATAATTAGAAACGTGTTCAACGAATCTATGGAAGTTATGTGTTGCCATCGTGAAAAACTATTCTGCTATTATGTGTATAGTTATTAACTAATTAATAGTAGCAGCTATAAATGTATAAATTATAATTATAATTCGTAAATAATATGATAAGCTATTATTATAGCAGTTTTTAGTAGTCGTTATAGCTCGTATATAATAAAAATAATGATCAATTTATATACCTAAGCTCTTCCATATCCATTCAAAATGTACAATACTTTACATATACTTATATAGTGGGATGACATGCCTTTGTATCGTGCATTCATGCTAAATAAAAACGACTGCAGAATGAAAATATGAAAGCGCGCTACATTTACAAATATTGTGCTACTCTTATAGAATACAGTCACTAGATTACTATCCTTTTTTGTAGTCAATTAAACAGAACTTGTTATCTGTAATATTGGCTCCTGTAAGTTGTTATTAGATACAATTGATAACTTTGTAAAAACATAAGTTAGGAATAATATTTTTTTATATATAATTTATTCTTTCGGAACTCAACGCCACTCTCTGTTTTGTCATAATAGAGCAAAATATACAATAGGTTAACTGTGTCACGATGGACAAAATATTATTATAATAACAATTATGACAAAATTTATTAATAATTATTTATGGTAATAATATTTTATACGTTATTCATCTTACATATCATGTAGGGTACATAGAGATACATCATCCTATTCTGTGCATTCCGTATTTAAAGTATATGACTCACTAAGTGGTGATGTTGCGACGTCACGTATTATGACCAAAGCTAAATTCCTCTGAAAAGAGTCTTAATTAATAGCTATAGCATTTGACACGCACGTCACAACTTCGCTACGATGGCTGTTTTAAATACTCTTTTTCATATACAAGATACATTCTTCAATTCATTCACAAGATCTTTAATCATTTCATTTCATATTTTAATGAAGTTTTTGAATTTTCTATTTTGATATACAATATTTTTTATAAAACATTGAAAAAAAAGTAAAACTGTTCATCTAGAATGTGATGTGCATTTTTTCTGGGAAATAAAATTTGTGATTTTATTCGTGGATGTGTTATTTATATAATTGTTCACATAATATGTTTCACAATTACAATATGTAAAACTGTACAAAAAACGATTTACTTATCATTTGTTTAATTATTCACACGAGATCAATTTGTGTACAAAATTAAAAATAAAGATAATATTTATTTTTTCATTACTTATTTAATTATAAGATCGATACAAACCAGTTATAAAAATGTAACATTGTAATATGATAGTAAGAAAATAAAATAAAATAATAAAACTTAAATTATTTTTATTTCCTCGATCTGGTAAGACAAAATGCGGCGTCAAGTTCATCAAGTCAATAAGTAATGTCCCGAATTCCATTTTGCTATATTCGATAAACAGGTGAATCTGAAAAGAATCTCAATTCGTAAACGATGTTGATTATGAAAAATAAAGATTTACAAAAGCAGTGATTTGAATAAATTTTGCATAACAAAAAGAATTATTAATATTTACTGTTCTTCACTCACGGTCGAATAAAATTTTACCTGGCGTTCCATTGAATCATTAACTCAATCTGAAGGTACTAATTGCTACATAAATAATTAAAATGACAGAGATGATTGAAACGTGGTACAGTTATGATACCCAATAATCCATGCACAGATGGGAGTTCCGAAGTTTATAAATTTTTAATTGATGGCCTTAATTGATGGGTAAAATGAGAGGTAAAAATAATATTTATGAGATTATCTCCCTTTGGTTATCCAAAACGATCCTTTCTATAATCCTTGTCGATCTGCCTTACCTAATTATAATGTTTAATGGACCTCGTATTAAAGTAAATTTATTTTAGATCAGCTAGAAACAACATTATTTATTTTATATTGATATTGAATACAAATTAAAATATATTTAGACCATCATGGCGAGGACGAGATTAGTCGGCCTGCGTTATTAACTTGCTGCTGCTAGCTGCTTCTACGCTACGTTGAGAAAGGTCAACAATTGCCAAGCCCACTGTGGGGTATAACCTCACACGTACTATGCGCTATCGTTTCCCGCGGGTGGCAAAACACGAAAAATATTATTTGATCATTTGGGTCTCTAGCACGAAGAATTATTCTCATTTCTCCGCTCTGGTAAAAGAAAGTGCATCCTCGAGAAGTTTAATTGACACGAAACTCTCTCCCTATGCGGGATACAGAAGCAGTTGAAAACAGTTTTTTTTTAATTTAACTATTAAAAAGAACATATTTATATATAAATATTAGATATGCTACTTTATATTCAAAATTATTATTAGGTAATTACTTTCCAGGCTGTTTGAATTAGCTTTAATTTTCTCCAGTTCCCTTGTATTTTTCATTTCAAAAAATTCTGTGAGGCCATAAATAATTATGCTTAAGCGTGAAAAAGCAATTTACTAGAACGATGAAGTATCAAAGGACGCTTGCTCTTATACTGTCCCAACTTAAAAATATTTTCTTTAAGTACTTACCAAGTACTATAGGTACATATACTAATAGATACTTATAAAAAAATTTCAATGTTAATTTTCTTATTTTTTAAAGGATATTTATTTGTAGGTCAATCTAGGATATAACTATTTCAAATAGTAAAAAAAAATGTTTGACTCAATCATGATATTGTGCTGCATTATTATTTATCTTCACGTGCTACCACTTTTAAAGCATAGTAGGTAGCGTATTTTTAAGAAAGGAACTCAACGCCGTGCTTTGTCTTGACTTAGAAGGAAAATATAATTCATCGCCACCATAACCATTGCGTTAACCGTTAAACATTGTCCTACTCCGCCAAGACTGTTAAGGTAAGGTTATAAGTTCACAAGTATGTCTGTCGTTCATTTTCAATGTCTGTATATCTCTTACCAATTCGTCTTTATCTAGATACTTTTCTATAATTAACTATCCAACATATTTTTTTTTAAATTTTCAATTCTAAACAGTTATTATTAAGTTTAGAGCTTAAAGTTTTAGTTTAAACATAATATTCATAAATTTTGACATGCACGTGTACCACATGATAAGCTCAAGTGGCAACTGAGACTCAGCTCGTTTATAACTAGTTGTTCGTTAGTGGAAGAGATCCGGTTTCCCTATCAAGGCCCGTCCGGTTCAGCTTCTTTGTTAGCCGGATACCTCCGAGCAGTCGACGTTGTTAGCTATGAAATTGAGGAAGTGTTTTGATTTACGTTAGCTTTGTAGAATCATCTTAAAGGGTAGGCGTATATCGTAAGTCATCAAATATATTTATATATTATATTTAATATTATCCTATATATACATATCCTTGTAATGTATATATATATTATATATGTATAAAATTTTGAATTTTTTTCTTTAATATTTTAAGACGTAAGTCTAAATTTAACATATAACATATAAACATACACTTAAAATATTATGTTCATATTTGGTCCATACACTTTTTACTATTAGTTATTTTGTTTCTTTATTATTATTATTAATTATATTATAATTGATATATCAATCTTTACATGAATTTCTTAAACATACATATATAAGTATATATTTACTTAAGGTCATCTTTCGGTAATTTTATGTTTAAATAACAAAATGAATTTACAGTAATATTTAAATTTCTAAATTATATAAAAAAATATTTATATACAACATTGAGATAACCATACATTAAATAATTATTATCAGAGTGTAGATTATTCCTAATAGAAAACTCGTTCTTTTTACATGGTATGCTTAGATTCACAAGGGAAAGCAATATAACTGTTAATTGACCTCTATGTAGATTTAAAGGAGATGTACTGTGTTGGAAAGCGAAATCTTTTACTATAAATATCTATTATAATATCTTTCAATCCATTATAATTCTAGGGCACCTATTAATTATAATAAGCATACCTACTTAAAAAGATGAAATAAATTCAAGCATTCATTTTTTGTTAAAAGCAGCACTTCAACTTCAAAAAGAATACTTCCTGGTTAAGCAGAAAAAATGGTAGACAAGCGATTCTAATTAGATTCGTTTACGAGTGCTCGGTTTTGTACTTTGCTCATTACGGCATCAAGAATAAAAATATTTTTTTACTTGTAAATAATCTCATACTAGCCTCAACTGGCGACTGTGCTTAAGAATGCATTTATTATTTCATTATTTAACAAAGGAGGTATTTGTTATAGGTTGTGTAATTGTATACATGTATCCAAAATTATAATTTGTAAAATGACCTCTACGAAAGTTCAACAAAAATCATTTATTACATACTTATACATAAAAATTATAATTCTTAAACAAGCTTGTGAGCTTAAAATATATTTGATATACTATCATGACAGATAGATAGAGTTATATGTACTGTCTTGTTATATGAAAATTATTACTTATGTAAATTAATCTTCCAAGCAAACTTCGCGTATTTACAGACAATCCATTCTTTGCGGACACACATAATTGTATTAGATATGTATATTTATTATACATTAACTTGTGCAATAACACAAATAGACAATGTTTACATATAAAATGATCATATTTATAAAACTAAGAAATACCTCCTTGAAATTCAAATGAACAGACAGAGAGATTGTTGTATACGCATATAACAAGAGTAAATCCGATAACATCGAAGATTTATTATGTGTATAAAATTTAAAAATCTCAGGCGCTGGAATGTGTCTTATTGAACTCTTAATTGAGGGGTATAAAAGCAAAGGCGCTTCAGTACAAAAATACCTGTTTTAAAACTAAACATACCAAATTATATATATATATATATATATATATATATATATATATATATATATATATATATATATATATATATAATATATATATATATATATATATATATATATATATATATATATATATATATATATATATATATATATATATATATATATATATATATATATATATATATTTATCATTTAAGTACCGATTTAAAATGAAAGGGCCAGCATTTGATTCTGGTAAAAATACAGTAGAAATTTGCAGTTTACTCTTTCTAGGTATTTTGTGACTGAAGCGCCTTTGCTTTTGAACCCCTAAATTATATCTATTTGATCATAGTAGCATAGCCCTAAGGAAAAGATATAGTCACAGGTAAAATTACACGTAATATGTGAATAATCATGAAGAAGTATGTATACTAAATTAATCTTAATAGCTCATAAAGGTTAATATTTTAAAGTAATAAATCTTATTATTTGTACACACTGGTATAATAAAGCGATAGAATTAATTAAAATTAAAATATAAAAATGGAGTACTTTTTTTAAATCTTCTTGAAAAATAAATGATTTTCCTTTCTTTTATGTACAAAATCCAGTCAATTGATGTGGAAACAAATAAGACGCGGGCGGCTCGTTTGTAGAAAATTACACATCAAAGCCAAACCAAAATAATGCCGAATTGTCCTTCGATTAAATCTACTCTTACCCGCATTTCTATGTCACTGAGCGGTGAAATTGAGTGAATATAAAAGAGTATGGTATTTTTTTAAGAATAAATTGACGAGAACTAATTAACTGTAAATAACTTAATGTACAGTTAAGTTTATAGAATAAATAAAGTATGTTTAATAACTAAGTTTTGACATACAATAAACAAAGCAATGAACTAGTTTATTTGTTTTAACGCGTGAACACAAGAATATTTCCTTCTATACTATTATAATCGTTTTTTTAGCTTCCCGCTGTGATCAACATCATCAACGTCCACACCATATCTAGCGACGGCGACTCCACACAATATCAAGGGTAAACTTAAGTATTGATATGGCTCGCAAAACCGAACTTGGTCTTATTCACCCGATCGCAAGACGCACAGTGCAGCTGGCCAGCTGGATTGTAGGTATAGTTGTAGCGCCATTCCGGTCTGAGACGAGCTCGCTCCTCCCATATATCGCTCGGTATATTCCATGCCGTCAGATGGCGTTTAAGGACATCCTTGAAGCGTAAGATATTGTCCGCCTTGATTGAGTCTTCCGCTCGACAGTTCGGAATAGAAGACTGCCTTGCCACTGTAACCCGCACATAACAGGCGGGGTGGATTAAAGCTACTCTTAAGACACATTTGCTACTTTCCACCTTTTAAGACGTTGCGTTTCGTCTTGTTGCCAGACTGATAATAAAATGAAATTATTTAATCGAAATCGAATCCACAACCGTAGCGCTTCGCCAGACATTGTGCAACGACGGCCCCATAATTATTCTATAATTTGTTATATAATAATTTAATATTTAAAAATAATATATAGAAAATAATAACATAAAAATCTGCATATCATAAAATATTGAGAGACACATATATTAAATTGAAGTGTAATAAGAAATTAAATAAAAAGCAAATACCGAATACGGTATTTGCTTTATATTATTATTATGGTATTTTATAAACTACAGAGGTAATATAATAATATTACCTCTGTAGTTTATGCAAAAGTAATGTATGAAACTTGAATCGTGCAATTTAAGTTATATTCAGAGCCGAGTGTCTTCGTAAAAGTTTTTGAGGATATAATTAGAAATTATTGAGGATATAAAGAAATATTTTTATTACTTTTTTTTTATTTTATTTAATAGGAAGCCAACGTTGTGTACAAAAGTAATTCTCATTCTTATAAATATTTAACAATACTATTACCAAAATTGTATACCACACTTAAAGGCTAACTTAACATGCATATAAAACAAAATAAGACAATAACATTACATCATGCTTTGGGGTGACAGTTTAAGTAGTTTAAGTTTATTATAGACTAACTAAACAATATAAAAAATCGATGATTACTTTGGATAAAAATGTTACAATAATGCGTTATATTTTTTCGCATCGATCTAGAAACACTTGATTCCCATATAATTTAGTAAATTAATATTCAATATGAGTAATATCCATTTTTCAGTGAAGTGGATTTTATTCCAACGACGCTTCACATTGCTTTTGTGGTCTTAACGAGTGAGACATCTGCTACAGCGTTCAAATTCAGTACACGTACAGTGTAGAGCTACAGTGAAATTTTAATATTTTGCCTAATGACGACATTAAGGCGCAGTTGGGGCTAATCTAAATGTATGTTATTATCATAATCAAAATCATAATCAAATAAAATATACTTTAAATATACAATTTAAATCTCGTTGCAAATTGAAATTTGTAGAATTCACCAGAAGTTTTTATATTAATTACTAATTAAAATAATATTTTTTTGTAAAGGCACGTATAAGCCTTATTGTTATTCATATTTTATTATTTTTTTGAGAGATTACTCATTTAACTTTTCTTTTCTTTTTCGTATATTCGTTGACATGCTCGATCTACCACAACTAAAAATCTAAACAAAACTGAACTTAGGTTTTGGTTAAGAAGCTATAGCTATAAGAATGTATTTATTTATCTAAGTTATGGAAAGAAACTGAAAGAACTAGTTGCTGCCCGTTTTTATGCACTTTTAATCCTTAATACGCTACTTCCATTTAACATCAATCAATCAATCTGTTACTAATTTTTCATCATCCTTAGTGATTTTATCATAAAATTAATCATATCACAGACACAGTTTTTACTATTTTATTATAATTATAGCTGGAAATATAAATTTCTTCATGTATTAGTCAAAGAATACCATCACTTTCAGTTGTATATGAACTATGCTATTAAATTATGTTTTCTTAGTACATTTGTTGAAAAAGTCAGCTTTAGGCTTTTGAAAGTTCTTTCCATTAAAGGAAGCACAACGCTCCAGCCGTAATCCAGTCTCAAGTTGTTTCTTTGAAAGTGAAATCCGGACTTAAAAGATTACATAGTCAAATAAATCACTCTTTAAATGTAAATATGGCTCTTTTGAAAATGGGATAGATTAAAAAGATCCTAGAAAGAGTAGCCTTAAGATTTATGTTTTAATTTCACTACATTGACACTAACTACAGTGTAAATTAATTATAAGTAAAATGTTAATAGATATTTAACATTTACTTTAAAAAAATCCATGTTCACATATTTTTAAATTGATGTTGGTGATGTAACATAGCTGATAGCTGACATAGCTGTATTCCTTTTATTCCTTTTGGAGCTCCATTTCAGACAATAGGCTAAGCATTTCTTTTTCGATTTTTTTTCTGAATCATTAACCTCTCCAAATGCTAACACTAGATGTGAATCAAAATATAACTGGTATTACGTGTTGAAATGTTGAATTGCTCAACGCTAAAAGAAATGAAAGTATAGAACTAAAATTTTCAAAATATTATATAATTTTAAAAAAATTAAAAATATTTTAAAAATTAAAACGTATGCTGACTGTAACCTATACTGCGTATTATTGAAAAAAAAAATGAAAATTCATCTTTTTTTCTTAAAAATAATATTCTAAACGTATACTGGATAGGACCGTCATGGCGCAGAGGCACAGCGTCTGCCTGTAAATGTGACGGTTTGTGGGTTCGGTTTCCACTCGGAAAGTGGGGAACGGAGCGACTTAACACTAGGTTCCTTCAACCTACGGTTCCCTCTGCCTATCCGGCTATGTGCGGGATACAGCGGGAAGCTAAATATTATATATATATATATATATATATATATATATATATATATATATATATATATATATATATATATATATATATATATATATATATATATATATATATATATATATATATATATATATATATATATATATATATATATATATATACTCGTATGATATGCTTTGAATTTAGCAGTTGAAATGTAGATACATGTATTATTCGAATAATATAGAATTTTGAAATAAAATATAATATTTAGTTTTATATTTAAGCTACGAGTATAATTTATTTTGAAGACTGGCTATAACTGAAACATAGTAGTCCAGCTAAAGAATAAGAAATAACAAAATTCTGCCTTAACATAAGTCGTTCAGCATGGTAATATTTCTTTGAATACTTAAACAATAATTACTTAATAAAAAATATCTGATAAAAACTGAAGTACCAGCTACAATATTAAAAGGCCTTTAGTAAAAGTTGTTCATTATGGGGAGCAGTTTTCGTTGACATATAAAAAACTATTGAATAATTAGGCCAGGTCATATTTTGATAACAACGCTGATAAATGAAAACAACACAAATAATAATATTTATTTTATATCATTGTTTTAAATTTAATCACAAGAATATTAATTTGTAAAAACTTTCTACCAATCATTTCAAATGCTAATATTTTAGTTCTACTATCTCAACATTTTTATCTTTTTTGCAAAGAGAGATATTGATAATTAATAACTTTTATAAAAAGAAGTATAATATAAATTAAATAGGTAAAAGTTACGTTACGAGAGCCTACATTTGTAAAAAATATCTCTCTTCAGTTGTATTTAGTTTTTGACTGCTAAGGTATATATTACATTAGAAAGGTTCGATTGGGATAAAACTTAACTTAATGTCAATTCATAAATGTTATAACAGTTTACACATTGTCCTGCATACAGCAAGCTAGGTAGAGAGAAGAATGAAGACTTTCTCCTCTTTCTGCCCTAGACACATATATATATATATATATATATATATATATATATATATATATATATATATATATATTATATATATATATATATATATATATATATATATATATATATCTATATATATATATATATATATATATATATATATATATATATATATGTCAACGTCCATACCACGTTGAACACACCGGTTCTCGTCCGATCACCGAAGTTAAGCAACGTCGGGCGCGTTCAGTACTTGGATGGGTGACCACCTGGGAACACCGTGTGGCGTTGGCATCTCAGAGGGTGTCCAGCCAATTATCTGTCCGATATTTGGTTTCCGGCATACGGGTACGCGACCCCGGGACCTCGAGCCACCACTTTCATAACCCGATCCAATCCATGTAAGTGGTGTCCCTCCCCTATATTCCAAGTCTTTCTGCCTCTTATTCCCTTTCCTTTCTTGGTTTCTCCCAGTAATGGGTTTGGAGGTCAGATGGCAATCGCTCCACAAAAAACCACTTCGCCACTCATATGGACCGATTGGTCTTAGTCGGAAGGCAGACCCTGGCAAAAAGCCGGGACTAATGCCAGGAAGAAGAAGAAGATATATATATATATATATATATATATATATATATATATATATATATATATATATATATATATATATATAACATAGCTGTATTCCTTTTATTCCCTTTTGGAGCTCCATTTCAGACAATAGGTAAGCATTTCTTTTTCGATTTTTTTTCTGAATCATTAACCTCTCCAAATGCTAACACTAGATGTGAATCAAAATATAACTGGTATTACGTGTTCAAATGTTGAATTGCTCAACGCTAAAAGAAATGAAAGTATAGAACTAAAATTTTCAAAATATTATATAATTTTAAAAAATTAAAAATATTTTAAAATTAAAACGTATGCTGACTGTAACCTATACTGCGTATTATTGAAAAAAAAATGAAAATTCATCTTTTTTTCTTAAAATAATATTCTAAACGTATACTGGATAGGACCGTCATGGCGCAGAGGCACAGCGTCTGCCTGTAAATGTGACGGTTTGTGGGTTCGGTTTCCACTCGGAAAGTGGGAACGGAGCGACTTAACACTAGGTTCCTTCAACCTACGGTTCCCTCTGCCTATCCGGCTATGTGCGGGATACAGCGGGGAAGCTAAATATTATATATATATATATATATATATATATATATATTATATATATATAATATATATATATATATATATTATATATATATATTATATATATATATATATATATATATTCTTGTATGATATGCTTGAATTTAGCAGTGAAATGTAGATACATGTATTATTCGAATAATATAGAATTTTGAAATAAAATATAATATTTAGTTTTATATTTAAGCTACGAGTATAATTAATTTTGAAGACTGGTATAACTGAAACATAGTAGTCCAGCTAAAGAATAAGAAATAACAAAATTCTGCCTTAACATAAGTCGTTCAGCATGGTAAATTTCTTTGAATACTTAAACATAATTACTTAATAACAACTATCTGATAAAAACTGAAGTACCAGCTACAATATTAAAAGGCCTTTAGTAAAGTTGTTCATTATGGGGAGCAGTTTTCGTTGACATATAAAAACTATTGAATAATTAGGCCAGGTCATATTTTGATAACAACGCTGATAAATGAAACAACACAAATAATAATATTTATTTTATATCATTGTTTTAAATTTAATCACAAGAATATTAATTTGTATAAACTTTCTACCAATCATTTCAAATGCTAATATTTTAGTTCTACTATCCTCAACATTTTTATCTTTTTTGCAAAGAGAGATATTGATAATTAATAACTTTTATAAAAAGAAGTATAATATAAATTAAATAGGTAAAAGTTACGTTACGAGAGCTACATTTGTAAAAAATATCTCTCTTCAGTTGTATTTAGTTTTGACTGCTAAGGTATATATTACATTAGAAAGGTTCGATTGGGATAAACTTAACTTAATGTCAATTCATAAATGTTATAACAGTTTACACATTGTCCTGCATACAGCAAGCTAGGTAGAGAGAAGAATGAGACTTTCTCCTCTTTCTGCCTAGACACATATATATATATATATATATATATATATATATATATATATATATATATATATATATATATATATATATATATATATATATATATATATATTATATATATATATATTATATATATATATATATATATATATTATATATATATATCTATATATATATATAATATATATATATATATATATATATATATATATATATATATATATATATATATGTCAACGTCCATACCATCGTTGAACACACCGGTTCTCGTCCGATCACCGAAGTTAAGCAAACGTCGGGCGCGTTCAGTACTTGGATGGTGACCACCTGGGAACACCGTGTGGCGTTGGCATCTCAGAGGGTGTCCAGCCAATTATCCTGTCCGATATTTGGTTCCCGGCATACGGGTACGCGACCCCGGGACCTCGAGCCACCACTTTCATAACCCGATCCAATCCATGTAAGTGGTGTCCCTCCCCTATATTCCACAGTCTTTCTGCCTCTTATTCCCTTTCCTTTCTTGGTTCTCCAGTAATGGGTTTGGAGGTCAGATGGCAATCGCTCCACAAAAACCACTTCGCCACTCATATGGACCGATTGGTCTTAGTCGGAAGGCAGACCCTGGCAAAAAGCCGGGACTTAATGCCAGGAAGGAAGAAGAAGATATATATATATATATATATATATATATATATATATATATATTATATATATATATATATATATATATATATATATATATATATATATATATATATATATATATATATATATATATTATATATATATATATATATATATATATATATATATATATATATATATATATATATATATATATATATATATATATATATATATATATAAAGATCTAATAATATGAAAATATTTATGTATAGAAATATGAGTTCTCTATTATGAATGGTGAATGACCTAAGAGATGAGAACAAAAGGCTTTCAGATGCAGAATTCTGATGGGATATTGCCGACACGGCGTTTCCGGTATTTGGAGCTATTTTTCAAAAGTGGCTTTGCAGATAACATTTTTATCTCTGTCATATCTGACACTTTCATTCGTTTTGTTTATAATTTCAAATAAAATGCCTTCTCTTAAATATTGACTCATAAAATAGCAGTTTGAATTAAAATCCAGAAAAATATCTATAATATTATATAAGGAAATTATACTGCTAACACGAATAATGTGAGAATTTTTATCGCAGATGAATTTGTTTGTAGATATGATTAACATTCTATCAGTGTAGCAGGATTTTATGAAATGAATATTATTTGAATTGAAGCTTACATTACGTTTGGGATTTTAACGGCTAAAACGTCTGATATGTAAAGATTTATTTATTCACATACGTTGCTTCATGCTTTTTTAGGGTTTCGTACTTTAAAAAAAAAAACAACAAAACCTTGTAAGGATCGTTTTGTTGTCCCTCTGTCCGTCTGTCCGTCTGTCAAGACCATTTTGTCGAAATTAATATGAAATATCCAAGTCGATGACATCTTGAAGCACAAAAATAAATAAAACTTCTTAATCAACGTAATTAAAAGATATGTGCGTTTATGCCTATTTTTTTGCATTTTGTATGAAAATCACCGCGTAATCAAAAGCTACATGGTACTTCCCGCTGTCCTAGAAGTATGAAATTTGGCAATAAGGAAAAATCCAAAAAAAATAAATTTATAGATATATCTCAGAAAAATTCTATAAGTATATATACCACCACTACTAATTATTACTTATACTGTAGTTAATTGCATACAAAATATGCATACGTACCGCTAACTTAAGTTTGTCGACTCTTATTAGTTGTATTTTATTGACCAAGACTTATGAAATTACACGGAAAGTAAGAATTTACAGTATATATAAAGGATATAATCTCAAATTTTCCATTCAGTAAAAGTGATTATATTTATTTATTTTTATATTACCCTGCTATGTGATAAAAATATTATACGAAAAATAAATAAAATTGTAAATAACAAACATTGAAAAAAAAAATTAATTATTAATTACAATTATTTTGTTCATAGCTCAGAAATTATACTTTTAATTGTCTACGTTAAAGAGTAATAATGGCATTTTATGTATTGAATTGCAAACGCAGAGAATAAGAGACTGAATAAATTTGGTCCTTAACTAGTTAAATGAAAAATTGTTTAAGTGACTAAACCTTGACTTACTCTAAGGATACATGAGGAAGCCAATTTATAAAAATATATGAAGTACCTACTTATTAAATAGCAACTAAATGTATCACTTAAATTAATAACGTACCTTCAATTTTATCTATGAAAAATAATAAAGTATTATTGACATGATATTTCATATATATTAATAATAGTTTCCAATTTTATGCGTCACATAGCAGGGTAGTTATAGAGAGCATAATTTCAAGGCCAATCAAGGATCTTTACCAACTAATGTAGAAACACAATAGAACATTTTTCATTGAAATATGAAAATTTTAAATCTAGAACATCTCATGAACCGTTATGCCCAGCCCAGCCAAACTACATGAAATGCGGAAATGGTGCCTTAACAAAGGTCATTAAACATGATGGACATTTTCCATTGACAAATATCAAGGATCTGGAACACCTGATGTAGAACCAAAGTAAATAATCAAAACAAAGAATCTCAATGAAAAAGGAAAGCATACAAACATGCGGCGGCAACAATCTGAAAGTTCACTCCAACCGAAATCGGGTGTCCACTATTATTTAATAAAACCTGAATTGTATTATTAGTATGATTTGAGTGTAGGTAGACTACTGTAAGAGCATTTTACAATATTTTATGAGTCAGTATTTATGAGAAGGCATTTTATTTGAAATTATAAACAAAACGAATGAAAGTGCAAGATATGACAGAGATAAAAATGTTATCTGCAAAGCCACTTTTGAAAAATAGCTCCAAATACCGGAAACGCCGTGGCGGCAATATCCCATCAGAATTCTGCATAGGTCATTCACCATTCATAATAAAGAACTCATATTTCTATACATAAATATTTCATATTATTAGATCTTTATATATATATATATATAATATATATATATATATATATATATATATATATATATATATATATATATATATATATATATATATATATATATATATATATATATATATCCTAATAGATTTTTTCTGAGATATATCTATAAATTTATTTTTTTTGGATTTTTCCTTATTGCCAAATTTCATACTTCTAGGACAGCGGGAAGTACCATGTAGCTTTTGATTACGCGGTGATTTTCATACAAAATGCAAAAAAATAAGCATAAACGCTCATATCTTTTAATTACATTGATTAAGAAGTTTTATTTATTTTTGTGCTTCAAGATGTCATCGACTTGGATATTTCATATGAATTTTGACAAAATGGTCTTGACAGACGGACAGACAGACAGAGGGACAACAAAACGATCCTTTCAAGGTTTTGTTGTTTTTTTTTTTAAAGTACGAAACCCTAAAAAAGCATGAAGCAACGTATGTGAATAAATAAATCTTTACATATCAGACGTTTTAGCCGTTAAAATCCCAAACGTAATGTAAGCTTCAATTCAAATAATATTCATTTCATAAAATCCTGCTACACTGATAGAATGTTAATCATATCTACAAACAAATTCATCTGCGATAAAAATTTTCACATTATTCGTGTTAGGAGTATAATTTCCTTATATAATATTATAGATATTATTCTGGATTTTAATTTAAACTGTTCAATAGTACTTTAGTATAACAATAATTAAACTATATAATTTTATTAGAATCAATAGTAGCGATTGAGTATTTCGGCCATAGTAAGTTAGTTGTATTTATAGTTTCGTAAGATCAGATTTTCCAAACTTACACTCACTTATATTTCGTTACAAGCATGTATATTATAACTCTTACCTAATATGGATAACATGCACAAAAATCTAGCTTGAGAAAACACCTAGAGGTACTAAGTAAATATCAGTATAAGCTTGTCGAAGTTCATACATTTCGTATCTGACAACATCTTACCAAAAAGCAAACGTTTCTGAAATTGAGAGGTTTGTCAATAATTTGAATATCTACTAGAAAGCTACTTGTTAAGTACTGAGTAGATTGGAAATCGGAGTTTGTATGTAGATAGCTATATAATAAAATATTACGTTTTATATTTCATATAAATAATATAATAAAGTAGCCGAAATTTCGTAAATGTACGTATATTTTAGTTACTTGATTTTAGATATTTCTAAATAGTAGAGGCATTATCAGACATTATAAGATACAAGTAAAAATATATATTACAACTTGTGTAAATTTATTTTTAAATGTACATTTCTGTAGAGTATTCTTCTCATTTTTTACTTGAAAACAATAACAGGTTTTAGCGTTTCTAGAGAGCGTTCACCGTCGCAGCCTCTCAACACTGAGAGTACAATGGTTGGTCGTACATGTTTATTTTATATTTGTTATGAGAAATATTTTTTTAAGCAAGAGGACGCTAGTACAGGCTGGTTGTGGTACTGTAATGTTGTATATCTCACATAGTATTGAGATTAAAAGTATGTAACAGTCCATGGGTTCATGAAGTATTATGAACGTAAGTATAATATTTGCTTTCGACTTTATCTATAGTTTCGCGTGCACAAAGTGGCAACTTTTCATGTTAATGCCCTTCTAATACGCTAGCGGCGCCGATATTATCACATTAAACTTTATATGCATGCAATATTCTTTGCTGCGGGCGCTTTAATATAGCCAATGGCTTGTAATATTCGATGCATCAATTCCTTTTAAAAAAATTACGTTTTAAAATAGTATATTTTAAAAGCTCTTAATTTTATATTATTATTTATACTTACAGTTGAGATGAGACGAGTACAGACGACAATGACAGGTAATTAAACGTTGATATACTTATTAATTTTCTTGCGTTTGTGTTGTCAATTCTCACGTCTTTGGTCGTATATATATATATATATATATCTATATATATATATATATATATATATATATATATATATATATATATATATATATATATATATATATATATATATATATATATATATATATATATATATATATAATATATATATATATATATATACATATATATATATATATATATATATATATATATATATATATATATATATATATCTATATATATATATCTATATATATATATATAAGTAGTAAGTTGGAAAATCTGATCTTACGAAACTATAAATACAACTAACTTACTATGACCGAAAGACTCAATCGCTACTATTAATCTAATTACATTATAAATGTTAAATTACTTTTATGCTGAAATACTATTACGTGATTTAAATAGAAATCTGGAAAAATATCTATAATATTATACAAGGAAAATTGTACTGCTTATACGAATAACATGAGAACTTTTATCCCGAATGAACTTTGTTTGTAGTTATGATTAAAATCCTATCAGTGCAGCAGGATTTTATGAAATGAATATTATTTGAATTGAAGCTTACATTACGTTTGGGATTTTAACGGCTAACACGTCTGATATGTAAATATTTATTTATTTACATACGTTGCTTCATGCATTTTTAGGGTCCCGCCTCTCAAAAAAAAAACAAAAAAGCCAAAATCAAGACATTTTCCATTGACATAAAATCCCAAAGATCTGCAACACCCGAAATAGAACCAAGGTATACTAAGCTAACTATCTAAGTAATTCATTTTTGAATCCCGAATAAAAAGGGAAAGCCCATACGGACATATGGTCGCAATATCTTAATGTTCATCGCAGGAGAAAAGCATAGTCCAATAGGATTTATAAAACATTGAATAGTATTATTAGATAATTAAGAAAACAAAGGTGCTACTGTAAGAGATTTACAAGCATTTTATGAATGAAAATTTAATATGGAAATTATAAATCCAATATGTCAGCTAATACATGAGATACAAAATGGTCCTAACAATTTTAAAAGGCACTTTTCAAAAATATCAAATATCTGGAAACGATGTGCGGTAAATAGCTCAACTAAAGTTTGGATTAAAGTTTTGTTCTCATCCCTATTAAGTCAATTCACCAACGAAAAGAACTCAAAATTTTAAAACATGAATTTATTTTCATATTATTATAGACTTTTCTATAAACATTTTCAAATTTTTACGAAAGGGCATTATGTTTAAGACGGAAAGTGTCAGAATAGAGTAAATATTATTCTTCACTTTTTAACCTAGCTGTAAAAACGGACAAGGTGTAAATATCATCAGAAACGATCTGACAGTTTGTTTCTTTATCTTGTACGACATTCACCGCCTTAAATAAAATATTTCATTTAAATAAATTAAATTTATCTTTAAAAAATTTTAACAATTTGTTTCGAAAAGGAGTCATGTTTATTTTTCTCAACCGAGCTGTTTCCACAAGTTAAACTAGTTTAAGGACATTGATTTAATTAGTTATACGACGACACAACGGCCTTAAATAATGTTTCATTTAAATAAATTAATTTGATCTAAAAAAATTAAAAATTTTGTTTCTAAACAGTTCATGTTTTTTTTGTACAAAGCAAACGAGCCTTTTCAACAGTTAATACTATTTAAGGACAATTGATGTAATTATGAAAATGGAGGTGAGTCACCTAATGGTTACTGCGAAAAGTCATAATTGGTTTGTGGCTATAACCCTCTAAAGGGGTTAGGCGGCATTCAAATTAGCTTGATAATTGTAGAAAGTGTTTTATCAACATTTTGTGACTAGAAATAACTATTGTATAAAGTGTAATTTGTAAATATTAGATATTCTTTTCTTGTTCTGTTTGCAGTTCCAAATATTGCATTTTCAATGTAGAGCCAATGACGCTTTTTACTTAATCAGGCCGTAGAAGCACTAACATTATTGATATGAGATATAAATGTTTCAATGTGAAAATAATAATTTTATCATAACTAATTCATGCATCCAATCTTCGCGAGGTATTCGGGGAAATATGTATATATTAGTAAAGGATTTTAGAAGCAGAAGTTACTTTGCTGACGTTACGCTAGCTACAGTACAAGACATTTTAAGTCAGACAAAAAATTGAGAACAGAGGAATTTACTATCTGTCCGTTTCATTTGTCTAAGTGGCATCGTTGTCTTTTTATTAAAAAATGTAGCTATTTGGTCACGTTAATTTCGTTCTTTTGCACTGTAAATTTTACCTCCATTTAACATTACTGCTGATATGTTGGAGCTATATTCCATCACAGAAATATAAATATATTAAATACATAAACATAAATTGTTTTGACGTTACCCACTGTACATACAGACAGAGTTATCATTCAATATTTTGAATGTATCACGTGTCGTAAACAACTGTAAGTCATTTCCATTTAACCATGTATGCAACCACTAAATACAACATGACTTGAGTTTGGGCAGATAACAGTGAACGGCATATTGACATCTTGATACCTCCCTCCCCTCTGCCTCCTCTATTTTGCGAAGTATATAGTAAATTAAAGCAAAAAAAGGAGATTTAATACAACTCAGGCAACTTGTATGTATAATTCAAAACAATTGCTAAAGACTCAAATTCTTACAAGTAGTTCCTAGGTCTGGTTAAATAAGACAAAAGGCAACTTTAGGTTTCATTTGAAAAAAGATGTTGAATTTTGAAGAAAATTTGATTTTCACGCATCATTTCATCAATTTTCATTGAGTTTTCCTTTATGTGAAGTAATTAAAGGAGAAATTATTACACAAATACACAGTGAACGCATTTTCAAAATTCAAATTAATTCAAGTCTTTCATCACATGTTAACTTATCTGTACTCAAGTAATGTGGGAACATTTGGAGATATCGCCAGTTTACGCTCCATAAAGCAAACACATCCGCTATACAGGCGCAAACAACGTAATACAAAACAAATATGAAGCTGCGATAAATTCAAGCAAATTCGACGAAACACGATTCCATGTTTGGCTTACTTTAAACGTGTTTACTTTACGAATGTAAGTTTCTCAACCTTCCTTTAAGGCGCGCCAATATTCAATAAAGACAAGATATTTTACCACTGTATGATAAAGAAAGCAAAGTATAGTGGCCTAAAGCTAAGGTTTAGATTTGGTTTTATAACACGAACTGTCGCTCGCAACTTTATTGCTTAATTGAAACACATGCCATATTAGTTCACTTCATTTTGATCAAAAATAGACTTGGATTAACTTACAAATATCTATATTCTAGGTTAACCCAGAGTTGACGGAATTATTTAAATGAGGCTATTATCATATACAAAATAACAAATTACTAGTAATTCCAGAGGTTACTGTGTTCAAAGAAACAAACCTTCAGCTTTATTATACATACATATTATAATAAATGGATTGTTTTTGCATGTCCAGTAAGTAGGATACTTACTTCCACTGTAGGTACGTAATTAAATTCTAATCTATTCAAATAATAAATAAAATAAAAGAACTTAATATGTTGCACATTAAATAGTGATACAATGTACAACATACCTATTAAGAAAATGTGCATAAATATACTTTTTGACAACAACTTATTTTGAAAATGTCTAAAAACACGTGAAGGAACGTTTGAAGGATTTCATTCATATTATGTCATTGTAACTATCTTTCCGCTTTGGAATGTATTACGGTTATTAACATAAATAATATAATTCTTAAGCAAAATAAATACAAAAGATGAAGTTAATATGTAAAAATGTACGGTTAGCAACCATCAGCGTTCCTTTAATGTCATGTCTTGAATGATATGTAACATGAGCACAATTATGTAAGAGTATACTCTGCAATAATTATAAACAAGAACCATTAGATGAAGTATGATGACCTGGCACCTTATGCTATTCTTCTTGCTAATAAAGCAACATAAATAGCTTACTATCTTAAAATTTAAGTATTTTAAATTTACTTGAAACAAAATTGAAAATAAATTCAATATACCTTGTATATAGTATACGTTGTTTTCTTGAAAATATATCTCAAGATATAATCTCTGAAAATAACATAAAATTAAATCATATATTACGGCCATGTTTGTTTGATTTATTAAATTCAATCAATTGCGATTATGTAGCAGATCAATTATATTATTAGTTGTTATTACTAATCTGCTATAATTGAATGTAAACTAAATTATATACAAATCTATTTAATCAATTACTTAGCAATTAAGCGGAGAGTGATCAAATTATGTTACAGAAATTGTTGCCAACTGAGACAATACTAAATAAATAACTATATGCTTAAATATTTATTGTATTCTTAATTTTTACCGTAACACCTTATGAAATCTTAACGTAAGAAGATTATTTTTTTTATTAATGGCAGTCTTGATATTATTGTGTCATACAAGTAGTAAATTTTTTTGTAATTAACTTTTACTATATATATATATATATATATATATATATATATATATATATATATATATATATATATATATATATATATATATATATATATATATATATATATATATATATATATATATATATATATATATATATATATATATATATATATATATATATATATATATATATATATATATATATATATATATATATATATATATATATATATATATATATATATATATATATATATGTATATATAGTAATAGAGACATTTGTGTACTTTACGGCCGAAACGAAACAAAGTAACGAAATGGCCTTAATCGTCCAGTCCACACGAACGAAGTCAAGCGGTAAACTGGTTTTACCATATCTTGTAATGTTACACTTAATATTGGAAATATAGTGAAATTTTATTAGTACATTTGAATTTTACGTTAAAAAATTGTGCAATTAAATTAAAAGTTACATTTCGAAAACTAGCTAACCGTTCGCGGCTTCATCCACTTGATCGATGTTTTTGGATTTACTCTTACTTTAATAACGATGTGTGTATTGTACATGTAAGTTTTACGTTATTTCGTAAATATAATGATAAATTTACAACACAATATATATATATATATATATATATATATATATATATATATATATATATATATATATATATATATATATATATATATATATATATATATATATATATATATATATATATATATATATATATATATATATATATATATATATATATATATATATATATATATGTATAAGCATGTAATAATAAAAGAAGAATTCAGTTTCTTATTTATACAGTTTAAGCTCGACAAGGCACTTGAACATTAAGAACATATTTTATGGGTGTAACCATAAAATTGATACTGGCAATAAAATCAGGTTATCTAAGGCGTGTAAATTTGAGTGCCTGCTGCCGGGACATAAACAGAAAATTGCCTATTAATATTAGAACCATCATACATTTATATATGTATTAATATGAAGACTATTGGTTTTCGTTATATGACGCACATTAAATATACGCCACGTATGTATATGATAACATTATTAAAGCCCTGCCTACATGCCTGTACTCGATTTACAAACAGTTAATTTTGCATTCATCTCTTTCAAATACCATAACTTAAGTTTTAGATACGTAAATAGCCAAAGATAATTTTTCTTATTTCTCTTGATTTTTGAGCCCAAAGACCCAGAAATCGTATTCTGATGATGTAATTGGCACATTTGCGAACCACAGCCTACTTATTTTCTGTCTACTACTTTAGACAACGAGATTTTACAGTCCACAGCAAGTGTATCCTCCATAAATTATTTCCTACAACTGCCAAACACCTTGGCCTCTTTAAGAAAATCACAGAAAATTTGCTTAGACAAGTTCAGTGTTAGATTTCCCCAAGTAATATCCACTATCTTCGATATAGACAAATAGTGGAAAATACAATTACCGTGAATAAGACTCTTTATACCTGGTCACACGTAGGTTATGTGAAGAATAAAAAAAATATATAAAGTATATTAATTTTTGTAACAACCACTTTTCGTTATCATATACTTAATTACTTCTTCTTTCACAATCTAAGTAACTATTATTATATTATATATATGAAAATTACAAGCACTGTGGTTGATTGCATCGGGGACTCAAATCCCAATGTTATTTGCCTTCTTTCAGAACGAAACTTACATTTTGCATTAATAGAATTTGAAATAAGAACTTTGAATTAAAAGTTTTATAATTACTCGGATTATTAATTGTAATCACTCGGTCTATTATTAAAAATCCTATAAACAATGTATATGTTTCTTGCATAAAACATATTTATTATATATATTAATTGAAACAATAATTTTATCTGTAATTATTTGTAATAAATACTTTTTTGTAATAATACTAAAGTATGTAATAATAATCTGCAAGCAGACTCTGTTCTAGTTTTTAACATGAATATTTTATCAATATCCACTTTTTAAAAATAAATTAATTAAATAATTTTTTTATCAACAACACCACTCTTTGCCAAGTCCTGAAAAAATGTACTCGCTTACTCTACTATCTATTTTAAACATCGTCAATGTTACAATATATTCACAAGATTATTTGAGTCTTTTAAATAATTGTCAAAGTAGGTAGAAAGATAAGTAATTTATTCAACAGAATCTATTCTACAGCTTTGCTTGCGAATAATCAAGTAATTTATAATTTAATGTATATGTCTATTTCTTAATCTATATTTTAATGTATATGTCTATTTTTTTTTTTTCCTTCGTAAACTTAATTGAATGCCAGGACTACAACTATTATATATGTCGAATGCTGCTCTAACTATTACTGTGTCAAAATTAATTCATTTTATTAGTAAATAATATATATATATATATATATATATATATATATATATATATATATATATATATATATATATATATATATATATATATATATATATATATATATATATATATATATATATATTATATATATATATATATATATATATATATATATATATATATATATATATATATATATATATATATATATATATATATATACAAGTAGTCATAGTTATAGACTTTATCGATCTTTAATTTTTTTTAACAAAAGTCTATAAGTCCATAAGCTACGAAGTAAAGAAATATACAATCAAAAATGCTTGTGGGTAATTTTTTTGATTATATTAACAATAACGATATATCAACGATATAAAAACCGACCCAATTAATACATTCTTCATATATTCAATGAACAGAATTGACTTATCTAAACTTTAATACTACGATAATTTCATCTATGATCTGTAGAGATATTTTAAGATATAAATATCGAAATAAGTACAAATGAAAAAAAATGCTGAAAGCATGACGCAGAAAATTAATTAATATGCACATATTATGTTGGTAAATATTGTAAATACACTTTATAACATGTTTAAAACGTTTCTATCTATACATGTATAGGATGTATGCTATTTGAATTATACTATACATAACGGCACTCCGCGTTTTCACCGGCATAATTCCGGGATCGGGGTCGGAATAAAAAGAAGCTATATCTATAACAAAATTCATCAAAATCAGTTCAGCCTCTTAGACGTGAAAACATAACAGACACACAGCAGATATGCATATATATAGTTCTATGTACATACACATATGAGGGTGTACTTTTCACCACCGCAAGCCGCACTACGTGTTTCCAGAGCACCCCAGCCTACATTACGTTTTAGACGTGATCCTAATGGCCACTATGGCCTCTTAAATATTTTGATATTACGAGTGATAAAATGCAACAACCTCGCAGTTTGTTTAATTTATTTATGAAAAACATAAAAGTATGTCTAAGAATCTGAATATTATTATACAGTTGAAATAACATTTCTGCTAGCTACGTTTTTTATGACGCCAGCGTAGGTTATGTATGCAAGAGATTTTGACTTCGCTAATTCAAGTTCATTTTATTAAATTGTCATCTAAATGAATGTCTGTAAAACATCTATCTTTTAGCCTATATCTATCTTTTTCTTATGATGATAAAGCAGTACACTTCCATTCAATTAATAAATCTTTCCTTTTATGAGTTAGATAGCTTAGATTTTTCTAGATTTTCGTTGAAATAAAACAAATGAGAACGGTCAACGACATCAAGGCCGTAAAACTCAAGAGCGAGTGCTCGTATCTCAAAATATAACATTTTACCGCGAAGTATATTCACTCGAGGACCATCCAGTCACACTCCGCTGGAATAACTGTCACATAACGTTGATATAAAGCGGTTAGCAGAAGCAGGTGACTCGAATTACACAGGACATAGATCCAATTTTACTAGCCACGACTATGACACTGTTCTAGTATTAATTCAAGATTCCGGGATAAGGCGACGTTTTGTGCATTATTCATTTTAAATGTAATAGTAAAAGCTGTGTTAATTTTAAAATTTTGTTTAGTAAAAAGGTAATTTTCTTCTTTTATATATTAATAAAACACAATTAAAGCTTTTAGAAATGTAGCTTCAGTACTAATTAAATAGTATAGGCAATTACATTGACAAGTTGTTTCTTTGAAATATTATTTTTACGGTACGGTAAGAATGAATAGCTTAAATAGTTGATCGTTTTGGATGAATTCCAAGAACCACGTATTCAAATCTGGCTATATTATTTCTATCTAGAATATTGTGTAGGTAAAATCCTTTTTTCGTTTGCAATAATAAAAATAGACAAAAAATTTAAGCTTATACTTTTTCAGCATAGTAAAAATGCATTTTTTTGTTCAAATTGCTTTAAAAAAATGCTTTTTTGCAGTCCATTTGAGAGAACGCTGTCGAGGATTTAAGCTAATGCAACGAAAATAGTTTGAAGAAGAAACGAAATCGCCAATCCCTGTCCGAGTTTTAGCCTAAAGCTTTAATCTACGCTGAAAAAACAAACCACTCCGATAGACTATTACGGCCGAAAGGATTACAGGATTGGCAGTAGCGAGAAACGTATCGATTTAAACAGTTAAATGGAAATGTTCCGTCAACACAAGTTAGATTTTTGTTTCATCCCTATGTCTCCTGTACCTTAAAAAGTAAACTGTGAATAACTAGAAAAAAGTAATTCTTTGGTACACAACTCTTTATGGTAGTGTCGACATATCTCGTCATGACACCCAAATATATATATATTAATATATATATATATATATATTATATATATATATATATATATATATATATATATATATATATATATATATACATATATATATATATATATATATATATATATATATATATATATATATATAATATATATATATATATATATATAATATATATATATATATATATATATATATATATATATATATATATATATATATATATATATATATATATATACCTAATAATAATAATATTCCATGAAAGGCAAATAAAATAAAGGCATGGAATATTTATTTTATTTGTTTACTCCACATCGAAAAATGTTTACCATGTAGTAGAACATTATATATCTCTTGGGAGCAAGTTTTATTAGATTCAGTACTGTAGATATTGTGATATGGCTATTAATGCATTTCTGGAGGCGATATATTACTAGCGACTCGCCTGCGGCTTCCTCCTCTCGCACTACACAATTATTCATTTAATAAACTGAATTGTATTTAGGTTTGCAGCGTATTTATAGTACTTGTTATATGAACATTTTAATACCTGGGATTATATTATATTATATCGTGGGTATTGTTGAAGAACAATTAAGAAAGATGAATGCTGTGTAGATGCGATCTCTTCAGAGAATATTCGTAGTCAGTATAACTTACCGAAACCACAACGAATAGGATACCAAGATATTTTATCATAAAAATTTTCAACCACCACTTTTTAACTTAGAAGTGGATTTTCCTATATTCCTTTCTTGGCAAGCTTACAGTCTTGGATTGGATGTTGATCTCTGGTAAATGGCCTCAGTTAGGACGAACACAAGTAGCCTTAAGTATATATATATATATATATATATATATATATATATATATATATATATATATATATATATATAGATATATATATATATATATATATATATATATATATATATATATATATATATACCTAATAATAATAATATTCCATGAAAGGCAAATAAAATAAATAAATGGAATATTTATTTTATTTGTTTACTCCACATCGAAAAATGTTTACCATGTAGTAGAACATTATATATCTCTTGGGAGCAAGTTTTATTAGATTCAGTACTGTAGATATTGTGATATGGCTATTAATGCATTTCTGGAGGCGATATATTACTAGCGACTCGCCTGCGGCTTCCTCCTCTCGCACTACACAATTATTCATTTAATAAACTGAATTGTATTTAGGTTTGCAGCGTATTTATAGTACTTGTTATATGAACATTTTAATACCTGGGATTATATTATATTATATCGTGGGTATTGTTGAAGAACAATTAAGAAAGATGAATGCTGTGTAGATGCGATCTCTTCAGAGAATATTCGTAGTCAGTATAACTTACCGAAACCACAACGAATAGGATACCAAGATATTTTATCATAAAAATTTTCAACCACCACTTTTTAACTTAGAAGTGGATTTTCCTATATTCCTTTCTTGGCAAGCTTACAGTCTTGGATTGGATGTTGATCTCTGGTAAATGGCCTCAGTTAGGACGAACACAAGTAGCCTTAAGTAGGGTACAATCATTAGAGGACCTCCAAATTGAAATTTCAGCAGCAACAATTTTTCGTTGAATAAGACTGAGAAACTTGTGGAGCGATAACTTAAAAGTGAAGCTTTCATAGCTACAATAAACACTTTGAGGGATTTTCATTTTATACTTAATGATGAAAAGAAAGATAAGTATAGTTAATTAAATTTAAGTACTAATGGAAGGAATATGAAGTAATTATTATTTGAAAAGTACAACCTTTGAATTAATATTTAGGGTGAAACATTTCTAAAATGTAACAAGACAAGTCAACAAGAAACCAGTGAACAAATAACACTTGATATCAGGAATATACAAATAATGTTTCTAAGCGGAAATCTCAATCACGCCTACGATACAAGAGCCAATGCTGACAGACACGGTGCCATTGTGCCGGTCGTCGTCGTTAACATGATTCAATTTGGTCGCTACATCAAAATTGACGGGGAGACTGAAACGAGTCGTCTAACTTCGGCATTAAATTAATTCCCAGGCGCATTACCTGACGTTTGATAACATCTTTAACAATCATTATTAATTAATATTGATCTTGAATCATTATATCACTTTTGAAAACATTATTAGTTATATATTTTCTATTTTAATTTAATTATTGTTTATTCCCTAGGTTTTGTTTCACGTTTCCTCGATCTAGGGACAAGATAAAGAGCGGCGTTCAGTTAGTTAACTCAATACGTAATAGGTATGTCGTAAATTAGGCGAAAAGTGAGGAATGGAGTGAGGAACGGAGAATGGATAAATAACTTTGAAATATTAAAATAATTTTTCAACTTAAATTATTCAATCTGTACATCAAAGATATAAATTAAAGTAATTTATTATATTATTTGTATTACTGTCATGAATAACTGTCAGTAATGAAAACATTTTTTATGGTGGCCCATACCCACCATCATCATATCTATAGTGATATATGGAGTATCGTCATATGAAGAATGATGTTTTTATAATAGATAAAAAAGATTTTTTTTTAAGAAATAAATTGTAATACAATTTTCTATAAAGGATAAATTGAATTAGCATACTTTAAAGATTAACTATGTGACTACGAAAAGCGAAAAGGGAAAATTAATATGTTTAAATTACGGCGGACGGTCTCTAGAGGCACTTAATATTTCGATGCGGATTAAAAAAAATATTTTTCGACGGATTGTTTTTCTGGTCGAGCAGCCTCCAGGGCGTCTGTCGCCTGAAAATGTTATTCTTTGGGGATTCATCGTTTTTGTTACCGAATTCTATGTATTTATTTTGAATGGTTACGCTTCAATTACTTTAATTTCGTTAATCTCGTTAAATAAATAATTATGATATTTTATAATATTTTAAATTATTACACTTAATTTGTAGGAATAACGTAAATATATTTTTACATAGTTATGATTAAATATAAAATTTATATTTTGTTTTAATTTCAAACTATCCTAATATTATACTTGTTTTAATTTTAATTTCAAATTAACCTTAAATTATACTTGACTTTTAATTTCAATTAACTAAAGATAATTCAAATATTTCATTTGATATCTTCAATTTCAAAAGTATTAAAATTTAAAAACTGTGTCAGAAACTAAGTTGACGTGGTGAAATTACTTTGAATAAATTCTTGCAGATGCAGATGTTTATATTTACAATTAACGATAAATACTTGACTTGTAGTAGATAAGCAAGTACTAGATTTTCTTCGCATAACCTAAATATATATATATATATATATATATATATATATATATATATATATTATATATATATATATATATATATATATATATATATATATATATATATATATATATATATATATATATATATATATATATATATGTATATGTATATATAAGATATGTATATATAGATAACTGACTCACGTAGCTTTTGGCTAACAACGTTACATTTAAAAACGCTAATATTTTAAATATACTAAAATAACTGTACAACTTATGTCCTAAGTGCTTTTTGCCATAAAATTAAATTGGCATAAGTGCTTTTAGAACTGTACTACATGTTGTGGAGGTATCTAATCTGTAACTATTTCAAAAATGGCTCTCAAAGCGCTTGAAAACAAATTACTTTTTATGTTTTAAAGCTCAAAATTGAATATAAGTTACGTGAGCTGCAGTTGGAGGGTGCAGTAATAATTTCTTATAAATATAATTTAATTTTACATTTTTAAATCAAACTTATCCTAACTAAATCTATGACTTGTGGATTCGATGCTGGAACCACAAGTGATTCAAAGGGAAACATTATTTTCCCACCGTCGCCGTTAACCCGATCTTTAGCAACTCAGCATTTCATCGCGCCTGGCTGCCTATCACACCACGTCGATATTATATACAATATTATTCTTGTCTGTGACACCAAACGCTATATAACAAATAAGTTAATATTTTTATTTTGAATTTAACATACAAATATTATATGAATTTTGCTGTACATAGTTTTACTATTTCCTCTCGGAACGTTACTATCTGCAATTTTGAAGGTTGCCTCCAACTCTAACTTTGTCTCCTCATATCATATATGTAAAATAAAAACTATTACATATTACGTAGCTATTGAATAAATATAATAATAAGCTCTTTCTTTATTATTAAAAATCTATACCTAAAAATGTTTTATAATATTTGTAGTTAATATTTTTCATAAAAACTTAAAAAATTATTGTAAATATAGATTGTAATCTAATATTTTAGTTGTTTCTTTGGACTGTTATTTTTTATTATGAAATCTTTGAAGTTCCTAATTGTACACGCTAAATGAAAGTTCGATAAGCACAAATCGTACCACTTAACTACTTCGCGATCGCGTTACGGTTGATTCAGATGTAATTTGTAAGCCCGAAGGTGACTTCTGTCCGGAATTAATGACGCGAAGTCTGATGTTACCTAAATTCGACATTTTCTTTTCTAAGGCAAGTTCCGCAGTTAATTCGGCCCATTACAACTGGAACAAAAGCGAAGTTTCCCTGAAGTTGCGTGTGATGTGAATATTAAGTTCGTTATCGGACTCATTTTATTAATTTGTATTCTTAAACTTAGCTATTATAAAAGCTAACAAGAGTATATACGACATTTTGTTAAAGCTGCTATGTTGTATTTCAAATATTTAATGCTATGTAAAAATGAGATCTTCGTGGTAAGATTTTTATTGTCACTAGTAGTAGTATGATGAATGGAATCCACTGCTTAAAATACAACATCGATGAATAGGTAATGCATACGTCTAAAACATCCTAAATACTTATATGAATTTCATATATTACGACTATTACTATCACGAATATTTAAAAAAAATGTATTTTTCAGCTTCATGCTTTTTCCATAAGAAAAGGATAGACAAATATAATCTAATTTCCCGTTTTACAGACATTCCGCGATGAGTGTTGGAACTATACACCGCGCTATGCGTTACTAATGCGGTGAAATCAATATAATTTAGATATAAGCCCCCGAGGGGAAATCTAGCACAATGACCAAAGAAACGTAAGGCGCATAGTGGCGCAAGAAGGCCATAAGTTACCTTTCATAATTTCATAAATAACATGTAGATAATAAAATAAATATTTTATTGTATTTTTAGTATATTTTATTCTCCATAAAAAACAGAAGACAAAAAAAAATATTTCGGTCACGCATTAAATATCGAATTGAATAAAACTTTGAGACAAAAAAGTTAAAGTCTCGACATTGTTAGAAAAACTTTATAAAATGTTCTTTTTATAAATAAAGACAACTTTTTACCAAATCTGAAACAATAAGAAGTCTATGGAAAGTTGTATTTGTTTGTTCAGCACGCTTAGTGAGGCATAAGAAATACAGCAACACAATTTTAGGGATCCGTACCTGAAAAGGGAAAAATGGCATCCGACAGACAAACGGAAAATATTTTCCGTCTGTCTGTCCGTTTGCTAAGACCATTTTGCTCAGGATTTTATGGAGGTCATCACACTGAAGTTAATACCTTATAACCAGGCTTATAAAACCTTAGAGCATATAATCAAATGAAATTTGTAAGTAAGCGCAGGCAGCAGAACTGCCTTCCGAACTGGTGGTAGTGACATGTTTACTCGACGATTCAAAAGTGCTTGTTGTGTGCTATTTGATTAAAGAATATTCTGGATCTGGATTCGAATATTGAACGCGATCAAAAGATACATGAAATTAATCCCGTAGTCAAATTGCAAAAAATGCTGCCACATTCTTAATCTCAAAAGAATGCGTGTAAAAATAAATCTGTTTCCCGGTCTATTTGGCAAAGAAATGGTGGCACTGAGTTCCTTCATAAAAATAATTCAAAACGTATTTTACTACCTTTCATAATAATTCAGTTAGAAACCATAAAAGTAATTTTTTTTAATTAAAATATTGATGAATACGTGATTTTCAGATTATGGCTCAGAGTGGTTGGAGTGTAATTTAATTAGTAAAATTCTTGAAGTAATTTAATTTATTTTTATAGCTAACTCTTTCAGCTTATCGAAGTTAGTAGCGCGATTAGCTTTCTTTGTTATAAGTGCCTACAAATTTTAGCTACGGTATTTAAATTTGGCACTCTATGAAAATTGTGATTATTCTGCCTAGTAACAAAGTGTTTTAAACTCTATATTTATTTTGAAATTAATTATCTTCACCTTATGCATACTAAACAGGATAATTTAGCCATAGGCTCCAATTAGCTTGTCTAATACAGCTTGTTTGATCCATTTAGTAAATATTTTTCAGCTTCATATTTTAGGTCACAAGCAGACAGAACTTAGTGTTACTGTCCATTTTCTGCTTTTCGCGTGATATTAAAGCCGAAATTCAATACCGCATTTTTTGTTGTCGAGCCTAGAAATTGGAAATAGTTAATATTGGACCGATCTCACAACTATTACGTTAACAAACAGAGCCACTATGTCACGATACGTGTTTATAATTAATATTAAGCTCTTTGCCTCCTTGAATATGATTCATATCATTATTCAATTTTGTTATTATATTCTTAATTTCACTCACTATCGAACACTTCACAATCTATAGATACATATTATGTCTACATTTACTTTTAATACTTCTATGAAACAAAATATGAAAATTAGTAACAGCTTTATTACAATATAACTTTATCTAATATTATATTGATATAATTACAATAATTCGTTAAGAAATAATATTTTTATTATAGTCTTAAAACATTATACCTATCTCATGTTATGGAATACTTTTTTTACGGATAGTTAAACATGACAACGAACGACATAAATAAATCTATTGATATAGAATTATTATTTTTACCAGTACCCTTATTTATTATAGAACTTCCTATATCTTTTTCCCTGTTTTTTCTGAAAATAAAAAACTTGACATGGCCAAGTTATTAAAGATAATATTGTTTGTTTTTTACGCAGCTTCACACTTCATCTCCACTTTTCAGTTCACTTTCACTCGAAAATCGAAACATTGCGTGTTGAGTAGTGAAATAAAAACAAATACTTTACCTGCTTGGGGATCTAATCCACTACTAGATGCTGTCCTACTATATCATGATGGTCTCATATTTGGTCCAGATTATTGTTTTAATACTTAGCTATCAGTTAAGCTGTTTTAAAACAGTTTTGAGAGTACAGTGTACTTTTGCTCGTCATACTTTTAAATCCTCTTTAGTTAATCCCTGTAAAGTTAAAAATTTATATAATTTCATTAAAATAATTCAGTAGAGCTTTGCATTTGTCCTACTTTTCATATATATATATATATATATATATATATATATATATATATATATATATATATATATATATATATATATATATATATATATATATATATATATATATATATATATATATATATATATTCTTCTTCTTCTTCTTGGCATTAGTCCTGGCTTCGTTTGCCAGGGTCTGCCTTCCGACTAAGCTTACTCTACTTTGCACGGTCTTTAACATCCTTAGTGAACAATCTATTGACTCTCATGTCCTGCGTCACGACATCCAGCCATCGCTTCCCTGGGCGTCCGGGTGGTCTAACTTTAGGGACAGACATGTCAAGGCACTTCCTTTCGACATAATTCTCAGGTCGGCACATAACATGGCCACACCATCTCAGGAGACGCTCTTGGAGCTTATCCGCTGCGTCGCGGACCCCAAGACTACCTCGAATGAATGTGTTGCGTATGCGGTCGGACCGCGTAACGCTACACATCCACCTCAACATCTTCATATCCGTGAGGTGAAGCTCCTGAGTGTGCCGAGATAATGTTGGCCAACATTCGCTGCCGTGTAAAAGAACCGGTCGGATAATGCTTGGGCGGTATTCTGCTATCGCAGACCACACCAGTGACCTCCCGCCATTTGGCCCAAGCAGCGTTTATACGGGCATGGATGTCGTGGTCTATGCCTCCAGACTCATGCATAACGGATCCAAGGTACCTGAACTTCTCCGACTTAATGGCTAACTCAGGCCTAATATGGATGGTGCTCGACTCCGGGTTCCCGCCATGTACTCGGTCTTCGACACATTCAGTTTAAGACGACCGTTCTCAAGCGCACCCTTCCAGGCGTTTACTTTACACTCCAGTATCAGTGTACTCTCGTCGATGAGTACTATGTCATCGGCATACATCATCAGCCACGGAGGCTGGCATTGGATGTGAGCCGAAACAGTATCCAGTACTACATTGAATAAGAACGGGCTACGAGCTGAGCCCTGGTGAACCCCTGCTGTAATCGGGAAGGGCTTGGTGTCACCAACAGTGGTCCTAACCACTGAAGCGGAGATCCCTTGAGCGATCCTCATCTCGAGCAGGGATCCCCTTGGATCGTAATGCCCACCAGATACATTGACGTGGCACACAGTCAAAGGCCTTCTGCAGGTTGAAAAAGGCCATATGCAGAGCTCTCCTTTTTTCCCTGTAAGCCTCCATCATCTGAGGGCAAAAATGGCGTCCATAGTGCCTGATCCTGGTTGAAACTCATACTGAGACTCTGAGACAGTACATTCTTGGCAGAGCCTGAGGCCAATCATGTGCTCGAAGAGCTTCATGGTGTGGCTCATAATCTTAATGCCCCTATAACTACCGCAATCTTGAACACTGCCCCTTCCTTTGTAAATAGGGGTAATAAAGCTCTGCTGCCACTTTTGTGGCATCTTTCCAGTATTCAAGATACGGTTAAAAGACAGCCCAACGATTTCCACGCCTCGATCGGGATGTCGTCAAGTCCTACCGCTTTTCCGTTCTTCATGCGTCGAGGACAATTACGAGTTTCGTCACGGGTTATTGGAGCAACAAGTCCGAGGTTAGGAGATAATTCAGGAGGAAGACTACAAGACTGCTCAGTGTTCAGCAGCTCCTTAAAGTAGCTTCTCCATTCCTCCTTCACAGAGGCATGACTACAAAACAACGTGCACCGAGAATCTCTGATGCAGAGGTATTTTGTAATATCCTGCGTCACTTTATCTCGAGCACGAGCCAGTTTGTATATGAGCTTCTGCCCAGCGAGTAGGACCTCTTCATACTGCTCCCAGAAAGACTCCTTTTCAGCCGCGCTACAACCCGCCTGGGAAGCATAGGCATTGATTAAGTTTATGGTAACGCCCTCAATCAGTACTCTTATCCGCATCAAGCGGTCGCAGCCGACGGTCAACTTCAGAAAACACTACCGCCACACCGTTTTTACCTGCAGGTGACCCAGTGTATATAATAGAGCCTTATCCTTACCCTGCCCGATGTTACGAGACTTATTGCCCTTCCAGCGAGTTTTTCAGGTTCCTGAAGAAAAGCACACTGGACCCAACGTCTCATGAGTACATCTGCGAATTCTCTGCATCGTCCGGTTAGAGAGCCAATGTTCCATGTTGCAAAGCGTAATTTCTGTCTGGGTACTAACGTCTTTAGCCGTACCCGTACCTAACACGGTAGCCCTTGCCCACTTGTCACAGGTGTAGGACGATGTGCCTGCGTGTCGTTTAGCAGCGACGCCCTAGCCGTACCCAGCTTTTTTTCTAAATCGGTCCATATGAGTGTCGAAGTGGTTTTTAGTGGAGTGATTGCCATCTGACCTCCAAACTGGGAGAAACCAAGAAAGAAAGGGGAATAAGAGGCAGAAGTCTTGGAATTTGAGGTATGGGGGAGGGACACCACTTCGATGATTGGATGGGGTTATGAAAGTGGTGGCTCGAGGTCCCGGGGTCGCGTACCCGTATGCCGAAAATATAGGACAGATAATTGGCTAGACACCCTCTAAGGTATGTATATATATATATATATATATTGAAACATTTGACATAAAAATTTTTACTGACTTACTATAGAGGATTTGAAAACATAATTTTTATTACTTTATTAAAACTCCATAATATCAGACTAGTATAATATTTACTTATTTACATAAAAAAATATATTATGATTTGAATTTTCTTTTTAGCGTTTGCTTTTTGCAGTCTAAATACATTTTCTAATAGTTTTGTACACAACGTAACAAAAATTGTTTTGTTCCTCTTCAACTGTGATTAATTCATGAAATATATTTTTATATTAAATATAGAAAACAGGAAGCATTTGTTTGATTCATGATTTGATTTATATACAAGTTTTAGTTATTTATTCATTATATATCATTATTTGGAAATGATTAGTATATTTCGTCTTATTTTTTGTTAAAACTATATTTATTATACATAGATAAAATATGTTAGAAATAATATTTATCTTTAGGTTTACAGCCATGTTTTAAATCACCATCATCAATATTACAGTCTTTGTTCTGCCTACTGCTGGACATAAGCCTCTCCCAGGGATCTCCATGACGATTGGTCCCGCGCCACCTGTATCCAGTGGCTCCCGGCGACCTTGACCAAATCGTCAGTCCACCTAGTAGGATTCCTGACAACGGACCGTCATCAAGTTTGTGGTCGCCACACGAGAACCCTTGCGTCCCAATAGCCATTGGTCTCCTCGCTATATGTTCCACCCACTGCCACTTCAGCTGCGGAATTCTTCGAATACTGTCAGTAACTTTTGTTCTAGGATGGATATCTTATATCTATCACGTTGGGAAATACCAAGCATTACTCTCTTCATTGCACGCTGTGTGACACTAAGTCTTGTTATGAGACACATAGTTAGTGGCCAAGTCTCGCATCCATTTGGCAAACCACACTGTATTTAAAATACCTTTAAATATACAGCAAATAAAGTAAATAATTAATAAAATACTTATTTCAACTACATTGTTAGTTTTAACTTATATTTTTCATACAATTAAAAATATTTATACATATATGCATTAGTTACTGTATAATTTGGGCAATTTGCGGCTCACTGGGTACAATATCTGCCAGTTAAATGAAGTTAAATGTTGTTTTCATTATGTGTGTACCATTTACAAGATAGACTGCTTTACCAAAATGTCACTTTGTAACTAAAATACGTTTATGACAAAACTTTAGTAATATTTTATGTATTATGTGAATTAATTCATTTTATATATACCTCTCTGAATGGAAATAGTTTTAGATTTCATTTGTTTATAAAACACAGGTTTTCGTGATACATTTTTTTAATGTTGACCCGTTACCAATTATAGAAGATTTTTTTTCAATTATTTTCTTTCGTTGATGCTTTCACAATATAGACATAAACTGAGTGATGACAGGTGTTGTGATTGTAAATGACCTCTCAAGTCAACTTACCAAACCAAGGCTATGAAAATAGTAATTTTCTGAAAATATTTTTCAATCTTTAGTGTGGATTAACATTATGAAAATAGAAAATTAAAGTATTTTTAATATAAATATTGCCCCAAATGTTCAAAATTACCTTAACGTACAACGTAACGACGTTAAATTAGTAATAAAAGATACATATAATATGACGCCATAATAGAACATATGAAATAAATAAAATAAAAATATTAAAATAATAAACAAAATTTGAGCCAAAAACTTAAATTAGTAGACTCTATGTTCTGTATGCAACTGAAATTCAGTACACCATTTACTCAGTTAACATCAAACCTAAAACTTTTTAACTATCTATAAAGCGCTGAGCGCAGATGTTGCTCAAAGTGTATGTGTATGCAAGTATCCATTGGGTTAATAATAGACATAAAATGGCCGTACAACCCCCTAGTTGTTAGTGCAGCGTCATAACCGTAAACTGTGCGGAAACACGCCGGGCGGGGCGCTTGGCGTTAATCCTATATACGTTACCATGTTAGGCATGGGACGAATTTGGTACAAAATTGTATTAGTTTCAAATTCTAATTGGCAATATTTAATATGCTGATTGACTCAAAATATTTAATTCGATTAATTTATTTTTTGACGTTCCTGACCTTAGATGAAATTATATAGATCGACTTTATTAAGCTAAGTCTGGCATCAACAAGATTTTTTTAGTTTAAATTTTTAGTTGGAATAACGAATCCTAAACGTAACATTAGAATTCGTATTAGAATTTGTTATTTAATTTATAATTTCGGATTTAAAATTAAATAAAACTCATCCCATGAACAAATATCGCTTTTTATTTTAGATAGTTAATTTTTCTAGACTCTAGATAATACATTAAATAAATAGTCATCGTCATTTCATCAATTTAATACATTAAGTGAATGATATCTAATGACTAAGAGGGCCACGCTGCGTGTAAAACGTAAAACAAGTATAAAATTAAAAAGATAGTGTTGATAGTAACCTATAGTAACTTTGGCTTCAATAAAATAAACATTGTTATTGAAATTCAACTTTCCAAAAAGCTAAATGTAGTTTCTAAAAGCTGAACTTTTGCACTATCGAGATATCATTGGAATAAAATTCTTGTAAATACAGAACTATACTGCGCTCGAACTATATTTTGACTTTGAATATAAATATTTATAGCTATTTTCTAGTTTACTATGTTTTAACTCAAAAATTCCAGTACACAGCCAAACAATAACCATAAACTTAACAAGCAATATATGTATGGACTATCTAGTTATAAATTGAAATGAAAACGATTCAAACTATGTTATACAATTTAAGCCAAACTATGTAGTAGAACAAAATATACCATATTTATCATTTATTTGAATATATGACATACTTTTATAAAATTTCACGCTTAATCCATAAAATACCAAAATAGAACCTAGTATCAAAACACTCCGTTCTCACTTAGTTAATAGTGCAGGTGGTCGAAGTGAGGGTCGCATCTATTACCGCATTAACAGTCTTCAGAATTACCATAATTGTAGGTTTTTTTTAGCATTAAGCTGTGAAGCTATTAAGTGTACATATAGCATGGTACGCAAAATTAAACAAGCATTATGACACAAAAAATAAGTAAAGAAATTCTCGAAATGGATTAAGAACCAAAGGAAGATTAGCAGATATGTTAATATATCTATATAATAGATTAAAAATATTGTACTTTGTACTGTAAGGTATATAAAATCGAAATAACAATTTCTCAAATAAAAAAGTTTTTATGTTCGGACACTCTTGTTGTCAATATGTCAAAGCAGTACATAGACGTAGTGAGAGATAACGTTTTATGTCAAAAAAAATTTTACAAAAGCCCATTTATAGTTTGACGTAGCAATGTATAACCATATATTGACATTTTGTTACTTTTTGTTTTACACTGAAAGTTGTTAGGTTTTTGTTTCACACTCCCGCTTAGAGCAAGGTAACTTACTGTTTAAATTTTTTTATTTTTTTTTTATTTTAAGCAGTTCTACAGTTTCAAAGAAGGGAGTGTCGCTATATGCAGACATATCTGCACTGAAATAGTGTCGTAGTAGAGTGTCGCTATATGCAGACATATCGGCACTGAAATATGTTAGGTTTTTGTTTCACACTCCCGCTTAGAGCAAGGTAACTTACTGTTTAAATTTTTTTAATTTTTTTTTATTTTAAGCAGTTCTACAGTTTCAAAGAAGGGAGTGTCGCTATATGCAGACATATCAATACAGATAGAAACGGGTTTTGTTTGTGTGGAAACGTTTCACTAGCGGATGCACCTTCTAGATCGTCATTTCCTGTTATTGCGTGTTAGCGCACAAAATTATATTTTTGCAACATCATTTTACAAATCTTATACATTCTCGATTTTATATTAGGATAACATGCACTGTATATGCATAAATCCTTTTGTATCATTCTATTGAAAATTTATTTGATTATAAATTTGATGTCTCGGAAAATACATTTATTTATTTAACTGTTGCAATGACCACAGGAAATAAAAATTCATTTATATATTATACATATACATATAAAAACATTTTACATAAGGAAATTATTTTTGTTTAATTATCTTATGAAATATATCGAACATAATATAATATTGGAAACATGTACATGGAAACTATTATATCGTTTCAATATATTTTTTGATCCAAAATGAGGTAGACGAAGTCAAATAAAAAAGTTTGTATAAGATTTCAAGCAAAAAACAAACGTTTCAACAAATTTGTTAAAAAAAACGGCCTCAATTATTTGCTTGGATCTTCAACAGTCCATTAGCCTAATAGCTGAGCAGTGAAACGGTAAAAGAGATTAAGCTGTGCACAGTCATCACTTTTCTTTACCGTTATAATTGGTAAGTCAGCTTCAATGCGAATTAATTAACTTGATATTGGTTACGTTATATATTATTTTTATAATTATATTATAACCATAATCTATAAACATTTATTTTTCGATAACCAATAGTGAAAAGTTTTTTTTATTTTGTGTGAAGTTTTATTATTTTTGTCGTAGTCGTAATTGTAGGAGGCCAAATCTACAGGCAAATTTACACATTTATTATATTACTAACACACAGATTATAAATATTTATACCGCTTATAATTTTATGACATTCGAGGTTGCAACTTTAGTCCATAGATTCGTAGTGCTAAGAATTTCTTTAAAAATGTTACGCCTCGACGTAAGGTGCATTACGCGCGCCAGTACAAGAGAGCTAGCTCGTTTTTAGCCAAAAAATCAGCATTGTAATTCAACAGTGGAACGCCGCATTAGCATTTCTGTCACTATTTAAATGAATAATGAGTGTATAAATAAATAATGATAAATACATTTTGATTTAGTACATTCGTAATAAAATTATTTTATTTATCGTTTTTGACAAATTATCAACGAGTCAAATGACGGGAAACAAATTTATTAGATGAATATAAACACGGTTTATTGCGTATAACTTTTTACAAACTACGTTGACTTCGATTTTCAACACGCCAAGATAAATTATATAACAAAAATGTAAAGCCATTAAAATATATATTTATCATTCTTAAATAAATCACCGTTTTAAAGTACAATAATACGCATCAGCGTAATAATTAATAAAATAATATTAATGATATATCAATATCATTAATATTATTTTAGTATTTATTCACAGGAAAGAATAGACTCAATAAAACTTGATAACAAATCTTGATAGATCTATGACGCAGAGTTTTATTGCTAACTGAAGCCAAGAGAGACCACAGTACTTTTCGTAATTTTCCTCATAGAAATACTGTTATTTTGCCAAGATACTGGCCGTTTGTATAATAATACGATAGTGATTGCCATTTAGACCACATCTGCTGAGTTGCTTAGGAATCTATAGCAATATCGTAACGTATAGTATGAAATTATTGTTTACTTATAACTATATGTACTATGTATATTATTTGTGAGTTCTGTGGTTGGTTACTGGTCGTATAGCAAGATTTAAGTATTGAGGGTTCCGTACCTCGAAAGAAAAAAACGGAATCGTTATAGGAACAATATTTGAGTGTCTGTTTGTCTGTAGACTATTTACTCACAATTGTGTCATGGTATCAAGCGGAAATAAATATCAAATATGCAGGTTGGTAATTACTTGGAGCACAAAAAAAATTAACTTTTAAATCAACGCAATGCTTAATTTTTTTACAATTTGTAGGAAATCAAAACCGATAGGATAATTCCCGTTGACTAAGAATTATGAAATCTATCTAAAAATTATAGCATATAGAATAAACAAAGGAAAAAACGCTGAACTTGCTGAATTAATATAAAGGCATTAAATCTGTAAAAGGGATAATAAGCTTTAATACTAGTAGCACTATCTGCTAAATATAATAAAATAACTTGACGAGTTTAAAATATTAGTTACATTTGTAAAACAGACATTACTGTATCGTTAATCTCTAGCGATACTGAGTTTGACTCGTTTGTTGAGCATTCATTTGATGAAACATTCAGAGGGCGGCCGCACATTGTTCTCGGCCAAACAACAGTATAATGGGATTTGCTATATCCTTATCCAAACATGGCCTCGCATGTAAATTGGCCATATATTTGCCGAGCAAACAGTTACGTAAAACGTTACTAAATACAAAGTTATTGATAATGAATCAAGTGCATGTTCTGTTACCAAATAATTATGCGGAAATATTTTAATAAAATGGATATGAAGGAAAGCACATTCAAAATAAAGTTGGAGAGTAGTTATTTTGAATATACAGTTAATGTAATATTATAAGATACAACGATTAATATGATCGTAATAGGAAATCAAAAATTGTTGTTTTTTACAATTAGCTTAACAAAGATTATAGATATAAACATATTCAAATACAAACATTTTATTCCTATGTTTATATGAAGTATAAAATCCGTTGAAATTATTTATCTGTCAGTATTAAATCCATTGATGTCTATGTTGAAACTGCATAGGATAGAAGGGGAAAGTTTTATCTCTGTTAAAAGGGTACTCGTTCAGATTGGAAAACTAATGCTACCTTTCCAGATAATTTTGACAGCAGAAATGTTGTTTGAAACGTTTCACGAATATTTTGTGTTCACAAAGAGATAGAAGCTAGTTTGCCTGGCTGAGAACTTTTATAATACGCTCCTGTGTGCATTTGTGAATAAAACATTTACACATTGTTGATTGAAAATATAATTATATAATTAGTTTAAAAAAAACATATAATGCTTGAACCCTTAATAAGGGCCAGTGTTTCCGAGTTTAAAGATTTTTGGTTATTAAGCCACCATTAAAGTTTACATCAGGTTAAAGAAATTTTGTTTTATAAGAATTCAATTCACTTACATGAGAAAATAACATATCACAATTAATATAAAGATAAGTTTGGTACATTGCACTAAGGAAGTTAGTATTTTAAAGGAACTATAATATTGAAATAAAAAATTAAATGTAGGGCCTACTCTATTTATCTATACCCATATAGTAGACATATTGTAAATAATAAGAGCAACTGGAAATGTTATTTAACGTCACGTTAATTTCTTTCTTTTATTTTTATTCAATATCAATTTATTGACATAATTTTTTAATTAGTCTTTGAAAAAATTATATTGATTTTGGTTATGTAATATCTGTTAGTAATTTATTGTATAATTAAGTTTTTTTGTTTAGTTAGTTCGCGCCTTGTAAAGTTTTATATCATTTACATTTCTTAGTCTCATTCAAAAAATAAAAAAAAAAAACAGAAATTACAAATTGTGCTTTTAAGATAATTGAATCCTATGTCACCAATAGAACCCAGATAATAAATGTAATAATATAACATCAATTATTTAGTTCTACAAGGATCAATCTTAAGCCCGTTGCTTTTTCTTATTTATATTAACAGTATACTACACCATACTCTCAATTTACATGGCAATATATCATGGTGATGTACGCTGATGATACCAGTCTTTTCTATTATGAAAGTAATCAAGTAAGTATCAAGAGGACTTATACCGATTCAATAGCACTCACAGTCAAGGCATCCAAATCTCATTATATCGTATTTAGCGCAAAGAACAAAAAGATATCCCACAAAATACAATTAACTTTAAATAATTAAAAATTTACTACCCGTAGGGTAATAGGCTACCCTAGATACATTAAATTAAATCAAAACTTACATCTCTATTGGACGTAATTAGAAACATTGTTCGTTGTTTGCCGTGCAAACTCTTTATTTTACATATAATACCCTCATTAAGTCTCATATTGATTATTTGATTGAAATTTGGGGTTCAGCTACGTATAGTCATTTGGAATCTTTGTAAAACGCACAGAACAAATTAATAAAATATGATTTTATTGCCTCATTTAAAAAAAAAACAACGAAACTGGGCTCTTAAATATTAATCACACTTATATATATTATAGCTGCCTTCTAATACGTAAAATTTTAAGTAAATATAATATATAAGATAAGGTAATACATACAAATAATACATAATAACATTTACGAAAAAAACGAAATGCATATATTAAAAAAATATATCATAACTTAAGAAAGACCTAAGAAACAAAAATGTACATACTATTGCGTATGGAATTAGTGGATTACATGGAACACGAAATTTGTTTGCAGTATTACGATAATACAATTATAGTAGTATTTTACTTGCTAGTCCATTATTAGATTAAACTACTCCAACTAAAGTAGTCTAGAGACTCGATAAGGTTAGTTGCAGAAATTTGCAGAAATGACTATTCTTAGACCTGAACTTGCTGAGGATGTATAGTTTATCTTTTCAAGCTGAAGATCAATTTAGACTTATTGTTCCCGGAATAGTATTTGCCAAGTTAAGTTCGTAGACAATATAGAAATTCTGTTTGTCACTGAAACATTATCGAGGTTTATATCGACGAAAACAAGTTTTTTTATAAGCATTTTTTTTATATGTACGAATATTAATATATTTATAGTCCTATTCCATTCAATAATTATAGAGGCCGCTATTATATCATCATCACAATACCATATGAAATACAAATGTAGAGACGTATATTTTAGATTTATATAAACTATTATATTTAATTTATTTGCAAAGTGAATTATATTCGTTTGTCATAAATTGTAGCTCATATATTATTCTGATATATAAGCTATATTACTACAAAAATTGGAACAAGCTACATGCTCACAAACTAACACATTTATAAAATTACTAAGATAAAAAAATGGTCAAACTCACGCTGCAATGATTCTATACCAATTTCATGACTTTCAACCGATTTTCTACTTACGAAAATTGACAAACTTAACTTTGTAGATGAATATTTATACTAATTTTGTATGAAATAACCTTCAGATTTTTCCCTTTCTAAATCCCTTTTGATTACGGCGTATTTCATTTAAAATGCACCAAAAACGAAGAATAAACTCGTATCTTTTGAATGCATTGATTTAGAAATTTAATTTTTCTATGTTTCAAAGGATTACCATATTTCATATTAATTCACGCACGCTATATTGAGAAAAATGCCTTGAGACGTACAGACAGACAGACGGCCAACAAAGCGTTACAGCGTTCCGTTTTTCCCTTTTGAGGAATGAAACCCAGAGAAGATTACATAATTTTAATACGAAACATGATGATTAAATTTATTTATTTATTTATTTATTCATAAGCCATGCGATTACAAAACTATTATTCATTTAAATACATGAGCTAGACAGTCACAAAAATATTACTGCCGGTGCTTAAATTAGGTTTACCCTGTGCTATAAGCACCGGCTACCTTCCAGTGTCACAGTAAAGTGATTGGACACACATTATAGTTATTTACATGTAAAGCTAATAATATAATTAGAAAACAAGACATATATATATTAAGTAAATTTAAAGTAGTAATTTAGGATGCACCTTCTGTGTGACACTGCATTTGCTATAACTATGAACATACCCGTATATTAACCTACTGCATGCAAGAAAGTTTTTTTTGCAGTAAAAAATGTTAGAGATTAGAGTAATTATTGAAGTTTTTAAGTTCATTTGATTATGTTGTAAGAGTAGTTCTGTAAGACTGAAGGGCAGATTAACTGCTTGTAATATGATTTTGTTGCTGGGGTAAAAAAGTAAGAGCAAAACATTTATAATAGAAGCATGCATAATAATATAATACAAGAGAAACGCGTGTGAGTAAATACAATAGAAAGAAGACAAAATACGTACAAATAGTCTTTTTCCTGTGCAAACTTATTACTTAGGACTATTTAAATATTGAAATAATGAACATATAACAAATAATAGTGTTGGTGATATGATGTTTTTATCATTACTAGTATCCTAGGCAGGAAGAATAGTTGAATGAAATTTACAGCTCTTGTGTGTAAACAGACTTTCTAATTGCGAAATAATAAAATCAATACAAGGTTAAATGTTTGATACATCAAAGGCATTCATCAGTATACTCATCTCTCTATAATCTCTACACAGTCTCCTGGTATCAATAATAGCGAGCTTTATAATCAACTCCTGTGATCTTTCTCTAATTAACGAGTAATTGGATTGAGTATACACACTTATATCAAATATATTATCAACACTTGGAGTAGAGCTACACGTATATTATGGACAATATATTGTGGACAATTTACTTCTTTTTTAATAATATTTTAAATAAACGCACAAATTTATTTTGTAAATAAGGTATGATAGTTTTTTTTTGATTAAAAAGACGTTCTTACATATTCGACATTAATTAAATTGCCTTATTTTATATTATAATAATAATTAAAGTGCACCGCTCAGCACGCATTGTTGAACAAGCAGAGCTCGTTAGCCACCCCGGAAAATATATTTCACACGCTTTGTGAATACGCCATTAAAATTTTAAAATCTCACTTGCCTGAAATAACCGCTACATTATCGACATAAAGTCCATGGGAGTATATTTTAATTATAATAAAAAAACAGTAAATTGGTCTCTTTATTACGCTACAGCCAAGAGATAATGGAATATACGTTTGCATCTTTTTTAAATATGTATACGTAGACTCATATAAGCCCAATTAGTAAGATTAACCTTAAATAAAATAAAATAAAATAATATTTTATCAAGTTAGTTCAAGTCCGACTAACACTCATTGTACAAATGTTTACAATTAAAATGAATTATTATATGATACTTGTTACGAGTATATAATACTTTATTTCACTAAATATAAAGAGTCTATTAAGTGAAATATATCCTTTATTTCACTTAATAGACTCTTCTGGATGGATTTAGGTAGTCGGTTCCAGAGGGTGGCTTACATGGAGAAAGACTTCTAGAGAAAAATGTGTAGCTCTTAGGTATGTCAGGTGTCAAGTGTGTGTTCTTAGGTATGATACGACCGCCTTGAACGTATAGGATTAGAAGGTGGATTGGTTATTAAGATTGTGAAAAAAGAATGAAAGGAGCGTAGCGCGAAGTCGTATTGGGAGCCAACTAAATTGAGCTCGAAATTGGAAAACGTACAGAAACCGTATCTTAACCGTATGACGAGGTTTTGAGTGCACTCTAATTTATTAAGTAGCTCCTCGGTCTCGTCGATTTCATAATGCTTAAATTGTAAGAAAATAGAAATGAATAAAATTTAACATCTCAAATTTAATTTCACATATAGTAAATATATTTATACATTATTGTGATAATACTTTGACTTTACTGTCACGTTATCTTTCAAGCTGAATTCACCACTACGGCTTAAAATTTGGGGTAACTGAGTAGAACCGACTTAAACTTTAAGTCCTCTGGTCTGTACCAGAGGACTTACCTCCACATATCTTGTCGATAATACTTCTCTTTATTAATTTTTTCATAAGTTGACATGTTTGTAAAACATAAGAGCTATCTAATTTCACAAATTAGGTATGGAAATTGTTATATAACATAAGAGCGTCATGATTTCTCTTTAGAACTTGTCTCAAATCAAATTTGTAAATTCCAATTAATTTTTGTTTCATAAAATGCATTCACTTTTCAATTTCAATAACAAAATTATAATAAACTAAAAATAATGTCTAAATACCTTTTAATATTTCATTCTACATACCAGATCTTAAAAGTACGTCTGCACAAGCATTAAACGAGCGCTGCAAAGCCTGAAAATTTGCATATTTCCTCCGCGTAGACAAAGCAGAATGGGGCCAGATTTACGATTCACGCCTTGAATAGATATCTAGAGGGAAATTGGACTTTTTATTTTCGTTTTTATTCGGTTTTTAACCTCCAACATAAAAGGGGAAGTGTTATAAATTCAACATACTTTTGTATGAAACCCATTTTCGTAACAAAGGATGTAAATATCAAATACATAATATTTCACGTTTGTAAAGCTTTTGTAGAATAAATGTAAGACTAACTTGCTATGAGAAGTGTTATAGTACCTGCAATATTACAGTATAAACAATTTTATACTTTCAGATAAAAAAAATATAAATAAAAAAAGCGACAGTAAAATCTTTTATGATTTTTGTGTAAAAAGACAATATTAACTTAATAATAAACAGAATTTGAAATTTATTTCTTCTTAAAATTATACCTAACTGACCAGATACCACACATAAAGAAACATATTATGATACTCTTCATAAAAATGCTCTTCTTTAAATTTTTATACATAAAATATATAATAGTTGCTTTTACTTTCTATTTATATCAAAATGATATGAATACCAAGTCAAAATATCTCAGCGATCTATTCTGAGTTCATCACAGAGAGAGAACATCGCTAGTCGAGTGCAACCGGAAATTAAAGGGGCTCAGTCATTCCACCCATTTCGCTTGTTTATTTGCTGCCAAGGAAAAACAACAATGTCCGGTTATAAACGGGAGTGGATCCTGTTGTTTGTAAACACGGAGATATATGACACTTGATTAAAATATATTAAATGAAAATATCTAAGGTCACGTCTATTAAGCTAACATTTCAATTGTGTTAATTAGTGTTTGTGTGAACTCTGCTTATTTTCATAACTATATAAGTATTTTACTGGTATATAATAGTATACATACATATATATCCTAGCTAAAAGAAATGTATTGATAATAAATATTATTTGTTTTCAAAATATTTGTACGCAAATCACAAAAATATCACATTTGGTTTCTTAATTTTTTTCGCAGCTCCACGCTATATTCTATGTATATCACTGTAGGCAGGGAGAATTCTCTAGGAGAATAACTCTAGAGTTAAGACACTATCTTTTCCGCTTGACGCCCGAGCTTAAGACAATCCATGTGGAGTAATTTTTTTTCTATAAATTATCTAAAAATATGTTTTTATGTTCATGCTCCTCCCATATCAAAGGGAGTAGGCATAGAGAATCTCATATGAAAGCACATTAGACTCATTATCTTCACCTTAAGCCCCTTTTATAAACCAGTTTACTTAGACTGTTGTATAGACATCCAGGCAGCACTATGTTTAATAAACAAATACTTAAAAAAGACATATAAAATTTTAACGCGGCGTGATTTGAGCCCGCGCCTCATTTAAACCATGAGTTGTCATCTTTCTTCATCAAGCTGCGTCGAAATTCTTATATGCTTTTTACAACTTATTACGTTGTTAGCATCTCTGTAGAGAATGAGGATACTAGCGCTGCGTTAAAAAATCTATATGTTTCTTTAAGTATTTGTGAAAGCTTAATGTGGATTAACACTTTAAAAATAATAAAAAAAGCACTATTTTTAATTAGTTACTGGTATCAGTTCTGTATATAAAATTGCATCTGAATATACAATCATATGGTCTACAGACATTCTCATATATAACAATTGGGCAACAATGCCGAATGAAATGTACAATGTCAGTTATCTCAGATAATATATAAGTACATGCAAATGCATAGATACGTTGAGCTATTTTGTTTGCTGATAGAGCAAGCCTGGTACATGAGATAGCTATGCTAATTGAAATACAATATTGCGTTGAAAGGAAAACGGCCTATTTTGAACTTGCGCTTTGAAATAATTATTTTAATGCTGGAATATTTTCCAAATTAAATAAATAAATTATTTTTGCAATAAATTATTATACAGTATTTTTTTTTTACTTTATAAAAAAATACTTACGTATGGAACTATATGAAAATTATTATTATACAGTTTTTTATGACAGGGCAAGACGTTCTTTCATTCATTAATCAATAACACTGATCTCGATTTTGGAATCACTAAAATAATAAAACCTAATTTAAATATAATTTTCAAATTGCCAAAAAAGCTATGAAACCACTTTAATTTGTTCCAAAACCTACTTTAAAATTAATCAAATTAGTCCACAACGCGACTTAATAGAATTAATTACTAAGGCGGCTCTATCAGTAATAATTTATAGCCTGCCAATTCTATATAGCTATAATTGTTTAGTACAAAAATATTTGTGAAAAATATTAAAATATATTAAACGAATAAATTGTATCAAAAATAATAAACGCAATAAATAATATGAAGAAATAATATTTGTTCTCGTTACGTTCGTTATGGCACAAAAATTAGTTAAACGTAATCGTATGGCTTTATAGTATCTAATACTTTGATAATTGTGTTATTCGAATAAATTGTTTATAGACTAACTAAATAATTATTGAACTTTATAATTATTTCATAAGCATATATTAAAAGAATATATTATATGAATTACTTACCGAATATTAAATGAATTACTAATTAATTTATGATATTTTATAACATTCCACGGTCATGGGTAGAGTTAGCCTATAGGAATTTATGGGAGTAATTTCCATTATAGCACAGTGGTACTGATAGTACACGCGATGGTTATTGTTTCGATCTTCACTGAGACAAACAAATTATTTTCACTTATCCGTTCTTTCAAGAAAACGCGACGGCGTTAAGTTCCACCGGACTCACTAACAACGAAGCATCTTGGAGTATCTGCCTGACCTTCTACATATTATATAATAAATAACATATAATGCTCATTTATCCTTACATTTACATCACCTTAATTCTTTTAAATGTTTCCCTAAACGCCAAAATAGTGCCATCTTTTACAAATACAAACAAGGATACATATCTTTGCAATTGTATAGGAAGGGGCACTTTAGTGCAAAGCGGAAAGTAAGCTAATTTAGGAAATGGGTTCCAAGCGTGCAGTATGCCCCAACCTGCTGGAGTACACGCGTATATCAATGTTAAATGACATTTATTTCCAGAGGGTGTTTTCTTGTGTTAATTGAATAAGCACACTGGGAACGAGTGAAAATAAATATTTACATTATCACAGTACAGTTAACGAGATATACGGATTGATTAGCTGTATAACAAATCAATATCTACTCTGTAAAAACCATCGGAATATGAAAGCGTTTAAAATATACATGATATATTAATCTAATACTGGATTGTAATTATTATTAATGAAAAATATTTTGAAATGTTGAATTAATAACTTCACTTCAACTTCCAACATATAGAAGAGAACACAAATAGAATCCAGTATTAAGACATCCTTTCCTCGAATTACACACAAATTTCGATATGCTCTGTGCTGAGTGACAGAACTCAACGCCGCATATTGTCTTCTGACAAGAGCAAGAAAATTAAATAATTCATATCTCCTGATTGGAAATCAAACCCACAATTGTCGCTTTTACAGTCAGACGCTAAAAATAATAAAGAAATTAAAGCTTTCGAAATTAATGCTAAAAAACTAATGAAAATATAATCTAATTAAGAAAAGAAAATTAAGTTGTCACTGGAAAGGGTAAGATAGAACGAAAATCTGGTAAATAAAATGTTACGGCATAAAAATCTTTAACATTACGTGACACGAAACGCAATCTCCTTTTCCCTGAAATATACACACGCGCTAGGTTTTTCAACAGTTTTATATGAAAAATGTCCTGAATTATTCATTCCACGATTCAAGTAAACCATATTTAAAAACCACCTCTTGTCATCTAAAATATAAATAAAACCAGAAAGAATTATTAATTTAGTATACTTGTAGCTTGTATTATTATTATTAGTTAAGTAAGTTTAGCCCTATCGTGGATCAAAATTAATACCTTTTAAGAAATTCCAAAACAAATTATTAAATTTGAGCATTAGCACCCTAGGGAAGAAGCAAGTATGGACGCCCAAAATAGACTTGACGGTGTACAATTATATCCGAAGCGCAGAAAGTCGGCCTCACCTGGAGCAAAGTGAAGCGTAAAGCCTCCGATCGAGCGGAATGGCGAAGCTTTATATCTGCTCTTTGCCACAAAATGGAAACTGAGGATCCAGAAGACGAAGACACATTTAAAAAAAAAGCATAAAATATCTAGCGAAACCACAGCTTTCGTATCAACAGAGTTAACTTTGTCAATACGTGACGATTCTGAAATAAAATTCTATTTAGCTTCACGCTGTATCCCGCGTATAGAATTCGGGACATTGCGACAAAACGGAAAAAAAAACGTGTTTTGATATTAAACCTCGCCTACTTTCAACGTTGTGAGATGCGTGTGATATATAAATAAAAAAATACGTAGACAGATACTTTCTTCAAAAAGTCTAGGATAATATATTTAAAATACAAATTTCTCCTTTATTCCACAGTGGGTAATAACAGGCGACTGCTTTCGAAAGACACTCTGTATCACCGTTATGCGACAGTTATTTCAGGTGGATGGGATTTGAATGGGTCTTGAGAGAACAAGCCTGACAATGAAATGTTGTACTTCGAAATACGTAATAGGATTTTGTGAATATATATAAATATAGTTTCAAGATAATTTGCATTGAATTTACCGTCATATTTTTTACAATGTTAAAATGTATTACATATTAGAATTACTGTTTCTAAAGGTATTTTTAGGCTTCCATATCCTTTGTTCGTCTGTCGAGACCATTTTCCTTAAAATCAAGATCTGCTGCAAGCTGAAAATCGCAATCAAAGGATTTTTGTATGAAATTTGCGTTATAGGTTTTGATTGCGCAATCAATACCTATAAAGCATTTAGGCACTTAGTTAGATCTTACAAAATAGATATAGAAAACAATCCTGAAATTGCTCTTATTGCTCTTATACTCGTATCTGTTGTTTATTTAATACAAATTACGAAGTTTGCAAAGAAAGAACTACAGATGTATTATGCCTGCAAACTTAAGTTTGTCAATTTTACTAAGTGGGTCGGTTGACCTACAATTATAAAATTAGTACGGTACCCTCGGCACGTAAGTATGACTCGAACTTGATCGATTTTTATTTCATAAATTGACTCAGTGTTTTGTAGTTAGGGTCTCTACATGCAAGATTCAGCGTAAAACCACAAATTACCGAGAAAATTCTCATTACCAAGTGAACCCAGTTTCATTTTAATATGCTCTGACATATTTAATCTTAAATAATGGATAATAAAATCAACACACTTTTTTAGGTACAATTTTTTTTTACACGGCTGATTATAATCATTCAACAACATTTTTTTAAAATATTATGTGCCAACCTATTTATTACAGCTCAGCGTCTGCCTGTAAACGCAATGGATTTTTTTTGTGCAGGATTCCCAGTCAAGCAGAATGAATAACTATTATTTCTCTTCACTTTCTCGTCACACTTTTTCGTCACTCTGGTAAAATATACAGTGCAACGTTGAGTTCCGCCAGTCAACACGCAATGTCTCTAAAGGCGGAAATCGGAATATGAAGTGTTTTAACACTGCGTTTCCTATGCTCACCGTGCTTTATACCGGGGTACAGCGTGAATTTGAATACAGAAAAAAGAAGAACCTATATGTTACTTTCGAATTTTGAATTTTTGTGTAACACTTATGCATGTTTCTAACTACTAAATCATGTTACTCATATAAATTAAATAAATCTCAGTTATAGATAATCTAGAAATTATGTGCTACAATGTTGTAGTAGAATGTTATTTTAAAGTTTCATGCTTTTCCTTGTATAGCAGAGTAGACAGAGGGAATCTAGTTCTAAGATTAACTCGTTCCCTCATTCTCATTCCCTCGTGTATCGAATCTACAACCATCGCGCTTATTTTTGTTTTATATTATATTATTTATCTACGATCGCCTCTTGTAGAATAAAAGCTAAGAAATAATTGGAAACTTGAGTATAATCAGCTTCAATATTGCTTGTTCACGCTCAATAATTTTATTGAAGAAATTGAATAAAGAAAAAATAGAAACGTAGGAAATAAGGGAAGTCAGCAAAAGTATATTCTCCAATAATTGAAGTCTGCACTTTTTGATTACAATTCCCAATAGAGGTATCCATTGTTAGACTGCGAAAATAATAATTGAAGGTAAAATTTACTGGTAGCTTGTTAATTCGGATATAAATTGGGTACTCTGGCGTGGCTAACGACATTTTTTTTCGTTTGAATAACTTATAATTACAATCAAAGACTGATTCAATTGTTAATAATTATTTTAGTTTTTAAACTTTATAAAAATTTTATTGCTTAATTTTAATACGTAAATCACACTTTTTTTTTGTTTTGGTTTTTTTTTATGTGTATTTGTATGGATTTTTAGACATATATGATAAAAAATGAACTAAAGACTTCATTTTATTTTCTAACATAGAAGAAAAATTTACAAAATTAACGTATTAAAACTAGCTTCATTATAACTATTATTATCAAGAGCTAAGAATATAAGAATTATATACATATATTTATATATTATATATTTATATATTTTTGCCTTTACAAGACTTTATTATTTCGCGTCATAGCAGTCGTTTGGTTTACAGCAAATCATTTTGTCTTCCCCTAAAATTAATATGTTAAGTCACTCACCCTTATGTCGTGTCATTAGATATTTTCCCTCATACCACTATGGCGTCTCTGCGTCGTAAGTTAAAAGAAAATGTGTAATTTAAGCTTTTATTAGAATTTAAGCTTTTATTAGGTAGTAATTTTTTTTATGTAAACTACAATACACAGTTACTTCTAGATTCTAGATATTTTTAATTTAAAGTCAAAAAATAATTTTGAACATGTACCTTAGTTACTGTTACCATAGATTAAGCTATTATAACTAAGCTAATATAAATAATGCTACAAGCACAAGCTGATCATGAAAATTTCAATCGTGTTTGCTATACTCGAAATTTGTTTTGAGGTTATTTTTGGAGTAAATAAATAGAAGTTTTAAGTTTCAACGACAAATACAAATATAACAAATAGCTTAACGAAAATATAGCCTATAGCTATAGCATTTGAGCACGTTATTGCAGTATCTCTGTTATGGAAACAAGGAAGGTTATTTTAAATGTATAAATAACGATTTACTATCTAAAATTCGAATATAGGAATTCACATTTCAAACATTGCTTAAAGTAAGTTAATATTTATGTTTCATTTCCGCCGCTTGACATATTTTGTTAGGAAGCTTCCGTTTAATATAAGATATGTACATTGCCGCAGGTTACCGCAATATTAGTTCGATATATCGCATGTCAGATAGTTCATCAGAGTTACTCTCAAAGCAAGTAAGTAAGTATTTAATAAGTTAAATCATTTTTTTATTTATAAATTTCTGATATCATTGTTACGTAGAAATTTGTAAAAAAATTAAGTTTTAAACTTAAATTAGAATGACCAAATAAATACCTAATGCATACTAGTTTATGAATTACTTTAGGTATTTAAGGGTAAAAGCTTCCTAACAAAATACTAAACACCAAAGCAAACTGTGTGCCAAACATCTAGGTCTGCATTCTTCCGTGGATACACCAATTTTTGTCTCAGAACAGCTGACTGCCAAAGGATCACGAATATATTTTCTAGCACGCGATCTTGTTAAGTCTAAAAGCTATAAATACTGCTGGACAGCCTACGGTAAAGTCTTCGTGAGAAAAGCCGACTCATCACCGATTATACTAATAAAAAATTAAGCTCAAATTCACAAACTTTTACAAGCGATGTGACTAGTACCAGAATTATTTATTAGTATTATATTTCGCAGTCTCTTCCAATTGGTGTACTCACTAAATTTTACCTATTTTTGTAATGTATTACTAGTGCTGTTTATGATTGTTTTATTTTTATGTTTTATTGTATACAATCTTATTGTATTAGTTACGCAAACCATTGGGCAAGCAAAATAATTATTGTAATCATGGTAAAACTCAGTTTTTCTAAAATTGAGCAACGCAAACCTAACAAACACTTAGGAACACTCACACACAGGCTTCACCCATTGACAACTGACAATTTCAATATTTATTGTAATTTTTCGACCATAATATATGGGCTCAATAAAATCCATTCGTTTTACCCCGAATTTACAAGTACACACTTAATTTTTCTAACTTTTAATAGATCATAGCTCACTTAAGATGTTGAACGAATTTGACAGAACAGTGATATCATACTCCACATTATGTGACGTTGAGGATATTTCGAATATAAAGCTTGTACATAAAAGTGATTTTACCATTGTGTCGCAGAATATAAGGAGCATTTACAATAATTTTAATGATTTTCAAATAACATTATCGCAATTTAATTTCTGTTTAGATATTTTAGTTTTGACAGAATGTAGACTAAAATCGTCAAAAGAAGTACGACGTCTTGCCAATTACAATGTATTTACAACATGTCATCATCTTAATCAGAATGATGGCGTGGTTATTTATGTCAAAGAAACTCTAAAGGCTAATACTAAGGAGATGACTTGAACATGCTACTTGCTTGCAATTAACCATAGATGACATTATTATTTTAGGAATCTACCGATCCCCATCAAACCCAAATGCAACTAATTTTATTAATTCCTTAAATGACCACCTTGAAACTATTAAATCACACAAAAATATTGTAATAACGGGAGACCTAAATATAAATATTATAAGTAAGCCTAATGAGAGGTCATACGAGTACAATAACAGATATAAATATCTCTTAATGCTATCCACTCATGGTCTTCTTCCAGGACATTGCCTCCCAACACGAGGTAGTAATTGTCTTGACCATTTCATCTTAAAATTCACCAAAAATACGTATTCTTCGTACATAGCAATTATAAACAGCTCCATAACCGATCATGCTACAATCTTCCTAAAACTTTCTTTATTGAGGAACGTAAATCAATGCTCTAAAACAAAAATGTATACTGATTTCAAAAAGGCTCTTACTGTTTTAGTTGAAAAAAATGTACCTTGTCTATTATATTATGAAGATCCTAATTTGCTTATTGAACTTTTAATCAGTAAAGTCACTGACTCATTAAAGGAAAGCTCACATATTAAGTATCTTCCGAACAAAACACGTACCATAAAACCGTGGATGACACCGGGTATTCTGCGATGTATTAGGAATAGAAACAATATGCAAAAGTAAGTTAAGAGTAACCCAGACAATGAAATTCTATTAATTGCCTATAAAAGATATCGTACTCACGGCAGTAACTTAATAAAAAAGGTAAAACGCAAATATGATAGAGGACAATTACTTTCATCAACTAAAAATGTGAAGAGGCTTTGGAATAAAATTAGAACAATAGCCCCTTTGAAGCCTTCAAAAACTACCAATAATGGGCTACTCAACATAAAATCGTTGCCTTTAGATTCTGTTAACTACATTAACAATTATTTTGCCAATATCGGAAAACATCTAGCCGAAAATATACTTCTTAACTTCCCTCAGGCAGCTAAGCCTCCATCTTTTATGAAATCAACATTGTTTTCTTTTGCTCTGCTTGAGACAGATACCGAGCAAGTGGAATCTGTTATTATGAATTTAAAGTCCGACAGTGCCCCTGGATGGGATAACATTACAACTTTTTTAAAACTAGCTCGACATATGCTCATTCCAACTATTTATCACCTAGTGAATCTGTGCTTCAAAAAGGGAGTCTTCCCTTGCCTATTAAAAAAGTCTACAATAGCCCCAGTATATAAAGGAGGCGACAATAGTAATACAAGTAACTATAGACCTATCTCAGTGCTGCCAGCCTTCGCTAAAATCATAGAAAAGATATTAAACTCCAGACTACTGAATTACATGGAAAAATTTGAAATTATTTCCACCTCACAATACGGATTTAGATGCAACAAAAATACAGAAGATGCTATTGTAGCACTGACCTCTCATATCACTGAAGTTCTTGATAAAGGCAAGAAATGTTTAACTATCTTTTTAGATCTTACAAAGGCTTTTGACACGGTATCCGTTCCAATACTCTTAAAAAAGCTGGAAAGCATAGGCATTAGAGGCACTCCACTATTAATATTTAAAGACTACCTCAGCAATAGAAAACAGAGGGTTAAAGTTGGGGATTACGTAAGCAGTGACTCTTTAGTAAGTTTTGGCGTCCCACAAGGAAGCGTCTTGGGGCCACGCTTTTTCTATTTTATATTAATGATTTATTGTGTCTGAACATTGATAATGGTAGAATTTTTGCCTACGCAGATGATACCGCAATTGTCTTTTCCGGTCCTTCATGGAATGCCGTAAAATTGTCTGCAGAAAAGGGACTTGCAAAAATATACTTCTGGCTCAATTGTAACTTACTTACTATTAACATACATAAAACAAACTACAATTTTAATATCGAGCTGCATAACTGTCTGTATGATAGCTCTAATATTTGTGATTGTGCTCCATCGATTCTGAGTAGAGTATCTACTACCAAATATCTTGGTATTACGCTGGATCAATGATTATCTTGGCACCCACATATTGATTTTACCAGTTCTAGAATTCGCAAGCTTATCTGGATATTTAAAATTCTTAGACACGTGACAAATAAAAAACTGTTAACTCAAATTTATATCACCCTAGCGCAATCAATATTAGTATATTGTATCTCTATATCGGGTGGTGCATCTAAAAAAAAATCCTCCAATTAGAAAGAGTACAGAGATACTTGTTAAAGGTTATGTTTTTTAAGATTCCTTCCACGGCTCTTTCCTGAAGAAATAATACAAAACTTAATCCTCCTCCTTAAACTCCATAGCAGCATTCCATAATACATAGAATGGTATGCAAAATACTTAAAATAAATAAGTCAGGCAGTATCAACATAGGTATTAGCCTTACTTTTTGAATTGCAACGGATCAGAGCTGAGTTGCAAATGTTTCTTGGTGGCCATTCCACTGGAGTTTGAAATTTATAGTTAAATTGAATAAAATTATTGATTCCGACTAGTTTATGAATTACTTTAGGTATTTAAGGGTAAAAGCAGATTTGTAATTAGTAATGGTTGACACGTGGTCACATCACTAGCTATTCGAAAATATCTTCTTAAATGTCTAGTAGTTTCATTAAAGACTTTCATTTAAAATATGTATAAATTGCGAAAACCATAGCTATATATAAGTAATTTATTGACATCTATATCTACATATAACTTTTTTTAATTTATAATTTGAAAAGGAGTTTTTATCACAATACTGACTATGTCACACCCCTATAATGTAATTACTTATATCAACAATTTAGCCAATGCACTCGCATTATTTGACAATGGCTCTGCAAGAACACTATTACAATCATGGCCGCGCTTCATTTCATACACATTCAAATAACAAATGATAAATATCATATATTTCGTTACATTCTGAGCATAACTTCGTATTAGACAAGCTCAACATCAATTTAAACTTATTTGGTAGAATGTGGCCGGTGAAGTTTTAACAGCAACACTACGATTTTCCTTTTATTTTTACAGTTATTGAACCAAGGGTAACGACGACGTTCAATTACTATTGTTTAGTACCATATACTTTTATGTCGCGTCCGTTCGTCAAAATATTCTTGCCAATTATTTTAGCATATTTCCTTCAATTTTATCATGTTATCAGTATATAAAAGAGAACAGTCATAAGAAATGCCATCATCAATACTTTGCTGGGCGGCTCTATCAGCTTCCTCGTTGCTCATGATTTCAACATGGGAGGGTATCCGCTGCATATGTCCAGATTTATTTTGAGGTTCAATTTCATAAATTTAAATATTTTATAGGCTATTAGATATTCTCGAATGGTCGAAGTCAACCGAGCCAAATGTGATACTCTTTGAGTCCAACAGAATAACAAAACTTCCATTAGGAAATGATAAAAACAATGATAAAGCCTCAGGTATTTACATGTATTTTAAATTTAAAAGTTATTTCATTTAGGGAATCAAAGGCCGGCGCTCCTGGTCCATATGGATTTTTAGAATAAGTAATAAGATATTGACCTAAATTTCTAAAGAGAGTGATAAGTAAAGGCAACTTTTTACGTCGCCACTACTGACCATTACAAACATTATCAAGTTAACTAGTACATTTGTAGTTATGTTTCCACTAAATGACAACGATTTTAATATAAAATTTCCAATTAAATATTTTCTACGAATTTGTAGAGGAGGAAGGCAAAGTTCACTCTGCATCACGTGGATTGGAGTAGTCCTAATAAAGCTACCGATGACTCGCATACATTGGTTTTGAATCCTTTCTAATCTATTTATATATATTTTAATATATTTAAATATTATCTTTTTTTATATAAGTCATAAAAATAACTAAAATTCAAATTCTAATCTACTAAACGAACGAACTACGAACTAATGCTATATATAGACATCTCAAGTACTTAGGATGAACTTCCCATTTGCTATGTATAATATGCTTATCCCATTATCCCATTATATATAATATGCTTATCCCATTTTAAGTTACTATCTAAGTGTATACCCAGATATTTAACACAATTGACTTGTTGTATGAGGTTATTTTTGCTAATAATGAAATTAATAGTTCCGGCCTTCCGTATATAAAAAGAACATATTTTACATATATCTTTAATTAATGTTTATTATTACAATATAATTGTTTTATTTATAATAATGATTATTTTACACTTTGTATAAAGCTCAGCTTAGTATGGATCGCTTGAGTTCTCAACGAACAAAGATCAAGATTAGGCTAGGCTATTTTAAGCTTTTAGGCTGTTTGATACTGTTTACTAATTGATTAATATAAAATTATTAACTAATAGCAATCTTAAACTTTTCATTTTCATTATATAACTTGTCATTAGTACAGATTGTGTCGTACTACTCTAGTCTACTGTTATCAATTAAGCAGCTAGTAATTTACCCCATATCAAAATAAAATGTCGTGAAGAAATAATTTAATAATAAAATATTGAAAAGAAAATGCTTTGGCAAATATAAGGGAAATATTATTTTTATCTTTAAATGTTGTTTGTAAGTAAATGTTAATTTAACTTCTTTAATTTAATTTCATAGAAATATGTATTATGTGCTTTTCTGCTCTATTATTGCTCTATTATTGCTATTCACCATTATTGACTTTTAGGTTATCAGGGTATTTAAACTTCATAGTGTTCGGTATTAAAATAATAAGAATCGGTCAAAATTGGTTCGTAAAATAGATCTCCTGGAGTATCCAGATGAGAAAGACACACATAAAGAAGTTACACATTTTGATAGTTTCAAAGTAAGAAATCAAATCGAATCTAGGATCTAGGAATTTGTTAACTTGCTTTACTTACTTTGAATATATTCTAAAGAAAATTGCGATCTGAATGAAATCAAGAAAAAGACGGAGAGTATGTTTACTAATATAACTTTTATTTTAACATTTAAGTTGTATACTTACAGTTTACCTTTTAAGTTTTATCAATCAACTGAAGAAAATAATTTTATGCAATACTTTACACGTATAATATAATAGATTTATTTCTGTATTCTGTTATACAATATTAAATATTTAACGTATTTTACAGGACAAAATAAAAAAGCGAAGAACCTAATAAATGATTAAAAAAGTTTAATGAACTTTCTCACTTCGTTTCTGCAGTTGCTGTTTCGTGAAATTATATTACTCAGAACTTTCGTAATTGGGATTTCACGCAAACAATATAATATAGTACGTATGTATATATTGTTGTTCAAATATACTTTATTGGTACTTCTGTAAATATAAAGACGGTTGTGAGTTTGATCCCTATTTGGAGAAATGAAATATTTTTATTTTCACAATTTTTTTTAAGCCCTAACTGAGTTGAAAGTGTACGGGATGTTTCGATACTAGGTATGAGTGTATTACCCAGCTATTCATGAATAATATTATTATAGGACTTATTAAATAACACAATTGAACTTATTAAGTAACACACATTTTTTTTATTTTAAGCTTCACACGGAGCTTCACTGTATCCCGGATGTAGGAGGGTAGGCAGGAGGAACCTAGTATTAATACACTCCATTCTTCACTTTTCGCCTTCACCTTGCAATATATTCTGCGTTGAGTAGTAGAATTTCCCTCCACTCTTTGTGTTCTTACCAGTGCGAGAAAAATGAAAATAATATTTTTTTTCCGAGCGTTAATCATACCCACAACTATGCCGCTGTGCCACCATATTATCTTTTACTTAATGTTCTCGTAACTAGAGTTACAACTGCTACTGTGATTTATTATTACACTGTTACTCTTTTCGCTTTACGTATATAGCAGCTATAATATGACGTCTCGTAAACTAAGTGTATATTGATCAACGCGAATTTTGTTTATAGGTAGCGTATACAAGACCAAATAACGACAATAGCATGGCGTCCGGCGTTTCCGTCAAAATCTTACGTCATTTAAAAATGTAAAATTTAAACGGTACTTTATGGCGCTTGCTGATTAAATTTTTTTTGTGCTTTATTAAGATATTAAGATCGAATTGAGACACTTCTCAAAAATGAGATTACCCCATTAGATTATTAAAATGAAACGACGTTTATCACAAAACTACGTAAAGTTTAGTCATTTTTCTAACTTAATCGTCTTTCCAAGTAATAAAAGCCCATTTAGATTTTTTGATCATTATAAGTTTTTTATCAAACTTTAACAACTCTTAGCGTAACGGCCATTAAAGCTCTCATTTATTGAATACTAAGCACGAAATTAAAATATACTACCATAATTCTGGTAATACTTACAAGTAATAATTACAAAGTATTAATTAAGATGACTTCTTTAAAATAAATCTATCTAATTTTATAATTAAAACCATTTGTACATAAACATACTACCGCGCATCAGCAATAGTACCATTATTAATTTAAATATGTAAATATACATAATCTCATACAGCAATTATATTTATATGTTTGTGTAAATATTATATTTCTGTTGTTAGCTTCTCTGTAAGGACTGTTTTACAAATGTACACTATAAAAAGATTATAGTTAATAATTATCATTTAACTATAGATAATGCTATTGATTAAATATGTCAATATTTTCAGTTTAATTCCTTACCAAGAAAAGAATTTCGACGTGGCTCAGTAAGAACTTATTTCTTAATTGACTAGAGCATTTGGACTGTATCCAATAAAAGCGTGAGCTCGAGTTCGGTTACGTCCAAATTTTTTATATCTTTTATAAATATTTAGTAATTAATATTTTTATATTTTAAAATTAAGTGTTTAATGAGACACAACACAGTGCACAATAATATAGATATATAATGTAAAGTATTCTGTACTAAGGATTTTGGATACAAATGTTGTTCAAATACTTTTGACTCTACATCTGTACAATGCAAATGTCATTGTACGGGAGGAACAGATTTATTAAGTGTTAATGTTACGAAATAAATTCATGGAAATTTCAATTAAGCTTATCACTTATTATATTGAATAGGTACAAATACACTATGGTAATTTGGCAGCTTTAATAGATTATATTCATTATTAGATATTAATTTAATAGGCCACTAATACAAAATACAAATGGACCATCGTGGCGCAGCGGCATAGCGACTGACTGTAAACGTTTTGAAAATTTCAAAAATTTAGATATCTTAATTAAATTTAGCTCTATTTTCAACGATTCTTAAAAACTTTAGTGCAGCTTTCACAAATAGATAAAGTGATTTAAAAGGAAGGTTTATATTTACAATACATGCGTGGTAGGTCGAGTTGAGCCGAAAATATCGTATAGTTGTTATGTCATATCATGAAAAAAAACTGTATGCCTTAATCAAATAGTCCACGCATTCAAAGCGGCTAGCGGAAATCTAGTTATTAACAAGCCAAATGATGAAATTTAACATGTAAAATTTATATTTTCGCCAAAAAAAAACATAAAACATATTTTATAACAATGCTTTGAAAATACACAATGGCCAGAATCATGAATTGTATACAACAGTTTTAATTATATGAGACAATATACTACTACAGCGGTAATCAGCAGAGGGCTACTATCGATACAATGCTATTCATTAGTGATATAAAAAAACTTTTTAATGACGTATTGTTTTCTATATTTCATAGTAATTTCCACTTATTTTTCAATATGTAATGTTGATACTTAAAATTCAAGTATTCTTTTCCAAATTAACAATTTTAATTGAAATATTTATAATAAATATTATATTCAATTTATAATACGTAGCAAAACAATATGAATGTGTAAATTCCGTGAAATTAAGCTGTAAATTATTAATATAGATGAGGTTCATTTTCCGATCAATTAATTCGTAAAACACAGTGTGTTTTTTTTTGTTACGTATCCTTCTGTTATAACTAATTGGAAACCTTAAACTAAACAGAATGTTGTTTTCATACTAACAATAAAAGATTCGGCTTATTTTCATTTTTCATTTTATCTTAATTTGCGTTGAATTTAAGATTGATCTATTTCAATTTACCACACGTTGTTACTAAAACTTTTATGACATAGCTACAGTTCAGACACTCAGTTTTCGTCTTTCCATCTTAATAAGAGACATTGTAAATTGAGTGTAAAAATACCGATCGATACCACAACGATCGCAATAACAATCAAACGCTGGCCCCACTATGCCATCAATTAAAACTGCCGTTTAGTTAAAGGTGACGTTTCTTTATTTATTTATGGTTTACTTGAATTTTTATGGGTTTTATGGGCGGGCGGTTGTCACATATTCCTGATCTCTAATTTTTAAATAACAATGGTAAAAAATTATCATACTGTACATTAATATTATTATGCTTCATGAGATGTTGTTCATCGAGAATTTTTATATGGCAATGATTATAATACTCAACAATTTTTGTTCTGGTAGAATTTCAGTATTTCTTATAGCTTAGCTGGACTAATATGGATCTTCGTCTACGTCTTCAAAATTATAGCCTCGATCCAGATCAAGCTTAATAACTTTAAAACAAAATTCCATTTATTCATTCAATTCCATCTAATAGTTCCAAAGATGTGTTCAAACAGACAGAAATAAAAAAAACACAAATTAAAAATGTCATAGATTCATATTCAATTACTATTTTTTCATTACTAAACGATATTTTCGTAAAATTTTTAAGTAGTATGTTTAATTAATTTTTGTAGTTTATTTAAGTCGCTTCATTCATTTCTTTGATATATATGTTTTGATAGTTATAGGGATTCTAAACGAATGATTATATATGAGATATTGATATTATACCAGAGTAAATCCTAGAACTATCATGTCTTGAATTTGCAGATGACATTGTTGTGTTCGCTAAAGATAAACAAACCCTTCAAGGGATGCTTAAACAGCTGCACTCGCATAGTGCTCAAGCTGGACTCACTATAAATATACAAAAATTAAAAATAATGACAAATGGACAAAAACAAGACATAATGACGAATGGCCTAAAAACTGAATATGTTGACGAACATCTACTTAGGCCAAAAAATATCGCACAGTGCTCAGAAGGTAAAAGAAGTGCAAAGCAGAATAACTAATTCAAGGGCACGCTACTACTTACTAAAAACAAATAAATTTGCATGGCAGATAATCGCAAAGTCCTGCAAATATACATCCTGCAAATATTAACACAACGGCTGTCAGACCTGGGCACTTTCAAAGAAGCGATGTCAGAAGCTAAAAGTACGTCAGCAGCTAATAGAAAGAAGCAAGCTTCATGTTTTGCTCAAAGAATAGTGAAGCCTGTCCAGAATTAGGTACACCACTAAAGTGGAGGATGTTATCTTCAAGTGGAGGATGTAACAAAATAAGAGAACTGTAGTGCCGCTGGACCAGTCACATAATAAGAGCCAAAAAAGAAAAGTGGACCAGGAAGGTAGCATATTGGTATCCAAGGGCCGCTAAGAGGGCAAGAGGACGTCCAGCAAGAAAATGGGAAGACGACTTGACAAAACGATAGCGTTCCCTAGTACAAGACCGGGAAAATTGGAAGATTCTTGAGTAACCAGTAACAGAAACAGTAATAACTAAATAATATTTTAACAGTATGCCAAAAGTTGTAAAACAAAATAATAAGTTAAAAGATATAATATAATAGATAAATAATGCAAGTTACGCTACAAGTTATAAAGTGTAACTATATTTATGTTAGGATGAAAGAATAAAGGCTATTTTTATTTATTTATATTTTATACTTACGAAATAGTCCTATAGATTTTCATTGAGGTTAGTATGCAAGGACTATAGCTCAGAGTATACTAGAAATTATATAGCTTGCTTGCGACTTAATGAAGCCAACATGCGTTTTCAAACGACAAAAGAAGAGAGCACCCCAGGACCTTCTATGATCACAAAATTATATCTTATAAGAGATACCTCCACATTATATGGATATGCCACTGGGCGTATGCCATGCATGACATTAAGCCACTCATAACAACCAGCTAAATGTCCAAAAAGTGCAGATCGCAGGATACAAAAAGCATTTAAAAAAAAGAAAAAAAAACATATATTACCTGAGAGAAAAGGTTTAAAACATGATTTTAGATCAACGTAAAGTATATTTATAAAAGTTGACAAACAAGTTTGTGGTCGTATGCACTGATTTCATATGAGATGAACTACAGATATAAGTTTGTAGTGATTTTTGTACTGTGACATACTTATAAATTTATAATTTTCGTATTTTTCCCTTAATTTATATTATAAATTCTAACTTAACAAATTTCATAACTGTTGGTCAACGACAAGTATAAAATAGGTTTTGATTACGCAACGAGCTTCATACAAAATGAAAGAAGACAAGTATTTTTAGATTGCGCTAATTTAAAAAAATTTATCTAAAAATGGTCTTGACACACGGACAGAAGTATAAATAATTAGATCGATAGCAAAATAAATCATAGAGGTATCGTTTTGTCGAAACGGAATCCTACAAACGAATAAAGCATAAAAGTTTTTGTGTAAAGGATCCAAAATATAACAATAATCAATATGAAAAACTCCACCGCCGCTGTGCTACAGAGGAAAATATAAAAGCATAAAATATGCTACAATGTACATATCTAGCCGTAGTTATTTCGTAGCCAGAATGTAATATACCGACATCCGTTAGTAAAGGGTAATGGTCGGACGATGGGTCAGTCCATCGCGTGATCGTAAATCGATACTCTAAAGGAATGCAATCGTCTCAGATGTGTACATGTATATTACTTACTTAATAATAGACACTAAATATTATGCTGTTATGTGTACAAATAAGAGATGACGAAGATTATCTCACGAGATTACTAAAAGCATGAAGTTCTAAGGTCTGGAGCATTTGAAGAAAATAGCTAAATTATAAAGAATATGAAAATGGCACCTTTGTCAAATTTGCTTAGCATGATAAGCATTTTTAATAACTTATAGAAAATAAAAATCTGAATCCTCTTATTTGAACTTCTAGATATGAAATAACAAATTTTTTATAAATAAATCATAATGTCCACGCGAACGAAGTTGCTAGCACTAACTGTTAATTAATAAAAATGAACTAGAGATACACTATTGATTACAGTTTTATTTATTTTAAATTTCTGCATTTGGAGTATTTTTTTAATATTAAATGGCATACCATTTGCTGTGCAATATTCAACTAGCCCATATAAATTGATATAAATCGTCTATACGTCGTCGTTAATAATAATAAATTTTATAAAGTGCATATAGTTATTTACACGTTACAAAAACATACAACAACATATTTGTCTGTCTTTCCGTTTGTCCCAGACAAACAGACAGATAAAATCTCTGGAACAAATGTACCGATTTTTATGAAGCTGGTGCTAGAAGAGAAGAGACAGAAGTCTGTGTAGCATCTTAATAATACACGCATATTATACTAGATTAAATCTGGTCACTAATGTAGAATAAATAATTAATTACTTGTCTATACTTGCCTCTGTACATATACAGTTTGTAATAAACCTAAATATCATCCCCACCACTTGGACAAGTGGTACTCAATTACTGTGCAGTTTTGGAAGATTTATTCTACATACCAAATGACTGCCAGCCTATCAGTGTCTCAGAGTCTTTTAAAAACGCGTCTACCTCCACCTTAAAGGCTGGCAGCGTACCTAACGCGGTCTTCGGTGCGGGCCGTGGACAGCGGTAATAACTTACCATCAGATGACCTGACCGCTCGTTTGCCTGATCTGTCCTATAAAAATATCAGCAAATATAACCAGCAAATCATTAGTAAACGTCTTAAATAAAATACCACATTTTATAACTATAATGAAAAGAATTGAAATGCTTGAGAATTATAATGTAGTAAGCACTCAATGATGTGGGTTCAAGACCCACATTATGAGAAACCGAAACCGGTTGTTGTAGATAACATGGATTTCTTCAAATTGGCTGATTTTATTATATCACTTAAAAATTAATTGTATTGAATATGTTAACAGCAAATGAAAAGGAATGAAGAAGGACAGATAAGGAATATATCAAACTATATATATTTACTGATTTCAAATATCACTAATATTGAAATATGAAAACTTGTTTTGTTACGTCAAAATTATGGTAAAGAAATGTAAAGTAGTTGTAATTATAAGCCGACCCTTTCATCCTATCAAGTCAAAAAATGGTAGCCTTTAAGTCGGTAAGTGGCTGAAATCATGACCTGAATTTCAGTGAAGGTATAAATTAATTTAGGGGCTTTCCGGATTAACTGTGTGACTGAAAAGCGGAAAAGGGAAAAATATTATTTAAAAGTACAACGGATAGTCTATAGGGACACTTCATATTTTCAGGTGTGCATAAAATATTTTCGGGATGAAATGATTTTATATTGTTTTGCCTTTGTCAATAAAAATATTATTATTATTATTATTTAATTTCACAAACTTTTTGAAGATTGTTATATTTTCTTTCAAATAGTTTTTATTGAAGGTTATGTTATTAGTAAAATACACACCATTTCGATATCGCATATAAACGAATGAATTCATTCATGTGTATCTATTTACTTAGTTTATTTAAATTAAGTAACTAAGTAAATATAATAAATTATTGATATCCATATATGTATATATTTATAAACATATATAAGCTCTTCCGTTGTTGCTTAGTGACTGACAGAGGTCGCACAAAGGAAATTACGAAGCGTTTCTACCTAAGTTTGGCATGTACTTACCTTCGACAGTATCTCTTTATTCCTGAAGAGAGTACTAAAAGTTTTGACAGAACTCGAAAGGAAACAAGCAAAAGTGGGATATTACGTTTTATAGACCGCGCAAATACATTAAAACCAAAGCAAATACATTAGGAATTAACTTAAATGCATTTAAGTCTGAACATAACAGAAAAATTGTGTTTCGTGTATCGTTAAACCTTTTTTACTCAGGCAGGTAATAGTAAAATACAGTTCTCTAGAAGCTACAAAATATAAATTGTAGTATATTAGTTTAATTTCACTTCATGAAATAAGATAAAGTAAGATATGTATCATCGGATAGATATCTGTTATTTATTTTGTATCCTTTATTTTGTAATTCTCTTGGCAGCTACAACCCAAAACGCACTTCAAAGCTGACAGAAAGTGAAGATTGATGGATAGTGTCACTATGCTCTCTTCGTGTTCACTATAATGGAAATAGCGCGACGCTGTACTGACTTTCATAAACAGGATATTAATCAAATATTTTTTACTTATAATATAAATGTGTTATTATTTTCAGATCATTTTTAGAAGCTATTTATATATGTCTCACATACAGCAGGGTTCTACATATTCTACTGATAAAACACTCCATTCTTCAAGACAATGCGGATAGAATGGCGGAACTTAATGCCACAATTTGTATTCTTTTCGAAGCGAGTAAATGAAAATAATTTATTTCCCTGAGATGAAACCGAACCCACCACCGTCAAATATTAAAACGTAAAATATAAACTTGAGTGCTAATAGAGACAATTTTTGAAAAGATCAAGTACTAGCAAGTAAAAAAGCTGCAAGAAATTCCAAAGTCCTTTAAAATATTACAGAGGTGAATGGAAACTATCTAGTTGAAATTCTAAGATTATAATTAAAAATAACTGCAACTAGTCAAAGGGATTATTTTAATAAGGCAAGGCAAACGCTACATAAAACAAATTAATACTAGATATGAATAGATTTTTAAATTTTTTGTACATAATTCATATTAAAATAAATATATATATATATATATATATATATATATATATATATATATATATATATATATATATATATATATATATATATATATATATATATATATATATATATATATACCTTAATATTAATATTAAGGGCTCATATTTTCACAGGCCTATTTTGGCATCTAAACGAAACTTTTGAGCCTGGTTCCGAGAAAAAAATTTTTTTTTTTTGAAACGCCCTAATATATATATATATATATATATATATATATATATATATATATATATATATATATATATATATATATATATATATATATATATATATATATATCTTCTTCTTCTTCCTGGCATTAGTCCCGGCTTTTGCCAGGGTCTGCCTTCCGACTAAGACCAATCGGTCCATATGAGTGGCGAAGTGGTTTTTTGTGGAGCGATTGCCATCTGACCTCCAAACCCATTACTGGGAGAAACCAAGAAAGGAAAGGGAATAAGAGGCAGAAAGACTTGGAATATAGGGGAGGGACACCACTTACATGGATTGGATCGGGTTATGAAAGTGGTGGCTCGAGGTCCCGGGGTCGCGTACCCGTATGCCGGAAACCAAATATCGGACAGATAATTGGCTAGACACCCTCTGAGATGAGACACCCTCTGAGTTATTCAAGATCAAAGTTAAGTTAAGTTAAGATCAAAGTTTAAGTTACTCTCAATTCAGCTGTTTTTTAGTAGATTTCATAGAAATCTAACTATTGCATTGGTCCTCATGACGGAACTTTTGAAAAAAAATGTCATTTCCTTACTCAGCTCGGCGAGCTGATTAAGAAAATATATATGGTTCAAGAGTTTATATATATATATGTATGTATATATATAGATATACGATATAACACGGCTTGCACCGACGATAGCGTTCGCAATTTTCAACCGATCGTTTTTAAACTCAAAGTACTTTATTTTTGCCTGAATACTAAAGTTAAGTTCGAATATGAGCTCAATCGGTCGAATAGTTTCGAAATTAGAACATTTTGAATTTTTAAAATCGCAAAAATGCACCTTTTCCCACCTTCTTTCTTAAATAACTTTTGATTGCGATAACTTTTTGAATTTTTGAAAAATAACTAAAAATAATAACAATAACTTTTGACTGAGTTGATTTATCAAAAATTGACTTCAAACCTTTCTTGTAGAGCGTTAAATTCTCTACAAAAATAATGAATGGGTATTGCAATACAATATATCGTTCATTAGTTATAAAAATCAAAAGAAAAAAAAAAATTTTTTCCTGTGTTATTCTTATGGGAAATTGAAAAGTGCGATGCGGACTACCTTAATATTATTATTAAGGGCTCATATTTTCACAGGCCTATTTTGGCATCTAAACGAAACTTTTGAGCCTGGTTCCGAGAAAAAATTTTTTTTTTTTTTTTTTTTCAAACACCCTAATATATATGATATATATATATATATATATATATATATATATATAATATATATATATATATATATATATATATATATATATATATATATATATATATATATATATATATCTTAGATACTATCACTTAGTTGCTGCTTAGCATATATATATATATATATATGGCTTAACTGAAATGAAAATTTACAATTACAGCTTCTACAACTTTGTTCTCAGACGAAAATACATATAGCTCCGCCAGCAATTTAGTTCAAACTCATATCTATGCAATGCAAATTACTTTTACGTGCTATAAAGTAGAAAAGTTGCATACAAAGGGTAAGCTTGGAAAAAGTATACGTTAATATACAGTTGTAGGATAAATAATATTTTTATAATGTAAACATATTTTATTTTCTTTAGATTCGAATTCTGAATTCAGTAGATGGTGCATAACATGTTTGGAAAAAGTCATCTGAGAAGGCTTCAAGTAAACACAAGTAAAATAAAATATCTAAAATCGTCTAAACAATCGCATGCGATGCCGTCCGAAATAACCATTGGCAGTAGCACCTTTGTCAATGAATTCTTCTACGGGAGCTCTTTAGTAATGCAGGATAACAAAGTATATTGGTATTAACATACGGATCAGAGTTGGGTCCTGAGGAAAAAGGACGCAAAGTCATTGCTCGTTTTTGAACGTATATTCGGTAGAGTACGAGACGAGACGAGAGAGAAAGACGATGGGTAACCTGTGGAGAGAATGAGTAAAATTCGAAACCCTTGCTAAATAGTAAACCAGATGGAAGAAGACTCCGAGCTAGACCATAGCTCAGATGGCTTGACGGAGTCAAAGAAGATCTTAGAACTCTGGGAGTAGTAAATTAGAAAGAGGAAGCTATGAATAGAACATTAAGAAAAGTATTCTAGACCAGGCCACAGTTTATGATGATGATAAACGATCATAGAACGCTAACTAGATATCCAACAACACTAGTTAACGTCCGACGCTATATGGCAGTGAAACGTGGATATTACAGAAAGAAGAATGAAAGAAAAATATATGCTGTGGAGATGCGATGTCTTCAGAGGATATGCGGAGTCAGCTTTACGGATCGAATCCGCAACGAAGAGATACATTAAATGGTAGGTACCAGCGAGGATATCACAGTGAGAATGAGGAAGAACGTGCTCAGGAACGGCACGTCGAGAGAATGAGTAATGAAAGAATGGTAAAAAAGATATATGAAGCAAAAGTGAGTGGTGAGAGAGGTAAGGAGAGACATCGGTTGACCTTCGAAATCACAAATACTGTAGGAAGGTTATGTAAAAAGCACGAGGACCTCCCCGGAGCGTATATATGAAGAGGTTAATGACATTATTTAATTATTAATGACAAAATTAATCTAACGTTTGGCGATTTTATTTGTTTATTTTACTACGATTTTTTATGGTGTAAGTTATTAAAATACGTATCGTTTATATATATATAATATTATGCTCTGAAGTTTTATGTTATATATATATATATATATATATATATATATATATATATATATATATATATATATATATATATATATATATATATATATATATATATATATATATATATATATATATATATATATATATATATATATATTATTACTTTACATGAAACTGCAGAGCATAATATTTATTTCGTAACTTGTTTGAACAGTGTTTCTTTCTAGGTGATATTTCCCAAAGGACTATAAATTATATACAGCGCACAACACATATAACAACCTAACAACACTAGTCTTACTAAGGCGTAAATTTTTGTCTAGCTTCTAGTGTTATATGACAAAGGAGGCAGAGATAATCTAGCGCCGAGACACTCTGTTCTCCGCGTTCCGCTTTAATTCAAAAAACTATGTTTATATTGAATAAGAAAATGAAAATAATAAAAATGTATTCTGCATAATATAAAAATTTAACCTAGTTTACAAAGTTTATTTACTCGCCAAATATTTTATAGCTGATTTAAAGTAATTTAAAGTAAGAACTTTGATACTTAATTTACTAATATTTCCGTAAGGTAACCCGATGGTAATCGTGATATCGCCAGTGTTCATATCGCCAGTGGTGTTTACACTCGTTGTCCCACTCCGCACACGCTGGCCTCTATTTAATCAATCTCTAGTTACCTCTCGTGTTATTGTGGGAATGACATATGTAGGCATCACTAGTGATAAGTTATTCCGTTCGCCATATCCGTAAGAAAATGAAAACAAATTTAATATGATTGTGCTCCTGAATGAGAATTGAATCCACGCTCATCTTTATACAAATATTAATCATTTATCGGCGGTACAATGGCGTGAGTATTTCACAAACCACTCTCGAATAAATATTTTTTTATGAATGATTTTTGTTCTTATACTTATATTTAAAGTTTCAGTTTATTTGCAGTATGTCTCATTTAATTAAATTATATGAATCACAAGAGTCACATAGAGCAGTGAACTCTACTTGGCATATCTCTTCAAAGTTGTTAATATTATATTAGTCTCATTTTGCTCTAAAAGCATTTATGAAAGTAAATAGATTTTTAAATTTAAAACACTACTTTAAACTTATTTTCCATAAAAGTTTAAATTTAAATTATCTTTTTTGCAATTTAGTAAGTACTTGGCTTAAGCAAAATAGTAACTTAATTAGCTGTATTTCAAATTATAAGTGCTTAAAGTCGTGGTGTATTTTTCAATTAGAATTTAAATTAAATTTGGGTCTTTTGAAATGAAATAAATTAAATCGAGTCCAATACTCAACAAGTTCCTTTTTTAGTGACTTCAGTAAAAGAGGTGTTATGATCGACGGCTACATTCATGTTTTGTTAATGATTTCTAAGCCAATTTGAAAAATAAAATTAACTTTATAGTTCAAATAACGTTCTTGTGACGTAGTCCCATTGTCACTATGTCGGGATTTGATGATGGAATTCCAGGAAAATTTTATGACATACTTATATTTTGCATTTTACTTTGCTATTAGAGTATATATTATTTTCTTGTAGATATTGTTTATTTTGATACTGCTACGCTTATAAGTATAAGAGATACAACTCTTGAATAATTAGACGTTCTGATAATAACTGTCCACGTATTATAGAAGACTAGTTGTGTAATATTGTATAATTCACGTAAGGTGATGATGGAAGGTACAATTCCAAATTTCAAATTCTTACAAACATTTTTATACTAATATCCATATAAGAAAATCTTACACTCAGTGTTGGATTAGAACAGATGTAAACTAAAAGTAATATTTTGAAAAAAAATAACCTATTTTAAAATTATACTTGGCTAAAAACTTAAGCACAAACCAAAAAGTAATAAACAATTCCTGATATTTACATAAATATCTATTAAGTATTTAAAATCCGTTACCGTTGGTCGTTAGTGTCAACGTGGGTTTTTTTTAAATTTAATTTACCTATTAGGTTTTGTTCAGTATATTTAGTAGATATTTCCTTTATTTTTGCTTTGAGAGGCAATTGAAATATTATCGTTAATATATTTTTCCATACTTGCAGCTTCATCCCTGTCACCAAATAGAAATAAGAGATATATTGAGATACATGACTCATTTTGAGTGTCTGAGGATACTTTGACCGCAGGTACAGTGTGTTTCATAAAAAAGTTTAACATGATGTAGTATAATTTTCACGGTATACAATACGTATTTTAATTATTACTATTTTAAGATATAAATTAAAGACCTAACTGAAGTTGCCGAAGTGCCTATATAGCCATTTGAACAAGTTCCCTGAAAATATTTGTTCTGTATAGCGAAGAACAAAGAAAATGATATTGCACCTCATAGGAGCTATTAGAGAGCACATATGTAACTAAAAGGAATATAAATTGTAAAATAATACAATTAGATATTAAACATTTCTTGTAATTATATATTTTTTCAGACAAACAAAACAAATCTGTATTCTTAGATTATGTACCTGTTCAGTAAGTATAATTCTCTTATAGATAAAAAAAAATATAGTATAGTCTATGTCCTCCAGCTGGGTGGCATACACAAAGTGGCAGACATTGTCTGTATGCGAAGAGCTGAAGATCGAGCACGATCAAGAAGCCTATGTCCAACAGTGTACGAAAAAGATTAAGCCCGTGTTTGTGTTTTAAACAATTATTCATGAGTATTGCCTTTTTTCTTGGTAGTAACAACATCTTGAATTTCATTCACGTAAACGTCTGGTTATTACTGTAAATTAGAAAATAGAGTGACGTTATTCACTCTTAATGAATTTACACAAAAATATTTATTTATAGTATTATTACTATATATAAATACGTTCGTAAAATATATGTATAATGAAATATGATATTCACACTGCACTTAGCTATCACTAGTGATACAGATTTCATTTGATGAAACATTCAAAGGGCGGCCCCACATTGTTCTCGGTCAAATAACATTATAATGGGATTTAGTATATCCTTATCCAAACACAACCTCATACGAACATTGGCCATATAATTTGCCGAGCAAACAGATTGTACTTGAAAACAAATAGAGTGTAAATAAAATATTAAAATAAGCAGAATATTGAAATATACGGTTTCAAGCAAAATTTGGTCAAATAAAATTCTTTTATAAGTACAATTTTTTAGTATTATTTTTCTATAATATTAAGTGATGGCTTCGATAGCATTATTTAAATGGCTTAATATAACTTATAATACTATGAAAAGTGTATTATAAATATATTTTGAAAATTCTAGCCAAATTTTTGCGAAAAGCGTAGACCAGAGTGTCTTAACATTAGCATAGGTTAGGCATATGCCTTCCATGCTTTATGCGTAAGAAAACGTGAAACCAACAAAAAGCATATTATAAAAGTAGCCATTACCATTTACGTTACCATTGATTTTCTGGCAAGAAATTTCGGATGTAAAATTTATGTTAATACTAGATAGAAATTCAATGTTCATACATCAAACAGCCATAATAAGTAGGTCGGCGGCGAAGGTGAAATTTTAATGAAACGGTACATTGAGCGAGACGTAATTACCACCTAACTCGCTCTTTGTAACATTCTCACGAGTTAATTAGCCCCGAATGAAATGTCTTGCCCTCCAAGTGGCTCTATTCCACTGAATCACTTGAAATGTTCAAGGGCTGTTCATAGAATCTTTTTATTAGAACTTTCGCTATACGAATACTTAAGAGTGTTATGTTATGTTCTGATTTTTTATTTAACTTTGAGCAAGATATGGTAGAAAAGGTGACATACTAAACTAACTCTTTAAATGGGAAACACCTGATTCATAAAATGAATATAAAATAAAAAAAATAACAAAAATGTATTTTACGAATAATAATACTATTTGTATTATTATTCCTGATTAATACGAATAAAGGGGTTAATAGGGGATATATATATAAATCGTGAACGTCAATGATCTTATTAGGAATATAAATCAATACGTTTTGAATTCAAATTCCTCGCATATAGCTTAATGTCACATTAACTGTCGGCTTACCTGTTTTCTATACATATATTCATATAAACAAAATTGAAGAGTCTGTTTTGTGATTTCAGTATAACTGTAAAAACACAGTTATACTGATTAAAAAAATATTTTTATAATGTTTGTATGTCAAAGATAGAATTTTGTTAGTTCAGTTCTAATCTCCGCAACAGCTGAATCAATTTTTATGTACACTTTCCCGGAAGATTAAGATAAAGATTAAAGATTAAGAAGATTATTAAAGATTAAGATTATGGAGGTTACACGTTATTTTTTACTCTGGAATTCACGTGAAATCGGGATTTATGCGGGAATAAATCGCCCAGATAGATACGTAATATCCAAATATTTATCTGATCAATATGTAATAGTAATAATGCCAAAAGATTTAAAATATAATCTATTTAGTTATATAACAGAACAGATAGACAGACTAGAATGACCAACCATTTTATCTTAAATACACTTGAATAATATTAAATAAATAATGGTGAAGTACAAGCGCCACAGGCGGAACGCTAGTTAAGAATAAATTGAATCAATATGAATATTTATATAGATATTTCATATAAAATATTTCTCCCATTTCCAAAAATGCAAGTGCACATATTATATAGGCGTTTAAAAATATTTGTTTTGTATGACATTTCTTCGTAATGAATTCCGGTCGGGTAACAAATAAAATTGAAATATGACTGGCTATTGGCCGATTCCGAATACGGATCCAATTTGTCAGAGTTTATTACAAAGTACAATTTATTTCACGTTAATTATTCCAGCGAAGTTTATCCATAAATATGTCAAATTTTTCATTTGTAAACAAATAATGTCCGCAAGCGTCGAAACATGGATAGTATTACGGATTATTATCATTTGAATCAAATATTATGTATTTATAATGAAGATTGACTTAATTGACATTTTATCAATTATTGATAAACCACTTGAAAAATAATATAAGTAACAGCAAAATGAGGTTAAACATTGAATTGTATAGGGTAGAAAAAATGAACAAGATGTAATTTATTTAATACTACCGACACGATCGCGGCTTCGCCCGCATAATTTCGGATTACCTCTGATATAATATGTAAGTAGATATAATTTTTTATAATAATGAAAAATGTAAGTATATGAAATATGTACATAAATGAAAATTATAATTTTATTTGCAATATATAGTTTTATATATCTGGTCAGAGGGTATTCGCGCTCGGAAAACCTGTATATACTCTATCTCGGGGGAATTCCGGGATGAAAAGAAGCTTTAATGTTCCACAACCTCCTCTATTTTTCGATAAAAGTTATATGCAAATCGGTTCAGTCATTTTGGAGATGACCCTAGATAAAAAGAAAGGCGATCACACAGAAAGTGTGTTTTTTTGTGTTTTCAGAACGGGTAAATAACTATATACACTTGAAAAACCACGGTTATTTGGAAATACAAGCAAACATTTCAGTTTTGTGTGTTTATGTATATGTACTTATAGATCAATACATATTTTTTTCCTAATTTTACAGGCTAAAGAGAAAGATCAGGTTATTAAGACTAATTCTAATTCGCTCTAACTCTATAATCTGAAGGCATCAATGCATGCGGTGTTCTTAGTCAAAATGAGGCCATTTAGCTATTTCAGATTACGAAATAAAATGCTTACTCCATTTTCCTTATCATAAATTGGCTGGATTAGCACTAAAATAAAGGAAAACGTCTATTAATTAACATTTTTACAAATTAAATAAAAACACAAAACACCGAGCTCAACTAAAGTTTTATATGAAAATTGTTCAAATAATTTTCTCGTTGCTCTAATAGCTGTTTACTTTGACAAGGTTACTAGAAAGCAATCAATTTACATAGCTTTGAAATGCGCTACGACTCAGAACAAGTTTTCCATTTCATTATATTAATATAAAATATTTTATAAATTTTTTATGTATTTTTTCATTTGAGTAGTCATAAAAGTATTTTCCTTTTAAACAATATTAACCATAAACAGCAAACGTATATACTATTAATATGTGATCTGACTAATCGTGACTGTTCTAGGTTCGATATATGCTGAATATTTATACATATATATATATATATATATATATATATATATATATATATATATATATATATATATATATATATATATATATATATATATATATATATATATATATATATATATATATATATATATATATATATATATATATATATATATATATATATATATTATATCTACTGTCAGAGTTACCTTCAGATACTTTGTATGTGTTGTCATACACGTACTGCGGGCGGAGCCGCAGTAAAAGCTTGTAATTTATGAAATATATTATTATACTATTACTATATTATATAGTAATAGTATAATAATATATTATTATACAATTATTATACTTGTAAAAGCTTTATAAATTGAAAGAGAACGCACAATGATGCTTATCTATGGTAGATAGTTTTTTTTTGTTTCTATGATGAAATACATAATAACAAACTTGCGTGTATTTGTTAAATGGTCCTGTTGAATTTATTTTCTTTAAATATAAGCCAACAAATAGGCTCAGACTTGAATGTAATTGAACTTTATAAAAAAAACCAATACTTGCTAGCGATAACGTTATTACGTTTCATTTTAAACATCATTTTTTTAACTATTCCGCATTAAGTATACGGTAAGTAAATACATAAGATAACATTTATTTGTAATTATAAAAACAAACTAGCAACTACGTAAAGTATATGCTAAAACCAATCCATTTGATATCTTAAACCCAAAGTAGAAAGATCTCCCCAACGGAATTATTTCGAGTCATATATTGTTTGCGTCTCCAATAATACAGTGGTAAATATTTATATATTTTCATACTAGTATGTCTCGCTCTTACGTGCACGCATCGCCCTCGGGAAATTATACGTGAAAGGAAATGGAAAGCCAGCACGGTATCTTAGAAGTAACAATTTATAAGCGTACAGAGAATATTTTTCAAAGATAACACTTTGCATACGTTTCATATTGAATGAATTATTCTTTTTTTATTTTCCCTCAGATCGTACAGAAAGCGGCGTTAAGTTACGCCAATCAATACATAAAGTCTCGAATTCTAGCGTAAAACGAAAAACTGAATGTTTTGACACTAGGTTCTCTTTACCTACCCTGTTATATGCATGTTACAGCGTAAAAAGAAGAACATAGTACTTTTATATAATTCCTTATGAAGATGTACGATACAATAATTTTGTAAAGATCGTTATATGATTTACTAAATATATTAAGAACAATATTACAATTATAACTTACTTCCTTTTCTATGTAACTAATAAAACATAATTTTTTTTCTAAAGTCTAAAATATATTTAGTTTACTTCAAGTACTTCGTTTTTTAATACAGACAGGTGGTAAAATAATTTTAAAAAATCTATATATCAATTGAAAATCGCTCAAAATTCATTACTTGTGCAATTTATCGCTTACTGATTAAATCTGTGGTCACCCTCTTTTTCCAATTAATTCGTGAGTGAAGTGGATCGGCTCCTTTGCAGGAAATCGGTTTGCAAAGCAAATCCCGTGTCGAATTACTGACATTAATTGTGAGATCTTTGCGGGAAAGAAAATGGTGCCGCGTGTCAATATATTATATGGCATAGCTTTAGGTTTAGTTTATATGTTTCTCCGTGTATATTCGAATGTGTGAGTTGTAACCAGGAAGGCATTAATTAAATAAGCATTAAATAGTCTTGGTGTATAATATATGTTTAGTAAAAAAAATCTAAAATTAAATGTGAAAAATTACCTAACCAAAGGTTACGAAATATGTATCTGTGGAGTATAATACAAAAAATATTGTTTTGTACTACATTGGAGTTGGGTTGTGATGTAAAGCGAGAGCCTCCGGTTGTATTGAAAATTTGACGCTTCCACTCGACTATCCCGGTCGAAGACCAGTATAAAAACTTAAGACAAACTAGAAGATCACCTACGACACCACCCTGGAAAAAAATAATATGAAAAGCTAATCCCACCACCATGGGAATACTGAAGATTATATTAAGGAAGAGAAAGAGAGAGAAAAAAAATTGTTATTTTCATATATTTTTATCTTTATGAATTTTGTTGATATTATATTTCATGGAATCCACTTAAAGCAATTCTACATTATTATTTTGTGGGTGAATGTCATTTTACAACTTCAAAAATCTTATACTCCGTCAAAATAGATATACTGATCCTAATGACTTACCATTAAGTTCTCTATTTCTAAACAAATTGGTTACTGTCTAGAAAAAACTCGCACTACAAATACACTTACAAATAAAATACTACCATTAAACACACAACTATCTCATCTATATTCAGACCCAACCTACACGATATCCTGTGATCATTATACACATTAACTTAATACATTATTTCAATATACCAAAAGCCGCACATAAAAGGCAATGACTTGCGCTTTTAGTTGCGGGTTCAATGCGTCAGAGTACCATTCAGCAGTCTTAATGGATTTTCGATCATAGCGAACACTACGCTTGGTATTCACTACGCTATGAATGGATTTGTAATTTATCTCGGGTATATGTAAATGAGACGAACATTGATATGCCCTACTCAGCTAGCATACCTACGTCCGATGAAAAATCGTATGGTTGCATCGTAAATCGGAATATTATATATTATTTGTTATATTTTTGTGAGCAAAATTGATACATTTTTGCGGGTAACTACAATACAGCGTGAAGTTAAAAATAAATAAAGTCACAAATATAGCGAAGTGAAGTGACCAACGGTATTGCTCTCAATTTTCTGTGACCAGAATTTTAGGATAATGCAAAGCTACAAAACAGTCTAGTATTACTACGTTTATGAACTAATAATTACATAAATAATAATATAATATATAAAATGACAATTTGTTTTGTATATTTATATATTATAATCTTAACGAAAATCTAACAAATTTTAAAATTATATTAAACATTTTACTGATATTTTTAATATCATCTTTGCATAAGATGAATCACCTGTATTCATCGAATCTAAGTTTGAAAGCAACTCGCTCAAGACCTCGTCCATCACTGCTCTGAATACGTCACACCCGCATTAGCACGGATGCCAGTAAACCTGGTTAATTTAATTTTTCCTGTTTATTTAAAGAAATTTAGAATAATTAATGGAGTTTACCTGAAAAGTAATTGAAATCGTAGAAAAAATATGAACAATATTTTTTGCATACGTATGTATAATTATCAGTTAGTTCATCGTTAGTGTTAAAAGTTAGTCGCCTATCTTCATTTATCTACCACATTTTAGTGTAAACACGGTGAATTTCGTGACATATCACTCCTTTTTTGTTCTGCACTTCAAAGGGAAGAAACTAAACGGTAAAAGAATCACTTTGTTACCCATCTGTGTGTGTATTTGGTTTAAATATCAAATATCCAGGTCTACACCACTCCCTGGAGCACAGAAAAATTAAATTTGTACTTAAAGTAATCAAAAGATTTGCACTTGATTGATTATTATTCTTTCACTCATTTTTCATATTACCCAGAATAAGATTTGAATTTCACGTAAACTAAGCAACCACGACGCAATACATTTTTTATTATTATTATTATTATTATTATTAATGACGTCGCGTTATTATTAATGGAATCGTTATAATCTCAGTATAATATTTTAATTATATTTATAAATTAATTAACATATCGGATATTTTATACTAAGCTAATAGAGCAAATTCAAGACATTACAATAATTATAGCAAAGCAAACATTGCGCCAAATATCACAGTGACTTAAATAGTTCATTGGGTTTCCATACCGACTACAACTGTGCAATTTCATTGTGACCGCAAATTAACTCAATTATCTCAAATCCAGCCAATTTGCACGAGTCACGTCAATTTTATTGAAATTGTGGGGAAACGGTTAAAATTTGTTTCGATATTTAATGCTAAATATATAAACAATTGTACTACGATATTAAGCTTATGCTTTTACCGAAGCAGTGTAGAGTGGACTGTAGTGTCACATTACTCCATTCTCCATTTATATAGATTAAATATACTTACATCTACGACTAAAAGAATTGATATAGTTAAAGTTTGTGAAAATAGAACATATATAAGTTCTAACTTATTTCCAAGTTGCCAAAATAGCTCTAGGTAATCGGGAAGTACCTTGTGGGTTTTGATTACACGGCGATTTTCATACAAAATGCAAAAAAGTTACCATAAACGCTATACGCTTACATTTTGATTGTACTGGCTTAGAAGTTTGATTTTTTTCTATGCTTCAAGAAGTTATTAACTTTTATACTTGATATTTATTTCAGCTTGACACTTCAGAGTTAGACAAAATGGTCTTGACAGACAGACGGACAACAAAGTGATCTTAAAAGGGTTCTGTTTTTGCCTTTTGAGGGTCGGAATCCTAAAAAGGTATAACAAGTACAAATTTTAAATTGGCAATTAATACAAAAATGGTAAAGTTACTTAAAATCCGACAATTTGATTCTAAATATGTCCAGTCCTATGAAATTGCTTTAAGAACATTTGAATATTTTTTTCTTAACTCGAACAGCTGTTATTATATGTTTATTGTAAACACATTTATCAGACTATGTGATTTTTTAACTATAAATATGCTTTAATTTAAGCATACGTCCGAAAATCAATTTAATATAAATTTAAAAATGCCAAAGATGATCAATTTGCAATTTTTTCAATATATAAATAAAGATTATTTTATTTCATTCCTTTTTATTCTGTTATTATTTGATTCTTCTGTGCTTTGGAAGATAGACAAATATACTATAGAAATTATATATTATTTTTACCACCTAAACTTAGATGCTGTTAGATAAGAGGTAAATGTTGACATTAAAAAAACTATTGTGTGAATTGAAGTAGTCTTAAAAATATCACCAGTAATTTTTATAATATATTTTTTTTCAAAAACACGTTATTTAAAATTTGGTAACAGACGCAATGCAAAGGCTTTTAGATGTATTTTTAAATGAAATTGCTTCCATACTTTAGAAAAGGAGGATCTGTGTCTAGATCGTGGCTCTCAGAGCTCAGGCCACTCACGGGATTAAGTGAGAGTATAATGTATCTATAAATATTCTACGATACATCCTATATATCTTTTACTTGCGATACCTAAGGGAATGGTTGTTGTAACGTCTTGGGTATAAAATATCTATTTAGAAAATTTAAACCTATTTAAACTTAACATTATGAATTGTGGAAGGAATTATTTTAAATAATTTTCTATCTAAACGCTTTATTTCAAAGACGGGGTAGGCAGGAAAAAATCGTCAAGACGCTCTGCTTTTTGCTTTATATTTATGCCGCCATTAATACTGCGCAATGAGGTGAAAATATAAATATTTTCCCCGATTAAAGATCGAGCTCACCGCGTTTACAGTCAAATTCTATTCCACTGTACCTCGATTGGTCTTAATTTAAATTAATGTAAATAGCAATAATTATCTTGTTTAATAGTTAAATACAAATAATGATCAACTTGATTTTTTATTATGTGCTACTAAAATAATAAAAAATCAATCTGTATTCTTATTCATATTTAAAAAATACTGTATAATACGTTTCAATAAAATTATTGGAACAGTTGAATAATTACGAGAATGTAGACGAGCATAAATCTTTAAAGCAATCCAAACTAAATTACTGGAGTTTACTTTCGCATAATGGGAAAAGGCTTTCCTTTGTCACGAAGTGTTGACTTAATTTGTTCGTTTGGACATCGAATGTAAAGAGATTACTGACGTATTTTTACTAAAAGGAATGTTATATTGAATTTGGTCATTAATATATATTACAATATGAAAAACAGCCCATTTTGTGTCTATGTTTACAGATATTTACTAAATACGAAATAAAAAATAATAAGAAATAAAAAAAGTTATATCATATAATGATCGGCAAAAGATTTACTATTTATTTATTTGCTATTGATTATCAAGATGAATTAGTAAAAAGTTAATATTTTGGTCGCTGTACGGCCATTTTATACCATTTTAAAGGGCGAACATATAGACAATTAAGATGAGTTTATTAATTGAATTGATTAATCGCAGATTTCTAACAGTTAGCATTCACAAATCATGAAAAGTTCAAGTTGTTAACCCAATTTTTAAACCCAGAGAGATTATTACAGACCATTTGCTCTATCATTGACTTTATCAAATATGTCAGGTTTCCAAAAAATGTCTAGATACGCTAATTGCGTCCGGTTAAATTCGGTTAAACTGTTTTATTTAATATGTATAAAAATCGAGAAAAGTAAAAATTTTATGAAATATGGAACGGCTTATAAAGTCTTCTGCAATCAGGAAAGCAAAAATATCTTAGCTCCGTCTCAATTTGGCTTCAGGAAGGGGCTTAGTACTCATGATCGTCTGAGCGTTTTAACTACCAACATTCGACGAGCTTATGACAAAAGAGTGTCGGTTGGTTTCCTATATATTGCCTCTGCATATGAAGTGAGTTATTCACTTCTTTTGACCCTCAGGCAGAAAATGCGACACCTAAGTATTTCACCGATTATGTCTCATTACATATGCAATCTGCCGACCGTTAGGACTATATCTGTTCAACATCCACATTTGAAGGTCACCTGTCAATAATTTTTGTAATATTCTTCAGGACGCTGACGACATCGTCCTCTTTTAAAGCTCTCATTGAATGGAGGACATCACTTATCGGTTGAATACTTACTGCTTTACATTATTTAAACCATTGGCATTCAGAACATGGTCTAAGCCCTGAAATAAATTCTGGGATGTGTCGAAGTCTAAGAAAAGTAAGTATCTATTCAACCAAGGCGACCTTGGTTTTATTCTCAAAAATGTATTGAACGGAGAATTTAAATAACAATTTGTCGTTTGTACCTTGGGTATGCTTGTACGTCTGTGCATCTGGCCTAGATCAGGGTCAGGGATCACTCACTGTATGAATTTAGCCTTGACGAAGGTTCCACATCCCATATGTTTTCACTTGTCCTAAGTTAATCCATCCTTTATATGATGTCTTTCCTTATAAAGTCCTCCGTTCCATTAATGTTCAATGTTTATGTATGTGTATGTTTGTGTTATATATATTATTTTATAAACAAACTAACGAAAAATATATTAAATTTTTATTAAACTTCAAATAAACTAACGATTTTGTAAAATATTACTTCTATTAATCTTAACCATATTGTGTATATACTTTAAGTAGTAATTATTATGTTATAGGTGATGGCTGTATTTTAACTGGATCTCTTTTAAGCATGTTAGCATTCTTATTCATAGTAGAATGTTATCTCTCTCTCTCCATACAACATGACATTGGCGAAGTGATGTATGATCAACTGGAACGTTCGGAATGCCATAATTGAAGGCACTGAACTAATTACAAGAATTTGGTACTAAAATACACAGAATATATATATAGTACTGTGTATATAGTTGCACTGTATTAATAACGCTATATATTTAAAAAATAGACTGCCTTTTGTTTGTGTGTAAATGAGCATATAACAATTTAATATCTAAACATATAAATAAAATATACGTGTCTGTTAGTGATTTAAAAATAACTATGATTTTAAGTGTTTATAGTTATTACCACGTTACTTTTTCTTGTCTGTCTGTCTGTTTCTAATCTCTAGAATAACTGTACCGATTCTTATAAAAGTTTCACTGTAAAAGTCTTCCGATCTCTATCTTATCTAGACTCCTCCAAGTCAACGGTACTTTTTTCCCCAAAATTTATAAAAATAACTGCGGAAAACAAAAATTATAAGCCAAATTGATAGTTTTTACTTAATCGTATTAATTTTTCATGCATTAATATAAAAGAACTCTTACCCTTACCCTTTTTACAGACTAAAGTAATCAGATGACACGCCGTTATGCTTGTATTGATTCATAAGTAGTACTACTAATTACTCAAATAAGCTGTACTATGTTCGAGTAATTAATTAACGTCTACATTTCATTTTAAGCCATACAAATTCTGTTTTAGAAATTGTGATATTACTAATAGCAGGAAAGTATATATATATATATATATATAATATATATATATATATATATATATATATATATATATATATATATATATATATATATATATATATATATATATATATATATATATATATATATATATATATATATATATATATTTATATACTATATATATATATATATATATATATATATACATATATATTTCTCAAATATACATGTATTTTAAAGTTCATCTTATTATGATGTTAATATTAATGTTAATTTACTTAATTCTATTAACATATTCGTACAAGGTCTACAGAACGAGCGATAGCCGACTCTTCTTTAAAGTAATATATTCTTTAAAATAATATTGATATTATAGTGCTCCTCTTATATGAAAATAATGTTTAAAAACAAAAATTCATATTTTAATAAAAATTCTAACGTAATACATTTTCACATTTTTTTTACATAAAAAGTTACGTAAAAAGGCTTCAGTTCATTTTAAAATAATTAATTTTCATTAAGTATTATTCATGTTACATTCTGTTCGTAATGAAAGCTACAAGTAATAACCATACGTCGACACCGACGGCATAATAATTAGACAACCCCGTTCTCAATTCTACAATACATCATTAAAGTCATTCACAATCCCTTAATGAATATCATTGTACTGCTCAGAGATTCCGCTCTTTGTTTTTTTATCAAAATATAAAAACTGTAACTGTACTGTGTACTGTCTATTAATTAAAGCTTATCCATTTTTACTATAAATTAGTTTTGTAATATAAATAGCAAATCTACGATTTTCTCAATTATGTAACAAAATAGTTCCAATGAGGAGATATATTAAATATTAGTATAGTTTTAACTACTATAGCAGTGGTCGTGATTACGGTTTTAGAGGCAATATATAGGCTACTTCTAAAGATGCCATTATGGGTCATTTATGAGGTAGTTAACGAAACGGGATGAATGTGGGTCCAAATATCAATAGTAGGGTTATGTTATGGACAAAATATAATAGTGGGATGAAATGATATGAACGATATGTAAGATAAAAATATATTTAATTTAATATATAAATTTCATACATTGTAGAGTGTCGATCATTCGATGTATTGGGGGGCATGGGTGTTTGGAACAGCAGTGTTTTCGGATAATCACACTGTATAAATTGTGCCTTACATATTTATATGCAAGCAAATATAATTATATTTTAACTAATAAATAAGAATTAAGCATAAGTTTAGTTACAAAACATTTGACATTTATAATCTATCGTTACATAATCTATCATTTTTATATCTTGGTCTAATTCCTTTAACAATTGATTAATCTCGTATATATCTTTCATAGAAAGATCAACACGCTTGCTTTTAGATATTCTAATAGATATTTTACCTTCGCAAAATTTAGTTTATTGCTTAGCATTTCCTTAGTATAGATATATAGATTATCTAGTGTAAGTAATAAGCGATATAAACAAATGCAGGGCGCGAGTTAAAATAAGATCGCGCAAAAAAGGTGCGTGTCTACTACACTTTGGATAAGTGGTCGTGGGGTTAACCGACGTTCGGATAATCGACACTACACTGTCTTACTTACAATAAATTTTAAGGTAAAATGTAAAAAGAATTGATTTCCGGTGTTTTAGATAGTTTGTTGTTGTGCTTGAGATTGAACCTAACAGAATGGCAACAAAGTTACAATATTACAGTGCAATTTTGAAGGAGCTCTTGTTTGATATATCACGGGAAAGCTGGATGCTGGCTGAGTTTATGAGAGTGAAATTCACAAAGGATCTATTTATAACATAGTAGCACTAAGATATATAGAAATATAACTTAAAATGCTTCAAAGTAATTCGAGCTTAGTAATGCTGGACTTATTTCTGGTATAGTTTGAATAAAACAATTTTTGTTGAAAAAAACTAACAACAACACATAATAATACTTTACTTACAAATATTACTATTTCACTGACATTGCAGTAAAAAAAATATTAATAGACTAATGAGAAAGTCCCCTCGTAAATGAAAAATTTTGTAATGTAGAAAGTAAATGAGAACTATTTCCGGTCATTGAAGTAGAGAGGTTTAACTATTCTGTGTACTAATAGTCGCCATTAGACTGAAGAACTCAAATTGGGGCTAATTTTATATAACGCTTGATATCATATGGTAAATTATTTCAAATGAAATTATGTTCTAATGAGAAGATTATTCACAATTTTTTTGTTGTTGTATACGATATCATTATATCAATATAGATAAATAAATATTATAAAGTTGAAGACTTTGTTTAATTGAACACGCTTATCGTAAAACTACTTGTTCGGATTGAAAAAATGTATTATTTTATTGGATAATTTGCTTGTTTAAGTTGTTTTTAATCGTTCCGATTGAACTCATTGTACCTAAGGTCAAAGTTAAGTACTTAAAATAATAATGTAACTTTTTATATACAATTTTGAATTATATGTTGACGAAGCGGCAGTTGAAAGGATTTTTTATAGTTATATGATAAAGTTTTGGCTTAGATATTCCACGTAGGGACTATTTATTTTTGTAATGAACCCGTAGTGCTCACTTGGTATAATTAGATAAAATACAGTGTTGTATAAATGCATAATCATGAAACATGTGAAAAATTAAAAAAATATATGTATGCTACTAAGTAGCTTTACTTGGTAATTAATTAATATATATATATATATATATATATATATATATATATATATATATATATATATATATATATATATATATATATATATATATATATATATATGTATGTAAGTTAATATTAAAATTTAATAAACAATTTTATTTAACATAATTATTCTAAAAAAATATAAATTCCCAGACACTTCAGAATTGGAAGTCTTACTTGAAGCGCTATGCGTATAACTTGTGTTCACCAACAGCCGGCCAAACTTAGACAACTTGACTCGAGAAAGAAAGTTCATGGCAAGTTCATGACACCTTTATGGTAAAACTGCTTCCATCCTATATCTAAGTGAAATGCACAAATAATTTGTGTATTAGTATATCTGAGCTTCGTCTGCAATATATTACTTTGTTTTATTGTACCATAGTACATATTTATACTATACTACGTAAAGTAAATGTTTTATATTGTAAAACTAGAATATTCTAAGCGTTATTTTCTTAAAGTTTTATAATAAAAAAAATGTTCAAGTTAATAAGGAATCAGTTCTCGCATAAAATATATAATTTGGAGGATAAAAATAATTGAGGCAGTCCAGGGGCGTCGTCTTACTATCGACATAATTGTTTGGTTTCGATTCCAACGAGCTGGAAGAAAATATTTCATTTTCATGTTAAAGGTAAAGTTAAATTTAGACGGTAAGCGAAGGACAGAGTAAATTATAACTTTAGGCTATCTTGTATCCTGCAAATGAGACGATACCCTGTGCTATGCGGGATAAGAAGATGATAGGTACCCTGTGCTATGCGGGATAAGAAGACGATAGGTACCCTGTGCTATGCGGGATAAGGCGTACAGCTATAAAATATTTGCACAACTTAGAAATTCAAGTAAATCCAATCTGACCCGCCATAATGTCACAACGGTATTAACTATTTTCATCCCATAATCGATGCGACTGGCTGTAAACGCAACAGTCGACTCCAACTTGGATGTATGAGTTATTTTCATTTGTTTCTGCTCTTGTAAGAAGATGAAACGGCGTTGAGTCCCACCACTCTCATGTCTCTGTTATATAAGAAATTTAAAAAAAATGTGAATCATGTAGATATTCGTTTCAATTGATTGTGCTGGACAATTATTTTATACTGAAAAATCTCATAAGCTCTTTAATACTAAAAAATATAACGATTCCATAATTCAGTATTCCAAATGAAATTGTTCATACAAGTATAGATAAAACAAAATTATTAAACAACACATTGTAATAACGATGAAATATGATAAAAGTTTCCCTTTCACTTATTTGTAAGCAAAATTAAGTGGTCAACGAAAACAAGTTGCGAAATAATATTGCGGTGAAATGAGATTTGTTTTATCAGATTCTATACAAAAACTTTTCTCGCAAAACACATTCTAGCACGCTCTCAACAAACAAGAGATATAAGCGGTCGAAAATTGCTCCTTTTTATTACTAGGGTAACAGGGATTCAACGGAGTTTGTTTTTATTACGAAATCTTCGCGCTGGCGTAATTTGAATAATATATCGATAATCGCCTTTCCGCTTTCCGGTATCGAACCGAGGTTTAAGGTCCTACGATATTTGCTAAAATATGATATCATACTATAAATAATCAATCCTAAAAGTGTAATAAATATATATGCTAATTTTATAAGCATATTTTTAGTGTGTTAATTTAGAATGAGTATAGAAACATATTTAAAGTAAACATATGAAAAATTTAACGCAGCGGGATTTGAATCCGCGCCTCATGGAAACCACCCAAGCAGTCTAAATAAAAAGACATGCGACGTCCAAAATTCTTACATACTGTAGGTACTGTAGGTATTTAGTATATATGCTTATTAAATGTGTAGGTGTTGAAAAGTACAAGGCTTGCAAGACAAAGTGGTCTACTACTGACTCACTTTTTCCTCGATGCCCTCTACCCGGAGCACTTTATGTAAAAGCTATGTGGAGATAACAAAATGTATACTTTATTTTATGAAATATTCAGTAACGGATTACATATTTTCTCATTTTCATGTAAATATAGTTCCTCGCTTTCTGCCTTTCGAGACATTGCGCGTTGAGTGGCGGATCTCACGACGCGCTTTGTCTTGTTACCAGAGTGAGGCAAATGGAAATAATTCATTCTCAGCGAGTGGCGATCGAACTCACAGCCAGCGTTTACAATAAGACCCTGTGGCGCTATACCAGAACGTCCCCGTATGTGTAAATTTTTTATAAATACTTTTATTGATATATATGATAATGAAAAATATTTTAACAAGCTCAAATATATTAAGTTACACATTTTTAAGAATATAGTAGTCCTCATATCATATGAATCCGAATTAATCAAGAAACAAGCAGCAAAAATAAAAATATAGAATATCGATTTGTTAATTAATAGAATATTCATAGCATGTGCGACTTCATGAAACTTTAGCCTTACTCCCTAATCGCCGCCGGCAACTTTGGGACCACCTCTTAAAGGAAAATGCCGAATTTAGGTAACGTTAGATTTCGCGTCATTAATTTCGTACAAAAGTCACCTTCAGGCGCACAAATTACATCGAACCTAGTTTCGTTACACGAACGTGAATTATTTAAGTAGTACATTATATACTTGCTGGCTTGGATAGGGAAGGAAATCACATTCACATAGTATTCTGTTAGCTTGTTCAATATTATCAAGACTATTGTATATATAGTATGTACAGTTAATGGAAAGACGAGTTTCTTGTTATTTATAATTTTTATGTCTCTAACAACTCTATGTAATTACGAGCTGTAAACTGTAATTTTACTTGTGTATTTTAAAACGTAAAATCTCATTTTTTTTCATTTCTGTTGAAATTTAGAAAATATCATAGGGAAAATAAGCTTAAGCTCCGCTGCATGTTGTCTCTCTGGGTATATCAGTCACTCTCGTTTCAGAGATTAGACAACCGGAACCGGAACTAACAGACAGACAGACAAAAATTGTAAAAAATGTAATTTTGGTATATGTACGTTGTGTTTTAATATTACAAACAGACACTTCAATTTTACTTATTAGTAAAGATGTAGATAATAATAAAAAATTGTTTTAATTTAAAAAGAATAACCTCTGACTTAGGAGATATTCAATGAAAGACCTGATTTAGGGCAGAAATATTAACATATAAAATTAAAAGCTACTGCTTTGATAAATAAAAATATACACTAATATAGAAAAGATGAATATAGATGTAAATCTTACTCAACCCAAACGCAGCAAGGCTATAGTAAGATAACTGCAAATTCATTCATAACGCAAATATATTCAAATACTCATTTTAACGGATGAAACACAGAATAGAAAAAGATGGTTCAAAATGCAGCGTCTTCGTAATCGTGTCTTACGTTATGAATATGGCAAGCGCTTTATAAAAGGCAACATAAGTGTATTATACTATTTTCCTCAAGTATGCTATTTTGTACAATCGTATATATGAAAAATATATTATAAAGTGTACTAAAAATTATAATAAATGAAAGCTTAAACTTTCATGTAATCAAATAAAAAATATAACAAATCAAAAAAATGTGATAAATTAAAAAGATTAGAAATTATCAGCACGTATAAACTAAACTGGAAAGAACGAGTCAGTAGCATGAAGTCTGCTTTTACGCACAGTATATATAAGCGCTTCTATATATATATATATATATATATATATATATATATATATATATATATATATATATATATATATATATATATATATATATATATATATATATATATATATATATATATATATATATATATATATTATATATGTATATATATATATATAATATATATATTATATATATATATATATATATATATTATATATATATATATATATATATATATATATATATATATTATATATATATATTATATATATATATATATATATATATATATATATAGATATATATATATATATATATATATATATATATATATATATATATATATATATATATATATATATATATATATACATAACTTAAATATGAGCCTAACTTAATCCCTTAAATACAAATATGACTGAGAATGTATAATACTCGTAACATATAAAGTAGGCGTTCTGAGTTGTCAGAACGCAGTGTGATAACCATAAACAGTGCGGAAATGCTCCTGGAGCTTGGCGTTAATCCCATATACGCTGAATACATGCTTCCGGATATCGTTGAACTAACAAAAATATTTTTTTACACTATAAATAAGCTTTGTTTAAGCACTTGATCTATAAAAAAATGTTTATGTATAGTTTATAAGCGCAATTTTATTATTATTTGATGTTACTTATGAAAAAGTTATTATATTAGGTTATATTCATTTAGAATATATATTTAAATTCTGAAATTCTATTTATTTTAAATTCTAAAAAAATCAACGAATTATTAATACAGTAGCATATAACATTGTAATAAGCTTTCAATTATTTTCTTATAAAAGAATTGATAACATGTCCATTACATATTATGTAGCTACAGTACATTATATAATTTCAAAAAATGAATCATGTATTCTTACTTTCAATAAAATGATTTGAATTTAACTGAAATAATCATCAATATATGACTAAAAAGAATAATTTGTATTGTTGATGAATTATCAAAAATGGAAGACGGAGTGTCTAGACACTAGGCTTCTCTGTCTAGCTTTCTATAAACATAATACAGCGTGTTACTGTAAATTTCAGACTGATAGACAGACGGACACCAAAGTTAAATTATAAAAAACCCTCTTTGTCCTATTGAGGTACGAAGCCGTGAGCATCAATCTAATAAAATCATGATAATAACAATACATTACGCAGCAAAATCCGTACGAATACTGAAAATAAATTGTATACTAGTCAGTATAAGCAACTTATAATAATATATTACGCTAGTAAATTCTATCAATCAATGTGCCATAAATAATATTACGATTCACAGTCAAATGTCTTGATTATAGCAATTTATCTTATTTATTGGTAGTGTCAGAAGAAAAATTACTGTATTTAGGATTCTATAACTTAAAAAGGAAAAGATCAAATACTTAAAGAAAACATACATATTTGAACGCAGCGGGGATTTGAACCCGCGCCTCATGGAAACCGTCCAAGCGCTCTGACCTCGCTGCACCCAAATTCTTGTATGTTTTTACAACTTATTACGTCGTTAGTTTATCTGTAGGGAGATTTTTATAAATTTCCGCTACCCAAAGATTATTGCAAAGAACAATCATTTGGCAAGAGAGAATGTTATTTTAATTAAATATTTTATTGGTTAATTGTTATATTTTTTTTTAAGTATCATCATCATCATCAAATCAGCCTATTACTGTCCACTGCTGGACATAGGCCTCCCCTAGGGTGCGCCAGAGATCCCGATCCTCCGCCTTCCGCATCCAGTCAGAGCCGGCTACCTTTTTTAGGTCGTCGGTCCATCGAGCTGGAGGGCGCCCTATACTCCGTTTGCCAATTCGCGGTCTCCACTCTAGAACTCGTCTACTCCAACGGCCATCGGTTCTTCGACAGATGTGTCCAGCCCACTGCCACTTCAGCGTACTTATCCTGCGAGCGATGTCGGTAACTCTGGTTCTTTTCCGGATAACCTCGTTTCGGATTTTATCCTTTAAAGAGACTCCGAGCATAGCTCGCTCCATGGCACGTTGGGCCACTTTAAATTTGTGGACTAGACCGACTGTTAGTGTCCACGTTTCGGCACCGTAAGTCATGACAGGTAGGACGCACTGGTTGAAAACTTTCGTCTTCAGACATTGTGGTATAGGTGACGTGAAGATCTGACGCAGCTTGCCAAACGCTGCCCAACCTAACTGTATTCTTCGATCAGCTTCTCTCTCGCAATTGTTCTTACCAAGCTGAATAGTCTGCCCTAGGTAGATATATTCACTAACAGCTTCGAGAGAGGAGCCGTCTACGTATATCGGGCCCGGCACGACGTGATTGTTGAACATGACCTTAGTCTTGCTCAAGTTCATACCGAGACCGACACGCCGCGAAGATTCACCCAGGCTTTTCAACATCTCGGCTAGCTGTTCCAGGGACTCTGCCATGATGATAATATCGTCAGCGAATCTGAGGTGCGTTATGTACTCGCCGTTTATATTGACTCCAAAGCCAGTCCAATCCAGGGTTTTGAAGACATCTTCCAATGCATTGGTGAACAGTTTTGGGGATATAACATCCCCCTGCCTTACTCCCCTGCGAAGTTGGATCGCTTTTGTTTTGCACTTCTGGATTTGAACAGTCATTGTAGCAGCGGTATATAGACATCTTAGCACCTCAATGTATCTCCAATCGATATGGCATCGCTGCAGTGCGTCCAGAACTGCCCAGGTTTCAATTGAGTCGAAGGCTTTCTCGTAGTCCACAAAAGCCAAACACAGCGGTCGATTGTATTCCTCTGTTTTCTGTATAATCTGTCGAACAGTATGGATGTGGTCTACGGTGCTGTAGCCTGATCGAAAACCGGCTTGTTCTGGCGGCTGGAATTCATCAAGTCTTCTGGCGAGACGGTTCGTCAGAACTCTGGAGAACAGTTTGTACACGTGGCTCAATAGTGAGATCGGTCTATAGTTCTTCAATAGAGTTCGATCTCCCTTCTTGAAGAACAGTACCACGTCACTCTTGCTCCACGATTCCGGGGTCTTCCCATGTTGGATGACGGAATTAAACAGATTTGCTAGCTCTTTTAGTACTGGGGTTCCGCCTGCTTTAAGCAGTTCTGTAGTAATTCCATCACTACCCGGAGCTTTGTTGTTTTTAAGTTGCTCCAAAGCCATCCTAATCTCGCTGAGATAAATGTCTGGGAGCTCCTCAGTGTAATGTCGCATTAGAGGGGCTCGCTGGTCAACAATAGGGTCGCAGGGTTTCCCTGATTTCGACGAATATAATTGCTCGTAAAAGTTCTCAACTTCCTCGAGTATCTCAAGCCTAGAGGTAACGATTCTACCATCCGCTTTTTTGAGTTTCGTCAGATGAGGCTTTCCTAACTTGCGAGCGAAAACTTTCGATCCCCGATTCTGCATGATCGCATCCTGAATGGCGCGTGTATTTGAGCGACGGAAATCGCGTCGCGTCAGCTTTTTAATGGTTAGGTTTAATGCCTTCATCTCTGTTGAAGATGATGGTGGTAGTTCTCTTCTCTTTCTCATTAACTCAAGAGTCTCAGCTGATAGTTTCGGCGCATTATCTCGTCGCTTCGCAGGAAAATATTTAGGCGAAACATCATGCAGCGATTCAACCAAGTCATCGGCTCTCTGGTCGATATTAACGGTGGTGTCCAGTGCGTCAAATCGATTTTGAAGTTCAATCTGGTACATTTGAGAGTTACTAGTAACTTGAAACGTCGTAGGTCGAAGAGTAGACCTTATCATTCGCGTCCTCTCAGCTTTCAGGTTGATATTTAAGGTACCTCGTATAAGTCGGTGATCACTCCCGGTATTGAACCTATTGATCACTGAGATATCGCTAAATATGTGCCGTTTATTTGATAAGACAAAGTCTATCTCGTTTCTCGTTACATTGTCGGGGCTACGCCAGGTCCATCTCTTTTGGGGCTTCTTTTGAAAGAATGAGTTCATTAAAAAGAGTCCCTGGGATTCGAGGAAGTTCGCTAGCATTTGCCCCCTTTGGTTTCTATCGCCCAAGCCGAAAAGTCCAATGTAAGATTCGCCACTTCTTTGTACTCCCACTTTAGCATTGAAGTCTCCCATAACTATGTTATAGTGAGCCCTCTGGGTATTATTGAGGGCTTTGGTGATATATTCGTACGTAGCTTCCGCCTCGTCGTCAGAGTGTGTCGAGGTCGGCGCGTATACCTGTACAATTTTCAAGGCGTATCTGTTCGATAGCTTGAGGACAAGGTAAGCCACCCTGTTCGAAACACTACTGATTTCCACAACATTGCTTATGAGAGACTTGTGGACCAAAAATCCGACTCCTCCCTGGGAGATTTGATCTCCTTCACGGAAGTAGAGTAAGTTGCCTGAATCCAAGGTTATCGTGTCTTCCCCCTTTCTTCGGACTTCGGATAAACCAAGAATATGCCATTTAATGTGACTTAACTCTACTTCTAGTTGGGCGAGATGTTCGTCCAGTCTCATCGAACGTCCATTATACGTTGCCAAAATCATCGTTTATGGTAGCCTGCCGTAACCCGGAGATTCTTAGCACCCCCCGACCCACCGACACCACGACCGCTACCTTGGTCAGGTCTAGCGGGTCTGCCGAGAACTGGGGGCCTATTTTTACTTCGCACACTCATAGGTTGTAGATGCCCAATACTCGCCACGCTGGGCAGGCGTGTTGGCGAGCGCAGTTGATGTTAATTTTATATAAAAGAGGGGATGCTGCTGCCCATCCATCTTAATTTGCCCCTTAGTCGCCTCTTACGACACCCACGGGGAGGCATGTCCATCGGTATGTATGTTCCTCAGAAACAGGTGGAGGAGGATATCACGCAAAAATTAGTATTAGATACTCAGATGTACAGTGAGTGAGAATTTATAGTGAAATTTAAAAAAATGTAAATTGTATGAAAATTTGAAATTATATGTGTAGTTTATTTCATACTAAATGAGCGCATACCACATAGTGCCCGCAGACTTACGTTTAATAACTTTTATAAGTTGTTCTTTCCCGTTTACCGTACTAGCATATATATAAGTATATTTTGTTTCGGACAAAAAACCAACAAAACCAACAAAAAATCGGAAAGTAAAACTTTATTAGTATTAAATTCAAAAAATATTATTCAAAATAAAAATACATGATTATACACGGTTCACTAAAGCTCAAGCCTCAGTCTTAGAAGAACCGACGCAAGAAACTGTAGTAAAGATTTTACCATGGATTATACTTTTTTAAATTATTTAGAATAGGCCCTAACATAATCATGAATATATAACATTTGTCTACTCCTATGTATTCTCACAGTCGCCCAATCATTAAATGACAAGAAACCCCCAGAATTCATTTTAGAAGTAAATATAGCTTAGTTGTGGAATTAACTAATAAATGTATGTTAAAATAACCACATCTAACTATAAATTTATTAGATTCAATTAATTTTACAAGCACAAGTTTCTATGATAATTTGCGAAAGAAGCTCACAATATCCTTACGTTTTTTAAATCTGTAAGATTTTTTCAAATTGATTAAAGAGTCGCCACGAATTACTTTCCCTGTTGAATTATTTAAATAAAAAATCCCCTCAGAGCTTCGAATCCAGTGCTCTGTAATATAAAGTATACCAATATTATTACTAATCAAGAATAACTCAATTTCCAAATCTTTATTAAGCATACCCTGCATGTTTTGATACACTAAGTTTGTATCATTATCGTAACAAATTGTATTAACGTTTAAATTATTATTACTTTGACTTTTATTACCACAGGATATATTACCAGAGATGTCCTGCTTTGTCTTACTATTAAATTTAAATTAATTGGAACAGATTCAAAAGAACAAGGCAAAATATACTGTTTGAGAGGAACAGTTGTACTTATAGCCATAGTACTGGATAAATTAATAATTTAAATTAAAACCGTTTGATAAGAATTTCTCATTTAGAATTTCTCAGTGATATAATATTTAATATCTTAACTTTAAAATTTTAACGTTAATTTAAGGCACCGTGTCAATGAAGACGTTTACCCTTCCAACTTTATAACCGCGACCAAAAGAGTTCTGAAGAATATTAAACTCAATTATTTTTTATTTCATAATCAAAAGTTAATCAAAAACAGAAAACAGACACTGAAAAGAAATTAAGAGAGGTCACTTCACACTTCTTTATAAATATCTGAAGTAAGACTGATTGTAGGTTGTTTTATGTAAAAAAATCTATCTAGTAATCTATCTATAAATCTGTCTAGTGCGAGCTGTAAACGCGTACTGAAACTTCCGTAACAAATTCAAGAGGTCATACGTCGATGGAAAGTAGAAATTATGAAAGTTGACAAACTTAAATTTGCGAACGTATGCACTTGTTTTGTATGAAATAAAATGATCTATAGGTATATAAATTTTGTTGAAGTTTTCAAGTTTTGGCTCGAGTTTGGGCCGAAAGCGGAGAACGGAGAGTTTCTTTTTCCTTACTCTTCTATACGAGGTGAAATAAATCATGAAGCTAAAAATTTATATGGCCGATTGATAACGATAGAAGTACATATATATTTAAATGAAAGTATCTGCGCATAATTCTACACAATGTATTGCTTAATATGTTTAAAATTTAATATATTTGGGAGTAATATGTAAATTTTTTGTTTTAGTATCAAGTTGCTAGGACAAATTAATAGAAAAAAAGTTAATATATTCATGTACTCGGGTTCTCGATAAGCATAAAACTGATTCAAGAGTTATTTATCTCGTAGCTTGCTCGATCAGTTTAATAATGAAATCTCATGTTTAAAATGAGGACAGCAATTTACTAAAGAGTCGAATAAATCTGAGCAGTCAGCTTTTTGAGAAATGACTAGCTTAACGCTTACTTTTTTGTTTCTGGAACAATGGTGTAATTAAAAATTCTTTCTATTTCTGCGCTAAACCTTTTTTGGCTATTACAATGTAAATAGGTTTGTAAATATACTACACGTTATAAAGATAGGTTACCTTTATTATATTCCATTTACTATGCGGAAAGGTACACAACAAGCTAAACAGAGCTACGACAATAAGACTAAGTAAACAAACATATGCTCCTTCTATATTCTATAAACACAAAATTCACTTAGCACGTTACAAATGTCTACATAGTATAAAACTTGCAGAAGCTGCTACAACATGCTATCGTAGATGTTTTGAGATGGCATAACATCACAGAGAATCAAATCTTTTAGTTCTCGTTAAGAATATTGCAGCGCTGGGTATTGGCACTCAATAAGCAAAATTAGGATGAGAGTACAACAGGAGGGATCCAAGCTATATTATTGACTATTTACCAAAATGTGGACATAAAAAAAATAAAATATCTATACAAAAAATAATTATTACAGCTTAAGCTTAATGGGTTAAGCAAACAGAATTTCCATTAAATAACAATTTTAACCTTTTCATATTTGAAAAGTCTATATTTCGGGGTACTGATGAAGATATTTGCTAATCAATTAATAGCGATGACGGCGCAGCTTTATCTGTTCGCCGTCTCACTGTTTGTTATTAGGCTAATGGACCGACCAACTCGCCTACTACCTATCAATCAATACCCTTTTTATCGTTTCATCTGAAAAATGTTAGCTGAAACAATATTTAGATTTAATAGCTACTAGAGAGCAAAGGTATCTAAGGTAAAGTTATCAAAGTCTATATATGTCATAAATATCATGTGTACATATATTTAACGTAGAATATCAAATAGTAAATCGTGTTGGATAAATTATTAGTTTAAAATATGAGTTATCAGACACCACCAAATAAAGTTCTCTTCTCTACTAAAATAAGTCTAACAAGCCCTGATTCTATGGTTTAGTTAATAAGGATATCAGAATTTTGCGTCTCACCTTCGTATATATTTATTATTATTATATTGTCTTCAGATCTTCTCAAGTTTTGTTATATAGTTCATAAGTTATTTAGTTGTATTTTCAAAAATATAAAGCCAATATTGGCGACAGTGATTTCCATCATCAGAATAACAAAAACAGTAACCAAAATGCCCGCCGTTTTATTTACCCAACTAAGCTCTCCATATGTTTTAAGTGTTATTGAAATGGTTCGATCGACTAAACTAATTTCGATACCATTTGAATATAGTATGTAAATTGTAAATATTTGTACATGTTAGTTTAATATCATTACAAACATAGTTCAAGGCAAACGCTATTTGAATTTGATATTGTCAATTTGAAATTATGAGTTGTTTGTTAGCCTGGAAGATAAATTACCCTGGACTGGTAATTTAACTTTATTATTTTTTATTTTATTTAGAAATAATAAAATTAACGTTTTCTTCCATCGCCGTTATGGTGCAATCGGATAGCCACTGACTCTAAGCGCGATAGTCGTTGGTTCGATATTGGCTCAGGAGAATCATTATAACTTAATGGGCCATATGATTCCCTTGAGTTGTTAACAAAGTTCCGCCACGAGTGGCCGTGCAATAATTCGTGTTCAGAAAGAAAACAGAATTCTGTCACTAGCTTTTCTGTGCTTATCCCTCTGGGCAGGAAAAATCAGGAAGCCAAAATAAATATATGTAAATACATACGTAATAAGCACTTAAAAGTAAAAGAGGTTACTGTGAATAAATGTTAACATTATTGGTTTATTATTGTTACATATCATCCAGACCGCTAGTTGAACGCCATTAATTGAACGGCTAATTAAAGTAATTTTCTATGATATAATATATACAAATAATATATATAAAGGTACAGATGAAAAAGTTCCTTTACCCTATCTGCCAAAAAATAGCGGATATGTGTAAGTAAAAATGTTTTACAATAATGTGTGAACTTACAGGGGGAAATTGGAAATGAAAAGTTTCCTATAAATCTGTACAAAACCTAATATAATATAATATCTATACAATACAATAGTAATATAGTGTATATAAAAGAAAATAAAATGAAACTTATAAAATTTGTGTAATCGTATAATATGTTAGATGCAAGTCGGATTGAGATAGTTGATGTAATCAAGTTATAATTATAAAATACTTACTTTAACTTGAGTAAGCCGTGGGGAACACCTTATCAGAAGCGTTAGGCGATAATCTTATTTACGTTCATCCCAATATTGCATGTAATCAGAATTTATATTATTATATTTAAATATATTCTTTATTTCCAAATACATATATTGAAAATGTAACTGATCGCTGTCTGTGCATGGAAAATATATTTTAAAACTATTATTCGGGATATTTATCAATGTCATATCAATCAATAGAACTCAAAACAATATTTTATACATTTTTAGTACCAGCATCCCAGCAACGACTTACAATTGTATCATGTTAAGCCTCACTTAATATATAGAGATTTTTGTATTTAAATCAAATAAAAAGAGATCATATTAATTAAAAATATACTAGGAAACTGGTATAAATTTAATTTGTTTTATTGAATTGGCTTTCCTACTTAGACAGAGTTGCAGGCGCAGCTAGTTTTTACGTATAATCTGACATTTAATTTTATTCGAATAAGTTTTTATATTTAATTTTCTTTCTATTATTAATGTAAGAATACAGAAACAAAACCTAAAAACACAGCTAAAATATGCAAATCTCTATTTAGTAGTCCCTTACCGAACTCATGGGCCTACTTTGTATAATAAGATAATCTAATTAAATCAATCTATATACAGTACCAATTACGTTTCAATACGTCCGATGAAAACATAAACGTTACTTGAAACGTGAAATTGGCTATTAGAATACGGCTGGTAAGTTATCATAATATTGTATTATATACCGAATTATAATGAATAAATTATTCCATTTATTCATTATATACTGCTGCAACTTTTGGTTTTATTTTATATATTGTATAATTTTACCCTGACATATATGCCTATAGTGAAGGAAGAGAGAGACTCAGCTAATCAACAGTCTTGTTTCTGTTCGTTTGTCTGTAATGTTTGTTGGATGGCGCAAACGATGACAGGTCATACTTTTGTCTATTCATATCAAGAAACCTATTTTTTTATATAAAAAAGCTAACCTAAATTGACTAGAATCGAATTCACTACCCATCATGAATGAGTAGTCTTTAATTACGTCACAATATCCAATGTGCTATTTCCACTCGGTTGAAACTTTGTTGTATAAACAGCTTATAGATTAAATGCAATTTGCATAATATGTTTACGCTGTGCACTGGGGAGTGAGAAAGGACAACAGGCGAATATACGTACATGTATTAACTATAGTGTACAATTTTGTACTTATATAAGAAAAATAATTATTATATTATATTATCTATTTAAGATTATGTTTTGGTATAATTCAGCTCCAACGGCCAAAATCAAAAGTTTTTTGAAAGTTATATATTATTTGCAGCTTCACGCTGATGTCCTCGCATATCGCACGGTCTCTGGTTTTGCTAACCACTTAAACTTGGAAACAAATGGTATTTGTTGAGTGGCGGAACTCAACGACGCACTTATCAAGAGTATCTTATCAAGACGTTGAATTTAAAATAATTAATTACCTCGAGTGAAGATTGGACGCAAATATTAACTTATGTACAAACATGTAATATATTATACCAAGTGAAATATTAATTTACTTCATGTTATATAATGAAGAGGCTGTAAGAATGTTGTAATAAGGAGTTTATAAATCTAACGTAATAGGAAACGTTATTTATAAATATTTACATACAAGTAAAGTAATATTTAATAAAGTTAAACTACGAAAATTCTATATTATAAAGTTTGGGAATGAATGCATTATTTAAAGTTAGCCATACAAAGTTATGAGCTATCAGAATTTTCATTTCGTTCTCTCTGTATGAATTCTAGATCACATTTTGGATACGTTTAAATTGAGAAACTTGCCAACTCTCGCATGCACGCTTTCTACTTAAGCGCTCCTTTTCTTAAATAGATATAAAAGTTTGGAGGTATATAAAATAGTTATTTGTTTCAACTGAAATGTAATTCAAAGTTATTCAACCTTGAGGCAATTTCGGGACATAACCGTTCATACAAACGTATTTTTTTAATATTATTTATTTAATAAGCATAAAAAATTATACAATGTTTATGTTTTGTACGCACTTTAAAGATTTTTAAAGTTAATTTAACTATTCTTCTCATCTATTTCATTTAATTTTTGAAGTTCCATACCCCAAAAGGAAAAACAGAACAGTTAGCGACCATTTGTTTTAGGAACGAGTGGAGGTAAAAAAGTAAAATAAACATCAAATATCTAGGGAAATTAAATTTCGAAGTCAAACGTTGCTTCGTTTTTGAAGCATATTGTTTAAAATTCACCACGTGATCGAAATCTATACCTATACCTATTTATTACCCATATTCCCATTAAATTATTCCCATAGAATTAGTTCCCATCAACTATGAAATTGGGCAAGAAGTGAGTGAGAATTCGCAATTTACAAGTCTATTACAAAAAAAAACCATTACACATTTATATCCTGAGTTTATTTCATACATAATGAGTGCATACCTGCACATTTACATTTGTCAACTTTAATAATATGTGCTTTCCATTGACCTACAATCATTAAATTGCTATAGAATACTCGGTGCATGACAAGTAGTACGATTCGCACTTGACCGATATTTTTTACCTTTACTTCATTTTTATAGTACCTAGCACTCAGGTATGGATTCAATTGGTACGGTTCATTACATTGGTTGTATAGTAATTTTTTTGAGAAAGGCTATATAGAGTCACCTCCGGGACTTAAAATATGTGCCATACACTACTTTTAATTATCACTATTTGAACACGAAAGCGAAGCGTTAAAAGTCAACTTTTATATCAATATTAATTATACTTGGTAATACTTAATACAACTTAACATATTGTTAATGAAATAATATGATGGTGTGCAACTACAATAATATTACTAAACAAGCAACATCCAAAAGAAAAATAAATAAATGAAAAAAATATATTACGAAAAGACGATCTCTTTTTGGTAGACGCTTTATAAAATATCTACATTGGTTATATTTCTCAACGGCGGTCGTAAAGGGGAACGCAGTCTCAGTTGGATTAAGGCTTTGAGATTAGGATTTCAGGTCAGCAAGTCACTCACAAATCCGGAGGCGATTTTAGTTACAATTGTAAGTACATAATATCAGTACCAATTTCATGATTGTATGTATTCCGCTGTGGAAAATATTACTTAATAATAAATCATCGTAAAAAGTGTATAAAAATTTACCTTTCAATTTACACACACATTCAAATTTACAACCTTAAATTTACACTTAAATTTACAGTCGTATGTACTGATTTTGTATGAAATAAACTACAAATATAAGTTTGTTATGGTTTTATTCTGTGTTAATCTTATTGATTATAAATTTTGATATTTTCTCACCTCTCGTCAAACTTCATAAGTCTAGTCAACGTCAAGAACAACTTCAAAAAATCGACAAATTTAAATTTGCATAAGCATAAGCATAAGTTTGTAATGGCTATCTTCTGGGATATACCTATAAATATCCAATTTTCGAAGTTTTTCCTTTGTTAGTACTACAAGTTCTTAGTCTTCTTAGTTCTTCTTCTTTTGATTGCGTTGACATAAAAGTTTTATTTTTTCTGTGCTTCAGGAAGCTTGAGCTTCAGCTTGATTCTTCAACGTCATATGGAGAAAATTGTCTTGACAGACGGACAGACAGAAGGACAACAAAGTCCGTTTTTTTCATTTTCAGGTACGAAACCCTAAAAACGTAAATTTGTTTGTAAGTTCTTGCAATCAGACAGATTGCAATCTGTATGTGTTCAAATCCATTTTAGTTAATTTTGTCCACCTCAATTATCCCGCATATAATAGGATATGCAGAGAGAGCCTTGGTGGAAAAACACACCATTCCCTACTCTTCGGATACTTGTCTAGGTTTTCTAGGCTTAGTAAATTCAAATTCAAATAATTTTATTCAAAGTAAGAATACATGATTAATTTTTTGAACGTCAAAAACATTACCACCAGTTCACTAAAATTAATGCCTCAGACCTGAGAAGAACCGGCGCAAGAAACTCAACTATAAAAAAATATATCCATATTTTTTTATAGTCACTTACAATTATTCATTGTTGACAATGATACGCTTGAGATAGACTGGAGCGAGCACTTCATTCCCAAGATGTGTTAACATTTACAAAATCATCAATCAATCAATCAATCAGTAGCTAAAGTCAAACCGCATTATGTTTTAATAGAATAAAAAAAGGTAAGATGAAAGTGCCATCGACGTCGTAACCATCAAGCCGTACAGTAAAATACTCTTCAATTGCGCCACGACGGTCTCATTTAGTTGCATGTTAATGTTAACAAAGACTCAACTCACTCACTCAACTCAATAACCTGATTTGTAGTCAAAAATTTAAAGGCCTCTAGAAACCTTAGTACAAAATTTACTAATATCTGTTATGCCCATTGATTTATCTTTCATAAATATTTTATAATATGGCAATACTTATTTCTCTATAACATTAAAATGAAATATATAAACAATTATATTATAGTCGTCGTTTCAGTTTCACCACAGAGGTGATATAGTAGCGTGAGGCATCGTAAAAAGTGTATCGAAACGTTAAGGCGTAATCAAATGGCGAACTTGCAAAATTAATTCAACAGTAGATCAGAGGGGAACAAATTACATCAGTCTTAGTTTCGAGGTACAGTAATGTATCCGAATTCTAAAAGAGGGCTTTGCTACAGTATGAGAATTTACCATTTAAGGAAAATGGAGTTTTAGTGTAATTTGTCTTGTAAGTCGTTCGATCGGCTTTCAAATACCGGCTTTTAAACGATTTACTGGTAATAATAAAGCCTACACAAAAATAAACCAAAAATGTTTTGGAACATAATATTCGCATGTAAATATTAATAAAACTTGCGTAATGCATCAGTCGTCTTTTGTTATTACATTATTTATTCAATATGTTGAAAAACATCTTGAAAAAATAAATAGGATTTTAAAAATGGAACGTGCGAACTTTTACGAAATTGTACGAATATTTCCGTGTATAGAATGTAAATGCATAATAATATGTTATCTTACACTTGTTACTCGTTTTACTAAGCTGCGAGTAAAAAAACGCAATTAGTAGTCATTTATTATTTTTAATGGCACGAGAAACCTAGCCGTGGCTTTTACAAAAGAATTTTCACAATAAAATTAATGTTAGTAATTGCAGACAACTAATATGAATATGAATGAGATTCACGCTATGGCGATGTACAACAATAGCTGCAATTACAGCTACACTCCGCCCCGACCGGGAACTTGTATGGGAATATATAATGATGTCCGATGACCACACTCGTAATGTATTATGAATCTGCAATTATTTCATGTAAATCAGTAAGGTAGTGCGCATATTTTGTATATACATATATATTACATATGTTAATAATTATAATTGTATTTTGTATATACATATATATTACATATGTAATATATATGTATATACAAAACTACACAAGTAATAATAATACACAAAATATTGTACTGTCCGTGTTTTTCAATCTATACGTTTAGCTTGGATTTACTAAAGTACAATTGTCTCATCATTTATTTCAGGTTTTTTCTTCTTGGTTTCTGTGATAATATAGGTCAAGTGCGAGTGATACCCGCATCGAGGGTTCCGTAACAATTCCATGATTTTAGGTCATGGTTCTTTGTATGTGTTGTATATTCGTAAGTATTAGTTTTTTAGTATTAGTAATTCTAAATCGACGAGATATTCCCTACAGGTTTTGATAACGCAGTGAATTTCATACAAATGCCTCAAAATGGAAGCATAAATGCTCGTATATTTAGATTACGTTGAATTAAAAGTTTTAATTTTTCTTTTCTTTAAGGACCCATAGATATTTGACATTAATATCAACTTGATTTGACCTCTACGTGATTTTGAGAAATTCATCATAACACCGAAAGACAGACGGACAGCTGACAGATAAAAAATTATCCTATAAGACTTTAATTTTTTTCTATTGAGGCACAGAACCCTAAAAATGGAATTTATGAAAAGCAATATTTGAATAGAACATCAGGATGTTCACATTACAAACATATAAAAATTTTAACTTTAATGTGAAAAGTTTGCTAACGACAAAAAATTTAAATTGTATCAATTGTATAAAATTTCGACGTAGCTTCTGTGGCCTTATTGCCTAGATACTTGGATTGCCTGGACTTGGAAGAAATGCAAGTTTGAGTAAAAATTTTATACGTTCCTAATTTTTTTTTCATCTTTTAAATTAATTACAGTTATTGAACTCACTTACCCCCTGGGATATGTGTATGGTGTTTCAATATGTATCTTCGTATTTAAAAATGGTGACACTATTGTACTGATACTGCAAGAACGTAAATAAATTGTATGGAATGAGAAACCTTTTTTTTATATACAATGTAATTTCCTTTGAAGGAATAAAAAAATTCGAATTCGTAACAATTCATTCATAAAGCTTTGAATATTGTCACGAAAGCATTATAAATTGGATTACGTCACATTTTACGATCTTGAAAAGGAATTCTACAGAATTTACATTTCATTTCTTTTAAGTATTTTATACTTTAAGCTTACTTGGGGTAGAATAATTATTTTTATATAATCGAATTTTCTTATTCATTTCTTGCTTACAAATGTTTCTAAGTCAGATCATTAAATAATTTAATTATAATTATAAATACAATTTCAATATGAAATTTGAAAATTTATTGCTTTTAGACACTTGTGCTAGTAACGCACAGTAACAGTGTTATTGTTTTAATGAAAACAAATTACATACTTATTTATAAACAATTTTAAATTGAGTTAATGAAGAATTTATTTGCTCGTGACATTACAAGCGTTAAGCATATTTAAAATAGATGACTAAGTTCTATTGTTACAATCATGATTAATGTACATTTGTGTCATGTCCCTTGATTATATACGTTTGATTGACGATTATCCACATTAGCGATACAGTATATCTAACTGTTTTTGTCTATTCTATATGAAATTTAGCAAATTGTTATATTATAATTGAAGTATATATCCTACTTTAATATGTTAGTAACTATCATAATTATTAATATCATAATTTATTTAGTATATGTTAATATTGAAACAATTTAATAATAAAATTCTAATTTTATTACAAGACAAAATGTGTAAAGTTATTTGTTAATTAAAAATTGATTATTGCGACGAACAAATGTTGTATAAATTTGTTTGACGCGATAAACAATTCACAAACGAAACATAAAATTAATTCAATGACAGAAGAACCCAAAACATAAATAGTACAGGCCTCGGCAGACCAAAGGTTAAAATTATCATCTGGAGCGGTGACGAAGCAAGGGAGGCCTTGCTTTGATGCTTCGTGAATAGTAACTTTATTTTGAAAATTTCCATGTTTCAATAATTAACTTTGAAAAGTTTGCGTTCCACATTTTTTTAAGGTTAGATGACATTTCAATTTCTATGTTATATATAGATTGTTCTTTTTTATGAATTCATTATTTATCAGAATATATTTTATGACTTATTTATTTGTCTTTGTATTATACTTATACAAATGTCAATATAAAAGAAAAAAATACAGATAAAAGTAACTTATTACTATATTTCTGCTTATATCAAACATAGGTTACGAATGTGGATCCATTATGTAACCTATGAAAGCTATTTTAGATTCTCTCTTTAGCACACTGTACCGTTAAAATGAAAATATTAATTATCGTTTGAGTATGCTACACTGTAAAGTGCACCATAACAAACTACGGTGACCACTTTCAAAGGCGCGTTTAATATAATGAGTGTATCATAATATATGTGGTTTGGTAAAATTGACATTTGTGGCTTTATTTTTCGTACTGTTATATATATATATATATATATATATGTGTTATATATGTATATATATATATATATATATATATATATATATATATATATATATATATATATATATATATATATATATATATATATATATATATATATATATACACATGTGTATATGTATATAATATTGCATAATATCACATCTTCTTCTTTGTGTGCCTCTTCAGTTCTGAAGGTCAGACGCTAGCTTCCTTAGCTTTTTTCTGTCCAATGCTAGGCAAAATAGTTGTTCCACGGATTTCATCCATTCCCTGATGTTAGACAACCACTATAATATATAATATCACATAACAAAACGATACTTGGTGTACTTCCATACAGTACAATGTATGATAACAAAAGATTAATAAAAATAAGAAACACATCACAGATAAGACTAATAAGCAACTGCAATTCAAATACAAAATCAATTTATTTCTATTACAGCATAAATTCAATTTCATCATGTGATCAAAAATCTAATACCTGTCTGAATCGATAAGTAACAACATTTGTTTTGTACTGAATTTGAAGCCATCATTTTAGCAAAAACAGTACACGTTGGTCTAAATAAGAAATAACTTATTTACGATTACTATCAACATCAACAGATATTACTATTTATTGCTTAATATTGTTAAAGAATTAAGGAGATTAGAAAGTTTTACGCTTGATAAGCTCTAATAGTGCGACTACTTACTGCCATGTGTGGTAAATGGATGGTTAAGTTCGAATCAATAAAGTTTAACGCTTACTCTAGTTCACTTAGTTTTCAAGCGCCACGTAGCACTAAATCCTAGCAAAATTTCACAACATTTTACTAGTTTACGTTGGATATTTAAAACCTTAACTAAAATCGTTTTAATATAAGCCAATACTAACTATAGTATTAAAGTATAAAACATTTTAAACTGGGTAACTTCCTTACCTATAAAGTTTTTATTATTAAAATACTTTAAAGGACATTCCCAGCAAATATTATCTAGGAAAACAAAAGCACAGTCATATTCTAATTATAGTTGCCCACAGTTTGTTAAATAAATACTATTGCAGCTATCAACTTATTTGAAAACTGTCTCGCTAATAGTATGTACGTGAAATTACATAATATATATACGAAAATGTAATTCGAGATTCATTTAAATTTAAAATAAGTATAAAACATTGAAAATGAGATTACTTTATTATGACACTTGTTTAATTGCTTACATAACAATATTGAGCACGTTTGCCAATGAAATCCCGATGTAATTTCGTACTTGATTAAAGCAGCAAATATTATGCTATTTGTACAAAGTATATAAATAAACTGAAAATCTATTTTAACGAGCGACCAAAAATACCGACAATACAGAAGGATTTATTTGATCTGTGTCAAAAACAAAGCGAAAATTAAATCTATGCGAAAACTGAAAACCGAGTATTAAAAATGGACATAGCTGTAGTACAGACGTATCAAATACCAGTGTTATTTTTGTGCCACTGCAATTATAGATTTTTCAATATCGTGTTCATCGATTTATTATTGTGTAACCGGCACGGTCTAGTGCACGCGAAGATTGCACAGATTTAAACAGGCAGAATGAAAATCTATGGTGGAACAGAAAGAGGTTTAAGGCTGGCCAAGATAAGAAGAATTTGTCTTTTAATGATTTCGTAATTTGTGCAATTTATTAAAATTTCCCAAATTAATTAACGTTAATAAATATGTATATAAATAGAAAATCTTATTGGATTAAGATCATGTTTATGGTACATAAAAAGATGCTACTCTTAAATAGGTAGCGCGTACTTTACTACATAAGATATCGAGCTATATTCGCAAAATATTGCCTCTTGGCAAACAATATACATATTATGACAATGCCGCAGTACCTCTTCAACTGTCTCATAATTTATCATTTCATTGTCTTAAGCATACAAAACAGGCTAAAATCTCATTTAAATTTAGTAATGCTAACCTAAAAAATTTGCTTAATTTTTAATATTTGAAAAACTAAGGCTTAGTTAGGTTTTATTACAAATATTTCGAATTTTGCGAAAGACGAGAGACATCCTATTGAACCTCAGTGTCACTTCAGACAAATGGTCCTCCTTAGTTATTGAAGTAGAAGGACATTTTATATTAAATCACGATGCCTAACGCTATATTGCGTCTTATGAAATACGACAAATCCAAAATAATTTAAGCAAACATATCTGTCTAAGTAGCGTTCGAATGTATAACTAATATGTATATGCAATCGAGCATGATTGATCAGATTACGCAGTATGCTATAATGGCTTAACATAAAACTAATGAAAATTATTATTTGAACACTTTTTGATACAATTCAATGGAAATTCAATCAAAACATTTTGTACTAAAATATACAATACATATGAAAATATGATTTATGTTCTCATTGAATCATGCAGCATCGTTCAACCAAGCTGATAAATTACAAAATGTAATGGTGGTGTAACGCGACTATATTTAATAGAAGATATTATGCTAAGATTGCATTTGTAAAGCAATATGTTGCAGATCCTTCGAATTATTACTTACGCATAGGCTAAGACACTAATTACTTTATCAATTTATAAAATATCGGTCAAGTGCGAGTAGTACTCGCGCACCGAGGGTTACGTTAAATTGACAAGCTTAAATTTTCATTCGTATCCACTCATTTCGTATAAGTACAAATACAAATAACTACAAATATATTTTTGTTATGGTTTATTTCTGCATTAAACTTATAAATGATCAAATTTGAGATTATATCCTTTATACGTAAACTGTAAGTTAAGTCTAGGTTAATGAAATACAACTAATAAAAGTCGATAAACTTAAGTTTGCGGTCGTACGCACTCATTTTGTATGAAATGAACTACAGTATAAGTTTGGAATGGTTTTTTTCTGGGATATATTATATATAAATATATTATTACTATAAATTCGATTTTTTTGTAATTTTTCCTTTATTTTTACTATAAGCTCTAACTTATTTAACTCCAAATTTCAGAACTCTGGGATGACGGGAAGTTCCCTGTAAGTTTTTATTGCGCAACGATTTTCATACAAAATGCAATAAAATTAAGCATAAACTATAATAACATAGTAGTTTAATTTTTACTGTGTTTTAAAAAGTGATTGACATAAATGTTTAATATCAATTTCAGCTTGATTCTTCCAAGTGATTTGGAGAAAATGGTCTTTACAGATAGGCAGACAGACAGACAGACAGACGGACAACAGAGTGAAGCTGTAAGTTCTTTTTATGTACGGATAGCTTAAAAAAATCAGTATCACGTAGTATAGTAGTATATGACTTGTCCCGAGTCCCGCATATATGCCGAGAAAACCTAGTGTTAGAACACGCAGCTCCACCTTATTTTCGAGACGTTACGTCAACCAGTGCAGTGAAGTGAAAATAATTTTAATATCATTATTCCCATGTATCTGTGTTCATATATGTCAGAAATCGAGTAAGAGACTTGCTGTTCAATTATGCTTATAAGAAAAGTTCCATATTTATAACTCACGTGTCGGTAAGTATGTTGAAAAAAGTTTCAAATATTTACAATCATAAAAATATATTTTGTGTCAAGTAACGAGATTCAATTTCCAATGAGCGTAACTTTAGCGAGAATATATTATATTTAAGTATCGTTAAATAATCTGAATAGATGTTCTTAGAAATATAAAGTCACCATTTTAATAAGCGACAAAGATAATGTTAGAAAAAATACTTAATGAAAACATATAAAAACTTAAACGCAGTGGGATTTGAACCCGCACCTAATGAAAACCTTAAAATGGAGATGCAGGATCAAATTTCGCTTCGTTCAAATTTTATATGTTTTCTTAAGTATTTCTTCTATCCTTAGTGTGGATTAACACTTTAAAAATCATTAAAATAAAGATAATGTTATTCTAAATTCATACTTTATACCTAACAATCTAGTATCAACGCCGTACTTTATCTTTGAGCGAAAAATAAAAAATATCATAATAATATAATATATAACAATCTTACATATTCACTTATCCAGAAAACGTCGGTGTCAGCAACCGGAGGAACAGACACTGACGTAACAACCAGGATCGCCAATGCGAAACGAGCAATAGCATGTCTTCGCCTTGTATGGCAGTGTAAACGCCTCTCTAAGAGAGTTATACTTAAGATCTTCTATTCCAACGTGAAAATAGTAATGCTCCATGGGTGCAAGACATGGGAGAGTACGACAGACCTAGGAAGTATCGGATTTTAATTAACCGCTGCCAGATTCTTGCATATTTCTGGGTGTATAATTGGAGATCTCCAATCTTTGAAATATACTCAATGAGGATCCCATAGATGTGCACTTCTTCAAAAATAAAGATTAATATTGCATACTCTCATGCGCCACATTAATTAAATCCGTAGACAAGCCCCCAACTGACAGACTGGTACCCTCAGGGAAGACGAAAGCGTGGACGCCCAAAATAGACTTGGCAGCGAACAGAACATACGAGTATCCAGGGCGCAGTATAACGTAAAGCCTCTGACAGAGTGACATGGCAAAGCATTGGAACAGACATTGAAACACAAATTGACTTAGGCCCCAGAAGACAAGGAAACTTGCCACAGCACCACGATTAGCTCATTATAAATAAATGTTTATGTGTTCCCGCATTGTACCTGCTATTTTTAAGTAAGAACTCGAATTCTGACGAATAAATATGTACGAATACTCGTACGTATGTATATGGTAGTTTAATAATAATAAAGTACTTCTACTTACTATACCGAGTGTTATAATATTGTAAAGTAAATTTATTCCTGGGACAGCTCTGAAGCGGTAAACTTTAAGAGGGATAGAATTATAGGAAAGCTGCTTATATAGTCTGAGTCGCATTAAATTCATCAAAGTTCTGCATTAAAACTACGAACTTAGTCTGCAAACTGCGCCTACATAAATATCATTATAGTTTCGTACTCGGTAAAAACGACAAGTGAAATCTGTCGTATTCAATTTATATTTGTTTTAAGTATAAGCATTATTGAACATTTTAAAATATTATAAATTAAATTTGTAATGTAATATAATTTAGAATTTTCTGACATTTAGTCATATAGAAAGACATTTAGTCATATCTTTAAAGGAGGTGGCAAGATGAAGAAACTTTTAATTTGAGGTTAAATTTAAAAAAATATATTCGAAGAAAATTACCATGGGAAATGGAGTATCACTAGGTTCCCTCAGCCTACAATGCAGGCTATTTCTCTTTCTACCTTTTGCGGGATAAGGCGTGAAGGTGAAAAAATATTTGGCATATCAATAATTCAAACTTTAAAGTAACTTTCTAATGTGGCTAATTTCTACATGAAATGACGATTTCTACGAGAAAATATTAGGGTCAAGCGAATTGTACATATTGTACATACATAATGTGCTAAGAAATGTGCTACTGCAACGTCCATTGTTAGTAACATATCTTAAATATCTATCTTGTTAGAAAGTACTTAAACCAATTTCGCTCATTATACCTTTTTATTAATGTTTCAGAGAAATGTAAAATAATAAAAAAATCTATTAAACAATTAATAAAATATAACGTTTGGAACACATATAACTATCGAAGAGGTAAAAAAATTCTACCTTTAATAATAATATTTCAGCATTATACCAACGTTAAAAAAATCGAGGCGCAGTGGGACAGCGTCTAATAAAACGTGATCATTTTGGATTTTCTTCCCACTTCAGGCAATTAATTGTTTTTGTTTCACCACTCCGCCAAGATAGAGTGCGAGGTCGAGTTTCGCCACTAGACATGCTCGTACAACGTCTCGAATTCGGTTTGAGAGGCGGTTAATGGAGTATCTTGATACTAGGTTCTATATTCCCTGGTATATATAGTAAAGGTAAAAGTAAAAAAATAAAATTATTAAAGTAACTTACTCTCTAAGTATATTTTATTAAAAGAAAAATAATACTAACATTACGCTTAATGTAATGAAACCGAAGTCTACTATCTCTCAGCTTTGATCCTCACAATCCAATATGTTTCGAATGTAAGGGTCCTAAATAATAGAGTCATAACCCCGGTTCTTTGATTCGACGTTCGATAAAGGAGAGTTGATCCGTGGATCTGTGGATGTACTGCTTCAGATTTATTTTCATTATATATTTTGGTATATAAATATATTTATCGATAAGGATAAGCATTAATAATACTTAAGGAAAATATATGTATTCATATAGAGAAAATGTTATTCTCATATATGACATGTTCGCTATATCCGCATCTTTGATCAATCGATAACAACGTGTCCTTTGGTATATATTTAGCATGAACGAGTGCCAATTATTGTACATTATGTTTTATCCAATGAATAATAATCCAGTCTAACAACATATGTATAAGAAGTTACAAAGACTTATTATATAAGATTATTTAGCTTCACGTTGTATCCCGCATATAGCAGGACTTAGCAGAGGCTTAGCTAACTAAACCCTCCGGAAACTAGTGTTAAGACACTAAATTCCCTGCTTTCCGCCTTTGGAGACATTGCATATCAAGTGGCGGAACTGAACGTCACGTTTTGTTTTGTTCACAACTAAGAAAATTAAAATGATTCATTTCCCCCGACCGCAGCTTTACATTCAGACGCTTTGTTGCTGCGCCACGAAGACCCCTATATAGAAATAGATTTCCATTATTTAAATATTATAATCTGAATTTAAACAAGTTTGATAGGTTACTGTTACTTACAGTCACGAGACACACGCACAATATACCTATAAACATATAAACTGAAGTTAGTATAGCAATGCTAACATATATTATATGACATATATTAACATATCAATTTATATGTAGGCAAAGAAAATTAAGTTGTCTAATCAAATTAATCATCAAAGTACAAAGTATATCTTGAAATTTCATCCTGAAATTAGATCATCAAGATCACACGCATTAAGCACGATGAAAAAGCTATTTTAACATTGTACTTAATTTTTTTGGATAAAATTTAATAAATTACATGTCAGATCCCTACAATAATAATACAGGAAGTACATTCAATAATCAAGTATACTCGTATAAAATAATAGAAAGGAAAAAAAGCACTAATGAAATGTCAGAGCTTTACCATAACGTTTCAAAAACGGTTTTTATTGACATTGGAATATTTTTATAGTAATTCTATAAAAATATATATATGTCAAATAAATAATGGATATGTAACAGTATTTCAATATATATTCATTTGTATTTTCTCTATAACAAAATATTTTTGACGATCCAATCGTTGCGTTTTTATCGACGCCATTTGTACGAGTTACGAAGCAATTTGGAACATTTTTAGAGATTTATAAACGTTATTGACGAGCGAGTGTCGTGGTCGGCATGCGTAACGCCTATTAGAATCAAAGTTAAATGGAAAAAATATATGAAAAATACATAGTTCAGTTTATTTGAATAGTAAAAATAACCAGTAATGGCTTCCGTGTATTTTTTATAAATTCAATTTTCATTCAAGGAAATAAATAATATTTAAGAAAAGTATCTAGAACAATTTGCCACCTTGAGATAGTCCACTCAACATGCTTGTAAAGGCCGCCGGTGCCCTAGGTAGGTTACTGCCGGAGGGCCGGACTCTTTATGCAGACAGCTTTATGTTGGCGTATTGAGATCTATGGCGCTGTACGGTGCACCGGTGTGGGTGGATTCTCTCACCGCTTGTAATAGGACCCAACTGCATAAAGCGCAGCGGGTTATAGCAGTGAGAGTCATCCGGGGATACCGTACCGTATCATGGACGGCGGCTACTCTCTTGGCGGGTGATCCACCTTGGGAAGTTGCAGGCGGAAGTGCTTGCTAGAGTGCATGCATTGCGGGCAAGCGAGCGGTTCCGAGGCGAACGACCATCGAGGGAGGATATCGCGCGAATCAGGAAAAGGGCTGACGACGCTCTAATCTTGAGATGGAGGGAGGACTTAGAGTCCCCAGCGGCAGGCCTAGTAACGGTGGAGGCGGTCCGACCTCACCTAAAACGCTGGGTAAGGAGAAAGTTCAGTGTCCTGACGTTCAGGATGGTGCAGGTACTGACGGGGCATGGCTGCTTCGGCAAATACCTGCATCAGATTGCACGTCGGGAGCCGTCGCCGGTGTGTCATGAGTGCAACGCGCCAGTTGACTCGGCACAACACACTTTGGCCGAATAGCCCCGCATGGGCCCCACAACGCTGGGCTTTGATGACTGTAGTGTGTGGTGACCTCTCTCTTTCCAATGTGGTAGGGGCCATGCTGGATTGTGAGAGAAGCTGGTCTGCGATGGTCTCCTTCTGCGAATCTGTTGTCGCATTGAAGGAGGCCGCGGAGCGGGCAAGTGAGTCCAGTGCAAAAGTAGACCCTCTCCGCCGCCGGAGGTCAAGGAGATGGAGAAGGCACTTTCAAGAAGTCCAACTCCCCCTACCCTAGAGTGGATACTACGGGATTCTTGTGATCCTTCTCTTCTAAGTCGTGGAGGCTCCAGATACCCTTGGAACCTCAGAGAACCGTAAAGACGATGGTGGCTCGTAGCAGGCGGGCCTGTCACCGAGGCGTCGTAGTAGAATGCTCAACCGATCCTACGGCGTCTCACAGAGGTGAAGAGGGTTCCGCTGGGTTTTAGTGGGTAGTATCGAGTACTGTACTGTACCGATGAGTCCCACAGTACCACCCATCCCATCAAATGGGTGGTCTGCGTAAAAGGCATTTCCCAGCGAAGAAAAAAAAAAAAAAAAGTCCGCTCAACATAACTAACAATATTCTGGCTGATGCTGAAAAGTAACTAGAGATCCAAATTCTCTGTACCTCACAATATATTTGCTTTATAACATTTTCTCTAACTTAAAAATCATATGCATAAGGCGTTGATTGTTCCACTATTAAAAACATAATGCCAAGAATTCAGGAGAAATGCAATCTGGACACAAAATACTCTCTGCCTATATAGCTTTAGATTTATTATTTTTTTTTAGAATACATAAATGATAAAGTACCGCATGATTATTATAAACTGTATTATTATAAATTGCAGAACGAGAGTGTCTTGTCACTAGGTTCCCTGTGCCTAAGTGGTCCCTGCTATGTGCAGAATGTATCTTGCACATAGCAGGCTGGTAGGTGCATTCGAACGGGCGAAACATTAACTTGTAATATCCTATCTTCATCTCAAATCATTTTGTTTGTTTTGTTTATTATTTAACGCTTTAAACCCCTTTAAAATGCGTTTCGTTTTTAAAAAATTAGACTCGTGCAATACTTTAGAACAATTTCATTATATACTATGTAAATAAGAAAAATTTCGAGTGCGATTTAAACTCTCACATTGAGAGTTCCGTACCAATTTCATTACAAAATTTAAATAATTCAAAACAAATGCGAATTAAACTTGAGTAGAGAGAACCACATAAATTATTTATAATCTGACCCAAATTTCTGTGTCGCAAAAAAGTCTAAAAAAGTGTGTATATAAATTTACCACTGAAAATAAAAAGTAACATGTTCTTCCATAACAAATGTATGCTAACTACCTGAAATTTTAAACTTGTTTAAAATGTTAAATGTGTACGTTATACCTTACCTATGGATATTTAAAGACTGAAACACGGCCGACCTAATCCTAAGCTTTACATTATTTATTATATTAGCGAGGCAGGAGCGAAAAATTTGAACAATTTTTTTATAATACAAGTATACCAATTTAGATATTTTCTATGACACCTAGGATGAAGATGATACTCAAATGCTTATCTTCTCTATATCTACGATTCTTACAGTTTAAAATACTCCACCAGATATTAGACGTATACCAATTGCAGCACGATACCTTTATATCGTTCTAAGCGTTCAGTCTAATCAATTCAATACATAGTTAACTAGTCGCAAAGACCAACAGAATGAATATTAAATGACTAATAGTAATTAGTGGTATCCAGCAGCAGTTTAAGCAGTTTAAGCAGTTTCAGTTATTTAGGTTTCGATTTCAATTTAAATAGTTTAATTTATTTTTAGGGTTTCGTTTTTCCTTTTGAGGTACGGAATCCTAAAAATTAAATATAGGATTACAGTTGTCGGTCTATCTATCTGTACGTCCGTCAATACCATATTCTCCTAGCCATGAAGAAGATCAAATATACAACCGGATAACTTCTTGAAGCAAAGAAAACAATCAAGCTTCTAAGTCTAAATTAAACCTAAACGCAATCAATAGATATGCGTTTATGCTTAATTGTTTTGTATTTTATATGAAAGTCGCCGTGTAATTAAAATCTACAGTTTACTTTCCGTTGGCCTAGAGTTATTAAAATCGGCAATTAGTTTAAATGTTTAACACAGAAAGAAAACATTACAAACTTATATTTATAGTTCATTTCATATAAAATGAACAGATAAGACCGCAAATTTAGGTTTATCAATTTTTATAAATAGTATTGTCCTCAGCGGAATAACTACAATTATGAAATTAGTACGGAACCCTCGGTGCGCGAGTACAACTCTTTTTGACCGATAATATTATTTGTTATTAAGTCAGACTCTTCACGTAGTTCCACGTAGCTACGATGAGCTCATTAATATTTATTTTTTTATTTTTACTATACATTTATGATTTATATAAGAAAATACTAATCGAATATTATATACGCTGTAGTTATGAGATAAACAAATTCTGTGAAACTAGTCTGACTAGTCTGAAAAATACTTACCTTCTCAAAAAACTAAGGTGGGCAATGTAAATCATGTATTTATAAGTAATATAATAACCGACTTTTCTACAACAAAGAAAGTCTATACTTTTGTACTAAAAAAATTACGTTAAATAATTTTAATTGAGAGACGGTTTAAAAGTAAGTAACTCATATATAATTCTTTACTTATTAGACAAAGAAAAATTAGAATGCTTAAAAGGATACACAGAAATCAAAAAATGTCTATATCAAATATATAAAAAACAAGAAGACATATTGTAAATGAGAAAGAAATCTTTCAACAAAATTCTGTTCAATATCTTGGAAGCTATTTCGAAGATAAGAACCCCTTTTCACTCATACTGTATTAAAAAAAATTTATTATATGTATATATATATATATATATATATATATATATATATATATATATATATATATATATATATATATATATATATATATATATATATATATATATATATATATATATATATATAATATATGTATATATATATATATATATATATATATATATATATATATATATATATATATATATATATTATTAAGCTTAAGTGTTAGTGTTTGTTTATTTTTTGACATAATGTATAATTATTGACTTATCTATTTTCTTTTTCGTTTTTTTCTCACTAGCTGACCCGGTGGCCCGAATAGCAGAATAAATATAAAAAAATAAAAAATTAAAGAACGAACTTCAGAAGATTAGAAGAATTGAATCGAGTGTTTGGCAGGTCAGCTAGTATGTATATGCGAGAACATATATATGTCTTTATGTATTGTATGTAAGTAGTATTTCATGTATTAACAATATTGTTTATTCGCTTTCTTTTTTCTTTTTGGTTCTTTGTTGCTTTGCACATAAGCCCCTTATTTTCTTTGGGGTCGTATGTCTGTATGTTATCTGTACATTTATCAAAACCATTTTCTCGAAATCATATGGAGGAATCAATCTGAAATTATTATCAAATATATAAGTCCATAACCTAATGAAGCACAGAGACAATCAAAGTAATTAAAAGATATAAGCGTTTATTTTTATTTTTGCATTTTGTATGACAATCGCCGCGCCGTTACTTTCCGGTAACGGTAACTCACAAACGTATAAAGGAGAAAATCTAAAAATGAATAATTTATACATATATTTAACAAAAAGAAACCATTACAAACTTATATGTGTAGTTCATTTCATACAAAATTAGTGGGTACGACCGCAAATTTAAGTTTGTCAATTTTTATAAGTAGTATTTTATTAAAAAAGAATCGGAACTCTCGGTCCACGAGTACTACTCGTACCTAACCAATATTTTTTATTTTAATTATGCCACGTATTAATAAAACTATCTTACAACAGTTGAGAGCTGAAAAGTATTCTTAGTATAATATAAAAAATGAAAAAAATATATATTTCACGCATATCCCCTGTTAAGTTTAGTAATACTATCAAGTTTGACATCTTAGATGGATGATGTGAAATAGATGAAGTTCCAAGTGCGATCGAGTTAGTGCCTTTTCGCAACGCCTTCAACTTCATAACTGTTCAAATGCTGGTACAGTATCGAAATAATGTTTAATAAGATGAAGATGGTTGATATTTATATGTCTGACACATTTTTAATTGATATTCTTTAACCGGTTTAACAAGTAAAGTCTATCTGTTGCTACTAGATATCTACCGCAAAATGTCATCTTTTCATTTTATCACTTTTACCAGACTTTTTAATATAAAACTGTCAGTAAGTTAAATGTCTAAGTTTCCCAGTAGAATTTCAAGGTTGCTTCAACTTTGTTCATGAAATTACATTAAAGATTACTCAATTTAAAACATATAACATTTATAAGTTTAATAGACTAGATTCATAGGATTTTCATAGGAATAAGAAACAAAATGTATCCTTACAACTTGTAGCGCTTGTATACCATAATGATTCATGTGGACTTATTCAAAAATGCCAACTAGACACTACTGTAATATTTACTACAATATACTCGTATGTATATCAAAACACATCTAGTTATAAAACAATTCATGAACTAAAATCCGGGTTTATAGAACAGCTATGTAAAACATCCGGAGAGCGGCCGCAGAATTTCGTTCACCGCCATAAAGTGACCCAAGTTGTCGCTTAAATACCTTTTAGGCATTTAATGCATTACCAAGCATCCAGTCTAAATCTCAAAACAGATATACTATTATTTGGCTTCAACGTTATTTTGTTTCTCTTTCCTATAAGTATAAATTGTGAAGCTTTTTAAATCTACCTACGTAATTGTATTATGAAATCAAAAAGGTCCAAAAAATGTATATGAAATAAGTTTAAAGACGTAAGAAAACTGAAAGATCAAAAAACAAAATTGGTCAGATGTGAATGGTACTCGAGCACCGAAGCGTTCCGTACTAATTTCATGATTCCTAGGTATTCCACTGAGGAAAATAGTACTCATAAATTGACGAACTTAAATTTGTGGTCCTACTTATCTACTTATTTTGTATGAAATGGACTACATATATAAGTTTGTAATAGCTTCTTCCTGGGTTAAACTTATAAATTACAAATTTTGAGACTTTACACTTTATATATAGTCTAGTCTAAGTCAATGAAGTACAACTAATAAGAGTCGACAAACTTATATCTGCGGTCTTATGTACTTATTTTGAATCAAAAGAACTACAGTATAAGTTTGTAATGGTTTTCTTTTACGTTATACCTATAAATTTCCAATTTTAGGATGTTTTCCTTTGTTTGTACTACTAGTTCTAACTTATTGAAAAATTTCATAGCTTTATATCAACGGGTAGTAGGTATTGATTACTGACCCTGAAGGTATTGATTACTAACAATCACACACGTAAGCATACACGCTCATATCTTTTAATTGCGTTGACTTAGAAGTTTAATTATTTTTATGCTTGAAGAAATAATCGTCATGGTTTTTTGACTTTTACTTAGTTTAATTCCTCGAGACAGACACAAAAACAGACGCACAGATGGACAAAAAAATCCTATAAAGGTTCCGGTTTTATCTTTTGAGATACGGAACCCTAATAACAAAAAATCTGAATATTCCATGCCTTATTTCATTACTAATAACAAATTACTAGGAAACCTTGACTATTCTAAAAATCTGTTTATTACATCTGTTTGCTTCATCTACTTTAATGTATGTTTATAATATCAAACAATTCGTTTTGAAGGTAGTATTAAAGCAAATATAAATATCCATTTTAACCTTTCGTATACATTTGAGCTATAAATTTCAAAAGCAAAGTGTAACGTGGGCGTTATAGACAACCCACAGCCACATCATAATCTGTATGACCTTTTTCCACCCTAAAGAGATGTGCTGGTGTATTTTGACTTAATATCGCTGGGTGGCTTTTTATAAAGAACCCGCCTAACTATGGGGTCCGAAAGCCAAACATACGCGTTATCGTATAAGAAAAGAATGTACATAACTTTTTCCTATAGCCACATAAAATATGCCATAAAATTGTGCCATATTTTCATTCTCGTTTCGTTTCCAAAGTATTGGTAATATGTGTTTGTAATATTCTATATATAAATCGGAGTACTCAACATCTTGAGATTATTAAGGTTATTTTTGTCTAATTTTCTGTATGTAGAGTGTGAAGCTGATCAATATTTTTAAGTTACTAGTTTTATGGAATGTTAAAATATTTTTTTGTTATTTTTAAAATACTAAGCTCCATGAAAACTGGTACAATGAAACTTCATTTTCTACAGAAAATAAATAAATAAAATAAAACGAAAATATTGACTCTAGATTATATTATAAACTAACACAAGGTAAGGTATTTCTCTTCTATAGAATATAAATTAATTATTCAATTATTTCATGTTGCTATTCAAACAGTCTGTATCACAGTTAGTCCTATAAGAAATATTCACTGCACCATAATATCTTTGCCAAATGATGTGAAAAACTACAAAAGATTTATTTATATACATTACCCCACGTAACACTTACTATAATGAAACCAGAATCGATAGTCTAAGCTTTGATCCTTACGATCAATACGTTCTCAATGCTCTTATAGAGCCCTTACCCTCACTAATAGAGTCATAACCTTAGTCTTTTAGATTCACACAAAGGAGACATGAACTATTATAATACTCCTCGTTGGATCTTTGCTCAATCTTCTTAAAACCATACATAGGAAAAGATTAATTAATATTTAATATTAATGTGAAGCAAATTTACTATTCGCTTATATTCATAATAACGTACAAGATCAAGGAACCATTTTTTAAATTAAAGTTTTTGTATATATTATGTACTATAGAAATCGTATTGAGAGTTTTGTACCTTGATTGTAGATCAACGGGAATAAAAACTTATAAAATTGACAAACATATTTGCGAGCGTATTACGCTCATTTGGACACATTTAATAATAATAATAATGATTTATTTCATAAATTGTTAAAAAAAGTTACAATATAAATAAAACAAAACACTCCGTACACTACAACAATTGGTTGAGGTACTGTCCTCTTAGATAGACTACAGAATAATCTGTAATAAAGAGAATCAGTGCCGTATTCCACGGGTTGATGATCAGTTTTATTTTTTTTATACGGTTAACAAGTCGTAACATAATACTGTACTTATTTATAATTGCAATATTTAGATGCGTGTATCTTTTTTTTTGTGTATGCGTGAGTGTGTGTGTGATGAATGTCTGTGTATATAATATGTTATATGTTGTGCATGTAAGTGTAACGTTTTATAATTAATGCTTAATTTGATATTTCCAAAAATGGTTCTGTTTAATCGTACGTTTTATCTTGTAAGAACAAACGAACAGTTGCTTTACATTTATGACTAGATAAATTGTAAATTAGATTTCTCATTAATTTTATTATACAAAAAGGGACCCAGATAAAAGAAGAACTTTTTAGCGAAAGAGTAGTGTGTAACAGGGAGGGTACAAACTTTATCTTTACGCAGCTTAGCAATATTAACGTAGGGAATGTTTCGATGTTTTAATAAAATTGTAGGCAATATAAATAACTGTCTGACTGTTAGAACTTTGTAATCTTTATATAGCTACGTTGTAGAAAATAAGATTGGACGAAATGTGGTGACTTTTAGGACCGCTCTTTGTGCAATTTCCAGAAGAAGCATTACTGTCTACTGCTCCTCCCTAGCATGATATGCATTAAGAGATTATAGACTGACCCAGTGCACAATAGACGTTGTGTAGAAGATATTAGCAACATGCCGAAATGTTTTGAAAATAAAAATCAACTTTCGCATTAGGTCGCCGTCAGCGAATCCACATAAGCTTTGAAATTTAAGTGGTTATCTAATATTATATCCAAATATTTGATACGAGTGACAATTTTGTCCAGTTTGTCTACATATGTGGGGTGTAAGATTTATAGGCACCTTAGGTTTAGAAACCAAGCTAGGAGAGAATACGATAAGTTTTGTTTTCTGAATGTTAAATGTAAGAGTGTGGGAGTACAACCAGTTGAGGATATAAGTAATACCAGTTTGAGTCACATTTTGGATTTCTGACCAGGAATTACTATGAAAAGTTATTGCAGTATCATCTGCGTAAGTAACGATTTAGAATTTGGCATACTAAGATCGCAAAGGTCATTTATGAAAACTAAAAACAATGTGGGCCCAAAAATACTCCCTTAAAGCACCCCATATTGGATATCAAGTTCATCACTTACATGGTTTCCTATTTTGAGTACCTGCGTACGACCTGTCAGATAACTCTGAAAAAATTGCAGTTGTTTGCCTCTGACATCTATTTTTTCAAATTTTTGTAATAAAGTTATGATAAGAACGGTATCAAAAAATCGGTCTAGAAACACAGTGAGGACCTTTTTGTTATTGTTTAAATTTGTGACAATAGAGGTGGTTAGCTTGTGTACTGCATCAGTGGTGGATTTGTTTCTTCGAAAACCAAATTGTTTTGATATGAGGTTAAATATTTCTAAGTAATCCCTAAGTCTCTTATTAACAATACGCTGTAGTACTTTAGACATGGCACTTAACACTGCAATTGGTCGATAAATGTTTACGAGTTTTCCATCACCACCCTTGAAAATAAGATGAATAATTGCTCTTTTAAATAACGATGGAAAAACCGAGGCTTGGAAGGATCTATGAAAAATGTGGCAAAATATAAAAAGGTCTATATGTATAGGTCTGTATGGAAGAATATCTTTTAAGAATAGTTGATCATCCACCCATCCCACCCTGGTGAAGCACTGGATCTAAGAGCATTAATTGTTCTTAAAATTTTGTTATTATCCGTCTCTTCAAGAACGAAGGAAGATAGGGTAGAAAGTGAATGTGAAATAGCCCTTGTTAACTTTTGCTTTAAATAAGTTCCGGATTTATCGGCAAGTTCGTTTCCAATATTAACGAAAAAGCTATTAACATTATTACAACTGTGAATAGGAGAGTGCGATTAGTGTAAGAGTTGAGTAAATGGGTGTTTAGATTTAGTGGTGTAGGTTATTTTTTCTATTGCATTCCAAAGAGCCTTGATATTATTACCAGATTTTTGTAGCAGTTCAGTATCATATTGTTTTATTGCCTTTTTTTATAGTTTTGTGCAGAAATTCCTGTTACGTCCATAAGTAACTTTAAGAATTTCATTATTGGGATTTATTTTTACTTTTTTGTATAAAGCATCTCTGTTTCGGATACATCTTAGTAAGCCAGTTGTTATCCAAGGCTTGAGTATTCTGCTTCTAGCAGAATACTTAACTGTGATTGTATTTTCTTTTATAATCCTGCACAATAATGTTACAGTATTTAGATCATCATCAGACAAGATATTTGTAAAGTGCAATTGTTCAAATGCCCTATCCAGATTTTCGTATTTTATATTAGGTACGCTAAAGACTTTCTTAACTCGCGTTTCTTTAATTTTAATACACGCTAAAGAAGAATAATGGTCAGTTTACCTACGTCAATGCTACGCAAAATGCAAACAAAATGCTACGTTACTACTAACGTAGCATTTTGTTCTTACGAAAGTGTGGTCGAGACAGTTATTTATTCGTGTCGATAAAGTATGGTTGGGAAGAAATCCGTGGAATGCAAGACAATTTAAATGATTATTGGAAGGAAGATCTAAAGGGGATTTGATATTTATATTAAGGTCACCAGTTAAAATAACTGATTTAAATTTAATTAACGTAAGAAGTATGTTATTTAATGCGTCTAGAAATTTGTCTATATATTCATTCGACGGTGAGGGATAAATGCACATTATAGCTGTGTCGTGTTTGGTGTTGGTTAATAATCCAGACGCCGATTTGGTTAAGCCTAGTTCTTCAACAATAATGTTAAGAACAGACTTAACATAAACTACCACACTGTCACTTTGATTTAAATGCTTAGTAGTTTTATGAGACGAATAATTATATATTTCGTGTATATTGTGATTTTTTACTTATAACAGGCACATGCTGGGATCCCTGGCAACGAGAGGGCGGACGAACTGGCCAAAAGCGCGGCCTCAAACAACAAAAAGGCACTAGACTACGATGAGTGTCCCATCTCTTATATAAAGAGGATGGTGAGAGAGGGTGCGATCGAGGAATGGGATAAGAGATACGCAAAGACAGAAAAAGCCAAAGTAACGAAGATCTTCTTCCCAATAGCTAGTGCAGCCCAAAAAATAATAAAGGACATAAAATTGACACCACCAATAGTTCAGGCATTTACAGGCCACGGGGGATATGGAGAGTATCTGGCCAGATTCAAATTAAAAACCACCGCTCAATGTGAGTGTGATTCCGAATGCGAGCAAAATATTCTACACCTCCTCACTGACTGCCCCATACTCTCCAGAGCCCACGTGGAAGCGGTGGAACAATTCCGGAAGAATTCTGCGACTATGTGACAAAAATTACGAGGATAAAAAATGGCAGCAACCAGGTATAATAATAAAAAATAAAAAAATAATAATAATAATAATAATAAAAAATGCCTGTTGCTGCAAAGTAATAATAAAAATAAAACAAGAAGCATTTTGTTGTGACTATAACTTGAAAGTTATAGTCCCCAACGATGGATAATATAATAGATTAGGTCCCCTAGTTAAGATATGACGAAGATGTTCTTAGTAAATAATATGTAGTTAAGAATTATATATAAGTTACCGTAGTTAAACCTATACCTTATACCTTTGTTCTGGGTAAACTTGAAAGCGATCGCTACAAATAATATTAATAAGTAAAAAAAAAATAATAATAAATAAATAATAAATAAATAAAAAGGATATAGAAAGTCTCCGGTCACGCCGGAGGAGTTTTGGATTTAAAAAAAAAATAAATAAATAAAAAAGAAAAAAAACCTTCACCCGCTGCTTTTTTGAAATTGCTGAAATTTATACGGCAAGTGATCATATAATACCTATTAAATCAAAGGGTACATCCAATAATGCGTCGGACATTATCAGGAGAATAACAGCAGCCTGTGATGCAACTATGCCGCGGAAACGAAATGCTAGCCGACTACCAGCGGTTTACTGGTGGAATGATAACATTGCTCAACTACGGCAAAAGTGCATCCGCGCTAGAAGACTTTCTCAAAGATGTAGGAAGACACCACACTTTGAGCAATTGTACAAAAAATACAAGGAGGCACGGTCAATCCTAAACAAAGCAATAAAGAAAGTAAAAGAAGCTTGTGGACAAAAATGCTAGAAGATATAGAAGCCGATCCCTGGGGTAAGCCTTATAAAGTCGTCATGAAAAAGCTCAATAACCATTGTACCATAGCGCCGACTGATCCCGTTATGATGGAAAAAATTGTCACTTTACTTTTTCCACAGCAAGCAAAGTTTAAATATGACAAGATACAGCATCCTCGTGAGGTCATAGCACCGGTGCTGGAAAAAGAACTAATGGATGCCTGTAAAAGGATAGGAAATACCAAAGCACCTGGATTTGACCCCTAAGCGAACCATCATCATATCGCCCCTTGTGTATGCTAGATACAACGGGAAAGATATTGGAAAGAATAATTCATGGTAGAATAGAGAAAGTAGTTGAGACACAACTTTCGGAACACCAATACGGACTTAGAAAAGGAAAATCGACCCTTGACGCGGTCAACCTTATCCTAAACACTGCTAGGAAAGCGATATCGGGGGCTAGGTGGAAGAGAGGCTCTAAAAAATACTGCCTCGTCGCAAGCCTTGACGTTAAGAATGCGTTCAATGCAGCAAAATGGGATACTATTATGAATGCTCTCTTCAACATGAAGGTACCAGCTTACTTATGCAACATAATAGCTAGCTATTTCGCGGATAGGGTACTCGTATATAATACAGACGATGGACCAAAAGAATACAAAATCTCAGGTGGAGTACCACAAGGGTCTGTATTACATACGTACATACATACATAGCTTGACGCTTTATCCCTAGCGGGGTAGCCAGAGACAATGGAGCGCCAAACGCTGTGGACCCTGCATAGCTCTTTCGCCGCGTCCACTGTCAATAACCTCTTAACCTCTTCATACATGCTCTCTGCTCATGCGTCCTCGTGATTTTTACGTGACCTTCCTCCAGTATCTTCGACACTGTGTTTTCGAAGATCAACCTAGGTCTCCCCTTACCTCTCGTACCATTCACTTTTGCTTCATATATGTTTTTTACCATTATTTCATCACCCATTCTCTCGATGTGCCCAAACGTGCGTCGGCACCAGAACTGAATTGTGTACGGCCAACTGTAGAGCTACACTGACGCTTCGCCGTCTCAACAATGCAGCTAAGGCACCGTTCATTCTGTTACCGGCTTTCAACGTCCATTTCGTATCTTCCTTCTCTACTTAACATACTTCCCAGATGTACTACTTCATTTATTTGTTCTATTAAGTTTCCAATCACAAAAATCATGCATTACAGAGATACTAACAACGTAATAAGTTGTAAAAAGCGTATAAGAATTTTGATGCAGCTTGATGAAGAACGGCTTAGTGGTCATATGAAATTTGGTCAAATCCCGCTGCTATCAAATTTTTATATGTTTGCTTTAAGTTTTATAGATACATTTTTCATAGGGAAAGTGATTCGACAGTAAAAATAAATAAGATGTATATGTACAGTACATGTATATTATATTAAAGTAAATACAAGAGTATCAATCAAGCAGGCCAAGCCCCGAAAGGGCCGCTAGTTACATAATATAATTTCCTGCTACAAAATTTGTCAAATGTAAACAAGAGAACGTAACCATTTCTATGTTGTAAATAATTGAGCCCAATCGGAAAGATCAACAGTGTGAATATTAAATGGCCACTGTCCGTTGCTACGGTCTCCAGCGGTTACAGTACTCGATAATAGATGAGACTAATTCCAAACTCGGAATACGAACAAACATTAATCTAGTTCAATACTAAAGTTAATATTTACATAGTATATATTGCAAATGTAATATCTAATAAGCACAAAATACTACTATATAAATAGCAACGGGATATAATTTAATACAATAATAAATTGCGAAGATATACGCTATAATGCTTTTTATATGCAATAAATAATAAAATCCATGTAGCTGGCTGGCACAGCTGGAATATCGGTCTCCACGAGGTTTTTGGGTTCAATTTTCACTTGGGGAATTGGAATATTTAAGGCTTTATGGAAACAGCTAAGATTATTTGCGTCGCTAACTTCTATGTCTTTCCGGGCTATAATATGTAACATAAAAAATAATACATTTACTGTATAATAGTCATCATGATATTAAATATAACTTATCCTTAGTCAATCTTTTAGTAAAATTCATTTTATAAAATACTTACAGTAATTTCGTTAAATTTATTATTAATAATGATTTTTAATATTAATAGTATCATATTAGCATGCATATATATTAACCAAAAATGTACATACCCAAAAAAGTATAATTAAATTGTCGCAGAGCCTGCCGTATCTAATTAAATCTGCCATAATTTCTTCCTTTAAATGTTTTTTGCGATGTAAATAGAAAACATTATACAAAAAAGGCTTTTGCCTCTTTTAGAGAAAATAGTAGCGGAATCCAAATTTGTTTGTCATAAAATATTCCAAATCCAAAATTTTTAAGCTTATTTTCAACTTATCCTTACTTATTAGAAACCGTAGCTTATACTTACTTAATTTTTTATTTAAATTATTTTAATGAAAGTATTATTAAAAATTTTAAATTCAAATAATAATATTATTATTGACCTAGTGAGGAGTGAGGTGACTTTAAACAAATATGTCGTCGGTAAGAAAACAAACTGTAGCAGATTATCCGTGTACGTTTCATTTTACTCACAATTTGCGGGAAATTTATGTCTTCTATATTTCATTACGCTTTCGAGTCTAAAATAAATTATTGTAAAAATTGGGAAGAAGTGATTTTGTTAAAAAAAAAGCCCACAAAAATATATTTGAGATATCCCAATCCCCCGTCCCAAAATATGGTCCAGGATATCTTAGCATTTTCGGAAATTATAAAAGGAATACCTTCTATATTACATTCTCATCAAGCTTTTTTTTTCACTAGTGTCTCGACACTCCATTCTTCGTTTTCGAATTGGAGACAGAAATAGACGCTGTGAGAATTTAAAATTATGCTTTTACCTTAGTGGGGATCGAAATCAAAATCATAGCGTTTACAAATAGACCCAGTCCCAGTGCAACACGATGGTTTCACTATCTCACAACTTATCCTACAACATTCAAAAGACACATACAGATTTAAAAACAGTAAATATAAGAATGTAACACATATATTATTATTGATACAATTATTAGTGCTAAAAGCACTTTTTTTTCATTACACAACTTTTGCAAATTGTAGAAAGAATTTAATAATATAACGGTTTTACATACCAATAAAACCGATATTATGTGCCGAGAGGGAAAACATACAGCATTGTTATGAAGAAGCAGTGTGTACTTACGCCATAGACACGCGCTTGTTTGCATAGATTATAGAACAAGTAGTACTAATTTGTCACCAATAGATGGCGCCTGTTTATATACCAGCAAGTTGATGTAGCTAACGAAATCACTTTCTAAATCATAGTGTCTTCACCAGGAAGGACTTCCTGCAATGCTGTATGTTTTCCCTCTCGGCACATAATATCGGTTTTATTGGTATGTAAAACCGTTATATTAATGTGCCTCCGGAAAACATACAGCATTGTTATGAAGACGTGTTTGTTATCTGCTGGTGAAATTAAAGGAACACTACGCTATGATGATTATAACTAAATGAAAACTTAAGACATTTAATCTAATACATTTATTAATTAGCTTATTAACAATTTAAAATCATAGCAGTATACAATAATCTATTAACTAATGAAAAATTATATTTAGCGCTTTATATAGGTAATATGTATGATAATTGATAATTCTAAGTAATAGACATTATTATTTTCACCAATCTATGATGTCTTAAATGTATTAAAAATTGAATTTTGATGATTTTTAGTTAGGTCAATTTCACGACAGTAATGTTTAAAGAACGTACTGGAAGATCTCCAGTTACCCCGAGACAAAATTACGTCTATGGACTGATTTTCTATCCACCCCAGAGAGGCCACCGCAGATCTACAGCTTCCGGGAGAAGCACTGATTCCACTATCTTTAAGAACACTACGCACCCAATTTCCAATTACTGTGCGAGAAGCAGCTTTTATTTTATTATTAATTGTTATAAATAGATTATTTAAATTTTTAACTTCCCCTCTTTTTGTTTTACTTTTTTCTATTAAAAGTCTAATAAAAGTAACTGGACAAATATTTCTATCGGGATGCTTAGAAAGTTTCCACGCGGATTGTCGGTAATTGTGTGTGTCTGTCTTTTTCACCATTATCAAAAAAGCTATCATTTGAAATTCTTAATAAAGTTAAATCATGGACTCTACGTCCCGAGGCTAATAATAATAACGTGGCAGTTTTACGAGCCACGTCAAATAAGTTATCTTTGGGTGGATTCGTTGACAACCAATCTAAAACGATTCTAGGATCCCATGTAATTGGGGGTTTAATAATTTTTGGATTTGACACGCCTATTGCTTTAAGAGTATGTTTAATTATAAAAGGTGAAAAAGACGGTTTGTCTGTATGAGGACCACAAAAAGTTAATATAGCAGATTTGTGAGTAAGTATAGTACTGAATGATAATCTCTCTTTAAGACTAAGATGCATCAAGAATCTAGCAATATCGGTGGGTTCAGGGCATTTGGAGCTTATAGAAAAATCCGAGCACCACTTTAACCATCTTTTGAGAGCTGGAGCATAAGTTGCAAGTGTGGAAAGTCGCCAGCTTTTCTTTAACAGTTCTTTTTCTTGTTCACCACTCTTTTAATAGTTCACCCCACCCCCAATTTTCCAAACTTTGAGGGTCAATGTTTGCACTTGTGGAGGAGGTTGCATTGTGATTATATCTACGAGACTCTCCGAAAGGTTTAGAATCTTGTATGGGTGATCCAGCGCTCTGGCTTTCAGATCTTGCAGCCAGAACGCTCGTTTTCCGGAGGCACATTAATATCTAATTTTTAAATTTGTGGGTTATGGGCCTGTAATGCAATCACACATACACTAAGTAAAATTAAACCAAAATATTTTATAATTTCTTAAAATATTTATTTTACATATAACTTTAATTATACTCGGAAAAAGCTTCTGTATAATTTTGAAAAAAATTATACGCTAATAACATTTATAAAAGCATATATGTATATACCTAAAGAAAAAGGTTAATGACCCAGATGAAGCTACCCCACCACCTCTGGTTCCATTTGCGTAAACTTGCATAATTACTATTAATATGTGCTCTTACCGCTACTGTTAGATAAATTACAAATTTATAACGTTAAATATCATCATAGGCTTATTTAAAAAAACAGCCAAGTTAAGTGTTACGTAACATCTTATTCTTAGTTATATTTCAATTATTTGTTTTCTTATACAATATTAGTTAGTAATAAAAATATACTTAACTTTTTTGTAGCGTAGGTAAATAATACAAAAACAAAGCATAAAAAACGTAGCTTTTAATTGTGTTGATTTAGAAGTTTGATTTTTTCTGTACTTCACCTCACTTGGATATTTAATATTAATTCTGTTCTGTTCTACGGTAATGGCGTTTCGAGCGTGCCAGTTGAGCACAATTCACTTCGCCAATGTCACGTTGTATGGAGAATAATTAATATTAATTCCAGTTACCTCTATGGGATCTTGACAAAAGTCGTCTTGACAGACGGACAATAAAGTGATACTTTAAATGTTCCGTTTTTTTTCCTTTTAAGGTAAAACCCTAAAAATTACTTTGATATTACTATTATACGAATATAAATTTATTGTTAAATAAATAAAGCAGTTAAATCACCTAAACAAATAACAACAAGAGTAAGCTTGATTAATAAATAAATAAATTATGTCAGTCAGTCTAAATAAATTTCTTATTCTATAACATCAAAATTACAATCTTAGTCATTGTTTCATTAAATAATTTCCGCGGAGCCATTTATACTGCTATAAGAAAATGTGTAATATTTAATCCCTCTAATTAACGAGTTCAAAGTATTTTAATATCGCAAAGTGAATCCGTAAAGTAAATAGCTTTTTAAAGTAAAATAGCTTTTAAATTTGTAAAACAAATCACAAATTGCACATAAAATTTCATAAAAGTTTTGTATTTAATAAACGTGCACAAAAATATATATTTTTAATATATCACAATACAAATTATAAATTTATAAATATTTTCGGTTCTAATATAATCATTTTTTATATAAATATATCAACTGAGACTAGAAAACAGCATTGAAATTCGAGGTGTATTTTAAAAGATATATTAATACATCGGTGGGAAGCGACTTTGTATTGTAACTCTATAAATACATACCTATATTTATTTACATTTCATTTGACTTACATATAACGATGCAATTTTGTATTTAGTTATTCTTATCATATTTCAAAGATAGAACTTACGAAATGTAGAATATTTTATATTGTTTCAACATTTTTTTAAGTCTGATTTACACACTATGGAAAGAAAAATAGCAAATGTATAGAAATTTGGTGTAACTTGATAAGAACGTAGGAATAATTTCCAAAGCGTCGGGTACTCCAACATTATAATTTTTATAAACAATAAAAAGTGCCTACATAATAAAAAATATACCGAAACATTTTAATAGTTCAGTATTGTTTGTCTTTCTTTTTTAAGAATTACATAATATCGAAGTACATGTTTGACAAAAGCACTATTACAGTGGACATCTGTCAACACATTATAGTAAACACGGCTTTGGGTGGATCAGGGTGAGAAGTTTGCGGCAGATAACCTAATAAGGCGCTTATTCGTCCGTTCGTGTTTTATTCATGAAGCTCCTCTGGATCCGATTAGTAAACAGTAATGTAAAATATTAACTTACGTAGCTTAGAGCTAAATAACAGCTGCCAGACATCGTGAGCTATTCGAATTAGGAAGAAGTGGATTATTCCTCCGTTCTGGGCACGTTCATAATTCACTTCAATCTTTATTTACATTTTGTATAATAAATAGATATTTAATATATTTTTTAACTTTCATATCTGCCTATACTATTTTTTTATTGCAGAAAGTGTCTTTTGTTAGGGCAAACATTTTGTCAAAAACTTACAATTTTAATCGAACTTGTTTAGTAATCAGAAAGACACGTCCCAACTATGATTGAATGGCGTCGATTAATATATGTTATCAAATATCAGTCTACGTTACTTCAGTTTATATGCATGTTAATTTAAATTTTATAATATTTAAGATAAAAAGTAATATTTGCAATACACAATATTTTACACCATTTACACAATCTGTAGAAATTTTAGATCATAAAACAAATACACTTCATGGACTGGTATGTGTACATAACCCCAGATTTAGCTTCGAACGAAGCAAAAAAAACGTATTTAAACTGAGGCTTTGAAACAGTTGTAAAGAAAAATGGAAAAAATGAATTTTATATGAATGCTTTCTGAAGTTCTCAAATATGAAAAAGTTGTTAAATCGTCTAACTTTTGTTCAACTGAATATTGCAGGACGGAGAGCGGTCACGTCCGCTTAACTTTGTAAAATATTTTCCAGTTCAAGGTACTTTAAACAATTTTATTGGTTTTCATTTTGTTGTTTAAATATCCTTCCATTATTGTCATGAAATGTCAAGTGAAACTGTCTGAAAGTGAAACTGTGTGAAATCTGGCTAAATATGTGGCTTACAAATTTGACTATCATTACATACAGAACAGTTGAGAAGCTTTTCCTTTTGCAATTATAGGATACTGTTAAGCAATACGTTGTTGGAGTAGACTTAAAAACCGCAGACTCGTTTGGCTTACCGCCAGACCGCTTGACACATCTACAGTCCACTTTACGACGCAGCTACAAGAGTTTATGGAGAGAAAAACTTGTAAATCATAAGGAAGTGGAATAAAAGAAAAACTCAGTAAATCACTCACGATTAATCGAAAGAAGTTCCAGAAAGTTTTATCGTGAATTAATGAGGCTAACTAGAAATACTGGAAAGTTCCATTAAACTTACGTAATGGCCAATTGATTTTACTATGTCTTGCAAGAAATCTAGCTACTATTCTTTTATATTTTTATATAAAAAATTATTAAAAAATTGCTTGTACTTAACTATTGATTATATACTCGAGCTTTTTAATAGTTGATTATATGTTTATCTGATTTACAATTATTTATAACTTTTACAAGTTTTAATTGGTTTCCAAGACGATTTTTTCGTAACTAAAAAAGTTAATTTTAATAAAAAATTTAGTTCTAAATCCATAGTAATTATTTATTATCAATACTTATATACAGATGTCTGAAGAAAAATAAAATTTATTAGAAATAATAAAAGATTATTTATTATATTACCAATATATATAAACAGTCTCAAAATATAGGAAAGTCGTTATAAGGGTTAACCATTTACGAAAGCCATTATTCAAAATCGCTCCTTTGAAACAAGCAAGAAAATTGCTACATAACCCTAAAATAATAATAGTAACCCTCTCAGGACAGAATTGTTATTGAAGGGCGCAGAAATAGGTACGACACTGTGGGTAATTCCACATGACGTGTACAAGTAACCGACGCAATAAATTATTTAAAGTCACGAAAACAATTGTTAATTGGACAACGGAAACGTTTCTGTCTGTCTCAATTACACGTTTATGTCAAAATTTGGTTTTGAAGGTTCTTTGTGGTGAAATATATATTACTTTAGATTACTATATGCAAATATATTCGTAAATATTAGAAAAAATAGATACTAATACGTTTATTATTATTATAAATGACTACAAAAAATTTAAAACTAATAAGGTAATAATCAATAAAATTTATTGTAAATATACACGTGACTCTTATTTTAATAACTTAGAAATAAATAAAAATACAAGTATATACGTAAGTACATACTTGTATATATTATATGTAAAAATATAATATATACAAGTATGTACTTTTACGTTTACGTTTTGTTAGTCCAAAATTTACAATTTTCATTATTATAAAACAACAACAACAACTAACCAAAGTGAAATTATTGTTTTTTCTGAACTGTCGCCAAGTTATATAACATGTACTTATACCGCACTCAAGTACAAAATATTTATTCTTCCACACGGTAGAACATTTTCATTTCTCGTAAATTGGTGCATTGGTAAAAGGCTCGCGGGCTGGGATCAGCAATTTCTTACTTGATTTAGCCGCTTGATGGCTTTTCGAACAAAGAACTGCGAGAAATGGAGAAACAAAACTGGTTCCGATACGTTGGCGGCTACAATTCCACCATCATTTTTGCTCAGTCACATGGAAATTTAATTGAGGACTTTTTAGCTTCTGTAAATCTTATTAAGGCTTTGGATCTTTTATAATTTTACCCTTTTCCCTTTGTAAATTGAATTAAATGAAACTTCAAATTATATCAATATAATTAATAGTGATTCAATTTAAATATATTTAGCTTAAAATGTTTTCACTTTAAGTTTAGTTAAAATATTGTGAGGTCATCGCAGTGGGACAGTATGGGACTGTAAGTGAAATGGATACAGGTTCGATCCCCACTCGGGGAAAATGGTTATATTTAAATTGATTTATTTCCCTGTTTTGGTGGACTAAGTGTTTTTATTCCACTACTCAGCCCACAGTATCTTGACAATTGGGCGTAAAGAGAAAACGGACTGAATTAACTAAAAAATTATGCAAGTGAAACAAAAATATATAAAAATCCATAGAATATTGGATGCTTGAGCTAAAGTATCAGTAATATTTGGAAGTGTCTGCAACGTATTGCTTTCCAAATGCATTCTCAGCAAAATATCTTCTATGATATATAGTCGTGTTACACCACCGTTACACTTTGTAATTTATCTGCTTGGCTTACCGATGCCGCTTGGTTCAATGAGAACATAAAACATTTACTATGTATTGAATATTTCTTAGTACAAAATTGTTTGATATATTGGAATTGAGTTGCGTCAAAGTGTTTAAATAGTTTTCTTTTTATCATTTACTTTACTTTTAACTTGACGCTTTATCTTGCATACATAGTAGGCAATAAATATTAAAACACTCCGTTCTCCGCTTTACGCCCAAGTTTGAGACATTGCATTACATGTTGAGTGGTGGAACTCAGTGATTCATTTTGTCTTATCAGAGCACTAAAATTATAATATTTTTTTCCTTCGAAGGGTATGGAACCTACAACCATTATATTTACGGTCCGACACTCCATTGCGCCACGATAGCCTTAAAATATAACTTACTTGAAAATTAAATCTTCGAGTACATTGCAGTAGCTGGAAGCTTAAATTAAAACATACATACAATACACTGTTCAATTTAACAATTACTTTTGTTTCATTTTAAAGCTTTTTATTTACATTTCACTATCGAATTTCCACCACTTTAAGTTAAAGTGAATAATTGAATACCAAATTTTAAAATTTTGTCGCAGCTTCAAGTGTATGTTAATTCAGAAAATATTTAATATTAATATATACGTGAGGCAAGTTAAATTAAAGTACTTCCTAGTTAAATCAAGATAAGTACTATTAACTCGGTGAAAATTGTTATTATCTTATTAAAGCATATATGTAATAGTTAGGTTCAAGTAGATTTGTAAAGGTAATAATATAAAGCAGTTTCTACTCACATGTATAGGTAATGCCAAAAGATTTAAATCATACTACTAATACCTATTAATTAGATATTTCCGCCATTTCAAATGTTTTATACGAGGACACGTGGTTTTTCGTTCAGTAGCTTCTGAGGTTGAGGCAGATACATTTATACATAGACTATTGTATGATTTGTTATAACCAATAACTTTTTCTTTTGTTTTAATGTTTTTATTTTTTTAATGCTATTGTTGCCCAGTAGGTTACGGCTAACGCGAATATTATGGGTTCGATTCCAACTCGGAGACGAGGAGAGCTTGAAAATTAGGTGGAAAGTAGGAAAGTGTCCCTCTAGCGTTGAGGCTGCTTTTTAATTTTTTTCTTAAACATAATCAATAAAATGCCCATAATTAATAATCCTCTACATTTTCAAACACTATCTCTGAAATAATAATTCTTATCAGTTTTATAATTGTGTTATTAATTTATTTTATAATGGTGTTGGTATCGTTCTCATTTGAAATGTTATTTAATTTGCAATATATCTATTGTAGTCTGTGAAAAAAATATGAATACTGTGTATACCTGTAATTGGTACTAGTATCAGAACCTTTTTTTAAGACAAATCTTCATTTAAAAATTTTTACATTGTATTGTTTGTGTGTCAAATAAATAAACAAAAAAGACAACAGTGCAACAGCGTTTGACTGTAAACGCGACGGTCGTGTGTTTGATTCCCACTCGGGACAATGAGTTATTTCCTAAGGCGCTAAGTTCCACCTGAGTGGAGAATGGTCTTTACAATAGGTTCCCTCTATACGAGTATGTATATATCGTAAAGCTATTTAATTTGTTTAATCTCTTAAACACCTATCTATGCAGTTCATAATAAGATCAAAATAAATGGAAATAAATAAAAAATATGAAGTACTATAAAAAAGCATAATCAACGAATAGTATTCACAAGGAAAGTTCTAATTAAGAGAGTGAAAATGCAGACGGTCGGCATAATTATAATTGGTCCCTGCTAGAGCTCAGACTGAACTCGGCCGCAAAATTCTTTTATGTCAAAGTGAATGATGCGCTGTCTGCCGCTTAAAGATTTACATTTCACGATTACGTAAATGAAACTAATTACATGATATTTATATTTATAATTTTTTTTATTAAATTATACGTAAGCATATTTTTATTATATAATACGTAAGTTCCGACACTCAACACGAAATATCCCGAAAGGTGGAAAGCGGAGAATAGAGTGTTTTAACACTAAGTTCCTTCAGCCTATGGTTTCCTCTGCCTACTCTGCTATGTGCAGGACACAGCGTGAAGATTAATATATATATATATATATATATATATATATATATATATATATATATATATATATATATATATATATATATATTCCATCTTAAGAGTATCTCGACCAGGTTTATCAATTGTCTCACAGTAATGTCTTATTAAAGAACAGCAAAGAAGAACAGCTGATATAGCAATACTGCGATCAAATCACACCAGGAAATTTCTTAGGAATTCTCTCAAGCAAATTAATATTATATACTTTTTCAAATTATGATATCAGGAATTTAAATTGTATGGCAATAATATTGTATAACTGGTATTTACAGTTCTATATTCTAGCCGTAAGTTAGTTTTGTTCTTGACTATACGTTCAATTTAACTAATTGCACGTTGGTTTCCACCTCTATATACTTAAAATCTCAAAATAAGCGGGACTTTCTGTTTACACTCCAACATGTGAGTTTCGAAAATATAAATATTGTGAGCTTTGAAAAAAAATTTTTGTCATAAAAGCTAACTCAATTTTTGCTGGTGAAGTTATCAGTAAATATTCTAAAATTTAGTGATTACTTTAATTAAATAAATTGAATTGAGAGTTTTAAAAATATTCTACTCAAAAATTGTACCATACATCTTAGATGTTTCATATTCGTTACGTTGGCAAGACTCGTTTCGTCTTGGCGCGGTTGAGCTCTGCAAGCAATATCTCTTATTCGGGCAGAAAGCGTACTTTGGAGTGTCCCAATACTAACTCACTGCATTTGCTACAACAGATCAAAATAAAACTCATAAAAATTATATATTTTGGTAACCTGATCACGATATGATTTTATAAAATGACATAGTAAATTAAAACAATCTAAATTTAATAACAGAAAGACATTTATATATTCGTGCTATTTCTAATAAAGTATATCATGATACTAGAATATTCACAATGTATGCTTGTTAATTCCCTTACGAAGCAACTGTGGCGTAGTCGATCAATGACCACTTAACTGCGTCCAAATGTTAATTACGTAGCCTCCAATAAGTCAATAAGGCAAACTATATAAGATATTTGTAATTTTAATCATATTTTATATTTTCGTAGTATAAAAATAGCCATTATATTTATATATTGCTTAGCTTAGCCATTATATTTATTATATTTATATATTGCTTATTGCTTAATTTTAATTGCTTAGTTGTAAGTATATATGTAATAAAGATATCGTCTTTAAGGAGACTATCTTTATTGTCAAAGTAACATCATTTTGAAAATAAATCTGAATTGAACCCACTATCGTAGCGGACCCTCATTAAAATTTCACCACACATTTGTTAGGAATTAGGTATTGCTTTAGAAATTAGTAAAACTTATATATTATATACAATAGAGTAGAATATAATTAAATATATAATTATGTAAAATAGAGTAGAATACAATTAAAATTAAGCGTATAGATTAATAGATTAAACTAGAAATATTTATAATACTTGAATCTATTATCACCTTAAATTGTAATATTGTAATTGTTCATTTTAATCAATTTCCATATAAAAATTTGCTGCCACAGACTGTGATTAGCAAATACATTTTGTTTGTTATAATTTATTAACCAATTCATTTGATTTGATTAAATATTACACATTTGATTTAATATTATTAATATATTTTTATTAATTTCTTTAACACATCAAAATAATCGAAACAATACAAGTGAAACGTAAACTGTATATGATATATAAATTTTAAGTACAATTTTATTTTAAATATAATTTGTAGTCCTTCGAATTTTCTACGCGAATGAGCGCTTACGTCAAATCACGTCCTAAGAAGCTTATCTCCAAAAACAGCTGTGCGTGGGAAGGACCGTGGTCCGGGCAACCAATTTCCTACTTGATTAGGCCACTTGATAGCTTTCGGAACAAAGAACGCTTTGTAAATTACAATCATGTTTCTTGTAAAGATTTTGAAAAATCCTATTGTATTATTGTATTTATATACCATTTTTAATATGAATATTAACATAATATATAAATAAGTCTCCAAGTAATAAAACAAAGCAACATGAGGGTGACTTGAAGGTAAATTGTTTGCTGTACGCATATGATACAATGCTTATTGCATCATCAGAATGCTATTTGCAGGCATTGGTCACCACTCTAAGAAAAAGGGTGTGAACATAATGGTCTAGACCTAAATGCAAGTAAGACAAAGGTGTTTGAAAGAGAAGAAGAAAGGACGGATTGTAAGATTTTTGCGAATGGAAAGTTATTAAAACAAGTGAATGAAATATTACTATATGTGGAAAGTACGTTAAGTAGAGATGGAAGATGGAACACAAAGCAGTTCTTGAGCCGACGCTTTATATGGCAGTAATACGGGGGTAGTGTTGATGGAGAATAAAAGAAAGATGAATGCTGTGAAGATGCGATCTCTTCAGAGAAGAAGAAAATCGTGCTCAGGTAGTTTGGACAGGTCGAGAGAATGGATGATGAAAGAATGGTAAATAAGTTATTATATAGAGTTGACCTTCGAAAACACAGTGCCGAAGATACTGGAGAAGCGTTACGTAAATAGCATGACGACCTCCCCGGAGGGCATGTATGAAGAGGTTAATGACAGTGGACAAAGAAAAAGAGGTATGTAGGGACCGAATCGTTTGTCACTCCGTTCTCTTTAACTACCCCGCTAGAGATAAAGCATGTATTGTTATTTAAATAATCGTAATTTTATGTTAGAAGGAGTAACTAAAGTAATTATGTCTTAGTTTTAAATCCAGTAGCAGAGGATATATTAACAAAGTTAGTATTTTGTAAAAAATATACCTAGGTAACAAAAATGACACCACCTTGATAGCTCCCTAGACAAAGTATAAGTTCCTCTAAATATGCAAATTAAAATTTAAGTACGTATGAACTGTTTAACTTGTTACTAACTAAACTATTGTTGACAAATAAAAAAAAGAAATTAATCAGTTTACAGTATTCCAGAAACCTCCCTCGTAGACTACGATGTACCGATAAATGCTAGATGCTCATATATGAAGGTAATTAAGAAAGTTTTCCATTGTTCAATGTAAATTCCGTTCAGTGCAGATAAAACTTGGCCTTTGTGGTGTCCTGTTTTTTAACAATAAAAACGTTAAAGCACACAATAGTAGTTGACAAAAGGAAAACAGATACTCTAGTAGTTCCTTTTTATATATTTTTTATTCTATTTACACCTACTTGGTTTACGGTAGGTATATACATTATTTTCTGGCCATCGTGATATAATTATGGCATAATAAATTAGCTTTATATGACTATATCCGCATTTAAAATTTAACATATGCATAAGTTTGTTTTCTCTGTGCGTCAGTCAATCAGGCTAACCGTAGCGTTGGCGCCGCCGACATTAAATGTATCAATATTTTTACCTCTCTGCATATTAGCGTGCCAATTGAGCACAATTCATTCTAAATTAATTTTAAATCTTTAAATATTTTGACAATTGTCAAACTAAGGAAGGAGGTATGGAAAGCGTTTGTTTTAACAGGCTTAAGTAAATCGGCAGCACGTAGAAGGTATAAGGTAGGTACTCGACATGCTATGTGTCAATATTGGGGCTGAAACTAGGGGGAGCTTGGATTATATCCCCTTTACCGATTTAATGTCTAGACTTTTTTATGTTCATTAGAATGAAATTGGTAGGTTTTACTTGTATTTTTCGAAGTGCTATCAACACGCTAAGGAAAGGAAATTTAGAAACACTATAAAACATATACCTGAAATACTTATATGTACGTTTGTTACAAGTTATTTTTTTCTGTTAATGTCTCCGTATCAATTAAAGTACACCAACCTACCCAAAAAATATTCGTTATCTCAGGAACTAACTAAAAATTATTTCTTACCTTACAAACAATATCCTTTCGATGATATTTAAGAAGCGCGAGTATTTTTATATTTGTAAAAAAAATTAATTTCACTTTTTTCGAGATATCTTTTTTTTCTATATGCATGCATATTATTTTAACATTCTTTTTAACGATGTATACTTTTGTACTTTTATAAGAAAATCAAAAACAATGCTATATACTTCTATAGAAAATCCAAATACTTAGTAACTACAAAAAGATACAATCTCAGCATTGTCAGTGTACAAAATGTAAGATTTCTATCTTACCTTTATGAAATGATATTTTATTTAACAATAGTTTCATGCTACATCAGATAAAAAGTAGGAAGATCGGTTCCAAAGACAATATTTTGATTATGCTCTATCGCGATGTAACAGAAGTTTCGATTAACGTAAACCCATAAGGACAGCCACTGTTTCAAGCCACTTATCGAGATAAGACGGGCTTTTCCCTTCTAGGATTAGGGTTGCCAAATTCATATAAGAAAGTTATATTTCTTAATAATAATATTATCAAATATTAATTATTATTAGCAAATATCTTTAGTATAATCTTTAATAAAAAAAAACTCATTATCTAACTGATTAAGAAATATTCTAAAAAATTTAGCAAACAAAATTCGCTTAAGTATATTGAAATCGATATTGATACATAAAGTTGCATTTAATATTACAATAAATTTTATTTAATAATTATAAATTTTAACATTGTATTGTTATATACGGTTACAGAAAAATTTAAGTATTCGTTTATCCTTTTTGTTACTTAAAATATATATTAATAAAGCTATTATTCACCAAAGATTTTATAATTTCTGTTTTCCACGCTAAACTTATTACTTCCCATTTAATTTACTATCTCCTCTATCCCAAGACAGCCTGACTTACAGTGCCTTTTACTTCTTTACTTAGAAACGGCCGATTAAAATGCAATTTACTATTGTATTATTGTAAAGTTCCCTTAAAATTTAGTGTTTATTTTATTTTAACCGGTTCATAAAAATAAGGTGTATCAATTTAAATATTTTGTAGCAATTATTGCTACAAAATAATAAATTGCCTAATACATCTATATGAGATAAAGTGAAGGAAATATAGCTTAGCTTGGCTTGAAGAACTGCAGTCACTGATGCACTCAGTAGAATTACAAAATTGAAGTCCTTCCATTGGACGCAAGTTGAAGTCCTTCCATAGGTCACCAAGAAGAAAGCCAGCCGACTCTTCCAAATTGCCTTTAACAGTAATTTTGGTAATACAACAGGAAATGTATAATGAAACGGTAACCTTATGAAATAGAAATGCGCTATGAAAAAAAAAAATAAAAAATATCGCAGTCTTTGTTATGTTAAATTTGTCAAACTTCAAATTTATAGTGGTTCAATAATGTATATAATAATGTAAGTGATGGGACAAGTCATAATTTCACCGAATTTTTCAAATTTACTTTCTTACATAAACAAAGTCACGGGCGCACCTAATGTCATATATAAATAAATATAAAGTTACTTACGTATAGCGTCCAGATTTTTACCTTTTTTTACCTAATTGTAGTAGAATAAGTAAAATAAATGCATTCAGATAGCCCTGTATATATTATTTAGAAAGTTGCTATTATGAAAGATAATATAGGCTTTTGTGAAGGATCGAGTGCGAAACCTTCATTAGTCCGAACTTGTATTCATATCTTGATTTAAGGGCCTTACTCCTTCTGCTAATAATAAACATGCTTTATGATTTAAGCCCTTTTATACCGAAAATGTTTGATGTTAAATATTATTTTAATATTTAAATTTTATACTTGTAAGGCCGCCTGCGATAAATTATTTACATTTTTTTGTTTCATTTCATTATCATTACATTTTTTTATGTTTTGTTTGCGGTGTGCAATAATTGACACAATTCTTTTTCATTTTTACCCTCTATCCAGCGTATAGTAGGGTAGGCAGAGTAATATCAGTGTCATTATGTACGTTAGAACTCAACGCTGTGAGTTGTATTGCCAAAGCGGTGAAATGTATTTAGAACCATATGCTTTCCTCCTGCCCTAAATTAATCCGTCCCTTACATGAAGTCCTTCCTCTCAAAGGCCCTCGTCCTCTTAATGTTCAGTGTTTGTTGATGTTTGTGTTTAGTCCTATATGTAAACTTTTATGTAAATATATTAAATATAATAATATTAAAGTATAAGCTAACACTCATGTAAAATATTGTTTATTACTAAACTTATATGTTGTCTGTATATATTGTAGATATATATATTAATTTTGTTATAGGTGAAGGATTTAAACTGGATCTCTTTTAAACATACAGTCTTTTATAGTGTAATATTATATATATTTTCCATTCAACGTCACTTTGGCGAAGTGAATTGTACTCAACTGTCACGTTCGAAACGCCACATATGAAGAGAAGAAGAAGAAGGATTTAGAACTTCTTTCTCACTGTGCCACAAAACGCTCTACAATAATTAAATGAACTTGTAACAGGACACTATCTAAACTAACCACAACTTACTACACTTACTTACTATAATATATTTTTATAAAATATATAATTAAAATATTTTGTAAAAATAAAAAACCCAATTATACATACTTTTATATATATATATATATATATATATATATATATATATATATATATATATATATATATATATATATATATATATATATATATATATATATATATATATATATATATATATATATATATATATATCTGTAAAAACTATTTTAATTTAAGCAAACCTTTAAATAAATTCCGCTTACTGAAACTCGGACCAATACCCATTAAACAACGTTATCAACATTTAAATTGAAATCAAACGCTGCAAGTTTACTAACTCGCAACTCAAACCTGGCTGTCTGATGCCAATTAACGATGTTGACCTGCACTTCAGCTCCTTGATTGAGCGAGAATTTGTGTTTCATGTACGCTTACAAAGCTATACGTAATACCTCTTTCGCTACCCATTAAACAGGAGCTATATTTTACATGATGTTATGATGTAATTTGGTAGATGTATTTATATCGTAAACAATTATAGTTTCAATCTATCCGTGACCACGAACTAATAATAATTAATCAATGAAAACTTCCAAACTCGAAGCGTCTAACAGATTGACGTAAAATCATCTAAATATGATTTCGTTGAAAAAGTGTAATTGATTTTGTTTTCTTTTTCAATCTGTATTTAACATACTTGATACGACTGTCCCGGACGCTCAAGAACGGCTTGATATGAGAGCTTACGAAATTATCACTGAGGATAATTTCGTAGGCTCTCATATCCTGGTCAAGACCAGTGCAAAGTGCAATAAGGTAGAAGGCATACCCTGGCTAATTGGAACGGAATAATGCTAGGTGGAAGAAGAAACAGTATCTCATATATAGTATGGTACGCGGGAACAATAGGAGCTGTTATGACGCTTCGTTTGTGGCCTTGAATGGCGGAACTCAATGCCTCACTTGGTATAATTGAAATGTATCTAAAGTCATAGTACATTAATTTACAATATGGAATTATATTTGAACCTAACTCTAACTAGTTAGCTCATGATTTTGATTTCCGTAGAAAGGTTTTTGCTATATCTATATTTGACCATTTTTACGGCCACTGCCACTCAATCTCCAGAACGATTATATACTGCACACATCTGGACCAGGTTCAAATATAGTTAGTTGGTTTACCTGACAGGAATGCTGCCCATAATGGCTTAATATTTCTGATAAAAACTATGTTTCTGATAACACATTGTAAATATTTACAAAGTTTCTGCATTCTTAAATTGAGAATCGCTATTTCCTCAATTATTTTTGGATTGTTTCCCCGCATCTTTGTTTACATATCCAACAATTGTTATAAGAGAAGGAAAAGTAACTTGATTCTTATTATATTCAGTAAAACTACTGGCATATAAAACTGGTAACATTATATATTCATGTTTTTATAGTTGAGTGAAGTGAATCCAAATTTGTTGAAGTGAAACCAAAGTGAAACCAAATTTGTTTTGTAAGTTTTGTAGATATTTTTATATACATCGTCAAGTAGTGGTTAGGCTATTGTGATACTGTTATGAACTTGAATCGTAATTAGTATAAATTTTATTTAAAAAGTGAAGTTTCGAAATTTGAAAATTTAATTTACATTTAGTTTTACTAAATTTTTATTAGTTAGTTGTCACTAATGACTGAAAAAACACAAGAGTACACGTTAGAAAGAAACGTTTCGATAGAATGGAAAAATACCTCAACTTAATCATTGGCAAATTTGAAAAAGGCTCACAAAAAGAATTTACAATTGGGAACTCGGCCCAAGTAAATTCGGAATACAAAAGAAAAATTATATTAATGCGTAACAGTAGTAACTCTCGTAGCGACCTTCGTCTAAAAAACGTTAAGAGCCCTTTGTGACTGGCTATAATGTTTTTTTATATTATTTCTTTTGTCTCGCCCCCACAGTACAGATCTGTCAGTTGGAATAAAATATTCGTCCTGTAATAATGGCCGTGGTAATTTCAAACCCTCATTAAAAGACAACATCGTGGAAAAATCATTAATTAACTGTTAATTATTCGCGCGATCTTTTTTCTACATTCTGGCTTCTGATATTAATGGGCTTTATAACTTTAACTTTTTTTTCTTCTGAATTTCATGAAGCTTCATTGTTTCTTCACTAAGCCATTTGTCGTATATTACAAATTAATTAATGTCACACATTTTTATTTATTGTTAAAAGGAAGTTCTTATTATTATAGTACTATGTCTATGTATAATTATTACACAATAGATTTTCTCATTCTTTTGTTAGATTTGACAAAAAATTTTAGAAACGCCATCTATACGATAAACTCGAAATTTTAATACAGCCGCATTTGAAAATGTCTGGAAGAGGAAAGTTTTGTTTGCTTCAAGACCCTTAACTAGATGTCGTCCTCACAATTAAGAACTTTACTTTAAATAATAATATGTAGTTTAAAGCTTATCTAATATTGATATAGATGGCATTATTTATAAATTTCTGAATATTTCAAGACTGGACTGTGGTTGTCATGTACATAGATGACACCACTAGTCTCTTAGGTATATCCATTTGTATTTTATAGTTGTAAGTCTAGTTACATATTTTGTTGTTTCATAAAATGTGAAGAAGAGGTTAAGGATCCTACATTTGACAGAGTATTCAAAAATAGCCTAGTGATAAGAAACTTCACTTTATGCTTGTTACAACAAATTTTGTATAATGAGACAACTGTACAACAAATATTCCTGCACAATGTGGCCGTATGTTTTAGGTCGTTATCTTGGTGAAATTTAAGCCTACTTTAAATGCCCATATTCGTCGCCTATTTGCGTAATTTTTTCATGAAAACATTCAAATGCACTGTTTAGTCTATTTCATTATGAATGAAAATAATTTGCCTGGACCTAATGCAGAAATAGCCCTCGTGCCTTACAACCGAAATAAGATATTTAAATGGAAATATAGATAAAAACATCCAACAAAAATATTTCTAGATTTGTTTTCAAAACATATTCTTTTTTAAAATTCAATATCTTTTTTCAATTCTTTTCACTTATACAATTTCTTTTATCTACTCGTACATTATATCTGGCATGTTTTAAAACTTTTCGGACATTTTGAAGATATTTTCTAGTCTCGTTTAAGATTTCCTCTATGATAAATTACAATTTGCCTGATTTTGAATCTGAATACTGGTATTGAAGATTGAATAGACTAAAGAGTAATTAAACACTTTTTCAAATCTTTATAAATCATTGTATTCGAAGGCCGCTTCAAATTAAATAAACAAAATTTACGTTATTGTTTACTAGGTGCACCAGTTCGATATTTTCATACATTCCGTTCATGTTTCCGTTGTTAGCGGGAAATAAAAAAAGTATGATCCATTAAGTTTTTATATACGCCAATGAATGCTGGCTAGCACTATCTCGGCACACCTGGGAGCTTCACGTGTCGGAAATGAAAATGCTAAGGTAGATGTGTTGGCCGTACATACAGCACATTCATTTGAGGTAGTATTGAGGTCCGTGGCGTAGAGGATATGGATAATTCAAGAGTGTCGCCTGAGAGGGTATGGTTACTACGTGCTTGCCTAGGCACTATGTAGGAAGGCACTACTCCATTTTGAATTGCTAATTTGGAAGACAAAACTTGGCAATAAATAGCGGGACTAATCCTACCAGTATGCACGCAACGTCTCAAGTGTTGGCAGAAAGCGGAGAACGGAGATTTTTGACATTATGTAATGTCTGCCTGACCTGCTTTTTCAGAATAAAGTGTGAAAAAAAATAATAAAATGTTAAAAGTAAACACATATTAATTAAAATAAATATTATATCATTTTGTAAATAAATCCAATATTTATTTCAAAAGCGTATTTTATCGAGTTCAATCTTATCATCAAAACAGTAACCAAAATAGCTACACGACGACAAATTTTCCATTAAACTAATGAAAGTCGAAATAGATAAACGGACGTTGAATTTCATAAATGTGGAGACTAACTAAGCCAAATACTAAAATACTAGAAATACTATTGCGATATTTCAAATATAATGGAATTGTAGGAGTAGGTAGGTTGTTGTGTTTTGTTTGTATAGCCGCAGCTGTCGTTCTTGATTCTACTCTTTGATAAACCAAGTATAAGTATATATGTATATATATATGTATATATATATATATATATATATATATATATATATATATATATATATATATATATATATATATATATATATATATACATATATACTTATACTTGGTTTATCAAAGAGTAGAATCAAGAACGACAGCTGCGGCTATACCTCTTTATGTTCTATATATCTCTTTATGTTGCTAAGTATAAAGCCTAAGCCTTAGTATAGTAAGTACATTGCATTTGTCATACGAATCTTTGTGTATTAAAATCATGTAATAAATAATATTAAATATTAATAAATGAAAATATTGCTTGACACATCTATGAGGACCATCGTGGCGCAGAGACATATTCACTGTAATCGCGACAGTTTGTGAGTTCCATTCCCACTTGATAAGCATGAAATAATCATATTCTCTTCGGACTAGCAACAAGGCAAAGAGCGGTGAAGAGTTCCGCCACTCAACACGCAATGCCGTGCAAGGAACGGAGTATCTTAACACTAGGTTCCTTGGTTACAGCGTGAAGATAAATATATATATATATATATATATATATATATATATATATATATATATATATATATATATATATATATATATATATATATATATATATAATATATATATATATATATATATATATATATATATATATATATATATATATATATTAATATTTTTTTATTAAGTGTAAACCTCCAGCATGCATGCACGCATCCAGTGCGTTAATCGGATCCATAACTATTATGTCTGTTTTCAGAAGTTGCTCCCTGAACTTTGATGGCTCAACTTTTTTTTATTCTAAATTTCAAACTATAGAAAAGTACACCAACGCCATATATATTGAAAACAAAAACGTGTTCCTTTACAAAGCTCAGACTCTTAAAGCGACCTTGATACCACATACATTTTCGCAAAGGTCGAAATTCTAATACGTATATACACAAAAACAAACTGCATAGTAAACTACACGTTGCTTCTGGCTAACACGACGATTTTCGTCAATCGCCAGAGACAAAAGAAGGGTGAATATTAAAGGCCCCGGCGACACTTGAGCGACGTTTTCATCATACGAGACGTTGTGCCGCTTTCAAACCCTCTTTTCAGATCCCGACCAAGATTAGGCACTAGTTCTTAGGTGTCACGTTAGAGAAGCACTATAGGTATGCCTATTATACTAGGCATGTGTAAGTATGACTTTAATTTATATTATTCTATACATATTACGCTTTTTGAAAGTATGTAATCACTTCAGATGCTTTTCTAAATATATATTTATTTTATAATTATTATAATTGCAAGTCGTTTTGTCTCATTTTAAAATATATGCGAAGGTTAGATTAGATTAGATTATCTCAATCAATTACGCATAAAGAGGCTATTAGGTAATACTTAAATTTGAGCTTACATTACAGCTAATACAAATCAATAATACATAAATATTTCAAAAATTATATAATTAATTCCTTTTGACGGAATTATAAGCAATTTTCATTCAAGTTATTATCGATAATATGAAAAAGCATCCCTAGCTTGTTATAGCACGTCATCACTACCATAACTTGCAACGCCCCTCCACTCCGGTGCGATGATTCAGCACACTCCATCCAAAAGCCTTTTGCGATTCCTCTTTCATTCCGTTCAATTTGACTAGTACTTTCACGCAGCCTAAAGATAATGTGAAACTATAGAGGAATCGAGCCTATTCACTGTTCAAAGTGGTTAGCCGTTTTCTTCCGTCTTTTTGAAAAATTCTGATCGAAATAATACGATTTTCATTGGTGAGAGCAATGTTTTAGCGTAAATTTAGACAAAATAATGAATATTTTTTGTGTTTACGATATTACATAATTTATATGGAACTCTTTCACTTCAATAATCGTGGACTTATTAATATCAGAAAATACATTTTTATTTTATTAGAGCACACACACGGACATGTTTGTATAAATAATATAAATTTGTACATGAAACCTTTTATATAAAAATAATATATGAATTGCTTGGTTAATATATCGATAAAAGTAGCTAATTATTTAGCTTTTAGGTTATACCTGTTTCTATGATTTTTAAAGTGTTATCTGCACTAAGGATAGAAAAAATACTTAAAGAAAACATATACATTTTTTGAACGCCTCTGGATTTGAACCCGCGCCTCATTGAAACCGTCGAACCTATGTTTACACCTATTAGCAGTTTTGTCGGCTCATCTGTGCGTGAATAACACAAAAACATGGGAATGGATATTGTTATTATATAAATAATTCAAAAAAAAGTCTGAAAATTTATGTATTTATTATATAAAATTAACATTTTCATTTATACTCGTACATACGAGACATTTACATAATACATTTTTGTTAGGACAAACAAATACATAAGGTTTTCATTAATAAACAGTGTCTTGAAAGAAACATTTACATTTATAAAATATGCTTATATTATTGGAATAAAGATATGATGTCGTAAAACAAAATTTTTGAAATAAATTATTATACAGTTCAAACTAGAAAGGTTGGCTAAAATATAATCTGGTTAAAGAAGTTTCATTTAAAATAATTATCTGTTATTCACATATCGATATAGGGACTATTTGTGTATATTATGTCTAATTTATTTTTCTATATGTTTTCATTTTAAGTGAAGTTTTAAAAAAAATTTCAAAATTTCTACAATTTAACTTGAGATATCAAAATATAGCCTTACGAAGCTAAACCAAACTTTCTATATAGTAAATAGCTTTTCGTAATTTCACATTAGTAGCACAATTCATACTTACAACGGGCAGTTTAACATCGTTACTCCAATTGAGAACTCACCCACTCTGGCTTAAATATTATGCAAAGCAAGGAGCCTAGTAGTAGACGCTCGGGGCACAGTTGACACGAAACTGACTAGATGTGATATTTCTTTGTTGAGAATCAATTTAAAGTAATATTTATATACATAATATAGTAGTAGAACGTAGTGTCTTAATACTAGGTTCCGTAACAGAATTAAATTAATTAAGTTGTAGAATTATTTATTTAAAATAAGCCAATTACTTAGAAGTACTTTAGATTGTACTATTATGAACTAGTTGGCAACTTCACAAATGGTACGGAATATATGAATCCTGTAGTGAATAATAAAAAAATAAATGAAAAAAAAAACACTAGGTCGCTTCAACCTGCGCCTATATGATATACTGGTTATATTTATATGATAATGGTGTCCCGCGGTTGGTTACGTAATATCTCTAATACAGCGGGAAAAGGTAACGTAGTTTATTAGTAGTACGAAGATTCTCTTTGATTCTACAGAAAATAACAATAATAAAATAATTTCCCCACTTCGGTATAAGAAAGTGCCTCAAGTCAGCACAGAGTCTCGACACTCAACACGTGATTTGGAAAATAATATTTTGACACTAAGTTATCTGTAACTAACATGCTAATATACATGATACACGAAGCTAGGAATACCAAGAATTAATTAATTTCATATAACCTATATACTTTAATTTATTTGAATGTGGTGTGTTTAGAGACCGTCCAGACGCAGTGGCACAGCGTCTGACTGTAAACGGGTCGATTGTAAGTTTGATTCCCACTCAGGGAAATGGATTGTTTTCGTTTTCTTCATTCATGTAATGAGATAAAGGCCTAACGTTAAGTTCCGCCACTCAACACGAAATGTCTCGAAATGTCCTTCCTGGCAGTCCTACGATACAGCGTGTAATAAAATTAATATACAAAATCATTAGTACCCAAATATTTTTTTCATTCTTATAATAATATTTTTCATCCGCTTATAGCACACCATTAAAATCTTAATAAATCGCAACATCAATCAAAGCAGAACGAATGAAAAATGGCGAACACCATAAAAAAATAACGCACAATTATTATGTCGCACGCGACGTCTGTTCGTAATTATAACGTTTAGTCGGCATCAATCATTTAGTCGATTTTTTATTCTGACAAAATAATTACATTCATTGACTCCTGTAATATTTCAGGTTTAAAACACTTTTTAAAAATGTACCTTTTGAATAATCTTAATATAAACTGAGTATTACTTGCTACGTCATTTATTGATGATTTTATGAATAATAATATAAATAATATCAATGATATGCATGATAGATAATATCAATGAATATTAAAGTGAACCAAAAATCTCAAAATGTTTTGGTATTTTCTTAACGTGTGTTATTTAAAAAAATATTCTTAGTTATAGTGTATACATAATAATACAATAGAAGTCACGCACATATGTTTTAATAGGGAGGTTACATATTCGCGATTACGCGCGAAGTGGCTCTATCCAAACAATAAAGAAATTCAAACTCTATAGTAATTAAGTGACTTGGAAAAATACCGATTAGATGACGAGTTAACCGCTCATTTTATGTTTATATGTACTAAAACTAGGATTAAGTATAGGAATAAGGAGGATATAAGGAGGTTTTTTTTACAATTGGTAAAAAATAAAATAATTTATGCAAATTTTATTTGTTTTCATTATTTAGATATGCATTTGCTCTGGATGCCCTTTCCCATTAATATTAATACTCTTTCCTTTTGGGCCTTAGCCTATTTTACTGTTCTTAGTATTAAGACCGTATTGTATATTATCAAAGTGCACGAGAGTATATATAATTATCATTACTGTGCGGTAATTGTGATTTTTCCATGAATTTCCGGATAAAGTATAGCCTATATGTTGTTTCATAACCTCCTCTATCTTACAGTGAAAGTCCCATAAAAATCAGTTCAGCTATTCTTAGCTAAAATGATTGTTTGTATTTTAGTAGCTTATAAATATATATATATATATATATATATATATATATATATATATATATATATATATATATATATATATATATATATATATATATATATATATATATATATATATATATAAAAATATATGTAAAAATGTCAATCAATTTCAAATCACAAACAGACACTGAATTTTTTTTGTATGTGATTCAGGCAGGAGGATATTGAAATTAGGCAACAAATATATTATTAATCAAAGGAAAAATAAGAATTCAGCAAATAATTAAATTATGGAAGATGTGAAAATACTATCTTCGGACATTGGATTTTATACTTACTATTAAAATTTAGAATACATTAATACAAAGGCTCCCAATCTCTTTTTGAGGACGGAATTGAATACAACTGTTATTACCAAAAACACAATGTAAGTATAAAAAAAATTAATTAATTTAAATCATGAATAATGAAATAGCAGACTACTGGTGGTCCACGGACTCCTGGTGGTCTACGGACCACTGGTTGGTTACCACCATATTAACAAAAGCTTTTTAGTCTTCATTTATACTCAAATTTTCAGCAGGCAAAGTAGTATCTTGTAGACACTGCGTGAAAGTCGTATGGTTCACAAAAATACTGTAAATTTGCTTTATTTCACACTTTTTTTATATATTTGATTCGTATATATAGTCGTTTTTCGTTCTCGTTCTTTGTTCACTAATGCCTGCTGTTGTAATTTGATAGTATTTAATATTTTTGTCATGTAAATGACTATGTCGGAATGAGAATAAAAATCATTAAACTAAAATTTATCTATGCTTTATTTCACATATAGCGAGGTCCACATATTCCGAGCACTCTTCTCGTGCAACTTCTTGTTCTTTTCAGTGTTTTCATTTACGATGTTTCGACATCTAACTGCATTACGACATTGTCTGGAAAGATTAGATCTTCTCGGTCGCCGCATTGTTATTAAGAATAATTCCTGCACAAAACAAACACATTAGCTGTCCATTTAGGGTTCAAAACTTTAACGTTTTGTTATAACATACTCGTATCACTTTTATCACTGATATGTTGCCTCTTTTATTTTTTTATTCATATAGAATAAGACTTAAAATGCACTTGTTAAGACACCTTTTTGTTTTTGTTAAGTAAACTCAAGCAAAGACATTATGAAGTAGAAAGCAAACATACATGCCATTTGACTCGCTATCTATATTTGTTGTAGTTCAAGTGCTGCTTGCTTCTGCAAGTCTATTCCTATTTCCTTTATAAATCCCTTGTGGATCAAGAACAACTTGGAATAGCAGTTCTACTGTATATATTTGTAACTTAATGATAAATAGTGAATATTTCGAAACGATTAGTTTTATTTTTTGATTTTAAATTGTATTGAAATGCCAGTTTTGATAAAAAGATCAACTCGCAAATTCATTTGTGTGGATATTATGGCCCTTGCAATGTTACTATTATTTACAATTTGTCATCATCAATTTGAATTTGATTGTCAACTCAAAGCCGAAGTCGCGTTTTTTATTTCACAGGAGGGGAAAAATAAAAACCATCGCAATTACGATTTTTTATAGTTTTTATTGAACATTCATTCTGACAAACATTCTGAATATATTTTGGTAAGGCAGCACTTATTTTCTTCTTACAGTTTAGTTAACTATTGTTAGTCTTTTATACTAAACAACTTTGTTAAGATGATAATATATTATTGCTTATAATTTAGCCCACTTTTATAGTTCTGAATTAGATATTCCAAATCTTTAAATTATGTGTATACAGCAAAAAAAGTTTCATCCAAATCCGTCCAGTAGTAATGCTAAAGACGTCGTGTACAGACAGACTAATGACTTAACCTAAAATATTTATACTATATTATTTATTTTACTTTATATAATATACTTGACGCATTGTGTTAATATTTTTGTAACGTTATTGACCACTATTACATACATACGTTCTCATAAAGCTACGTCGACATTATTTATGCTGTGAGATTTAACGTCTAGAGATTTCTTCTTCTCTCTCTTTAGAGATATCTCTGTTGTGAGATTTTACAATTTTTTACCCAAAGATTAGAAAGATTAGAATGATAACTACTGCTTGTGAAAAAAATCCATATGTATTAAATTTACTGTTGACATAACATAAATAGAGGACAATGTCCATTGAAAATATATTGCACTTACGCTTATGTCATTTATAAAAAACCAAGTAGGTCAAATTTGAACTATTTTATTTGTGTATAAAAGCTAAACATTAAAGTAATCATTACTACTTAATCTTATTATAACTAACAGTTTAATTTAATTACATTTTAAGGCATTGTGTTAGGTATATATTATAATAATAACATTATCTTTGTACTATAAGAAGACTTGTCGTCGTCAACCAAATAAATTATTAAGTCAAAGTGACCACGTAAGCCTTTCTAACATATTCTATATTTGTATATTTACATACGTATATATAAGATGTAGACGTATTCGATGGGATCAGTACATATTAATACAGGTGCTAACATACATCCCAAGGGGAAATCGAGGAAAGCCTTTGAATTATGCACTGCCACGTCAAAGGGAAACCCGCCTCTAACGGTACTAATAGGACCAATCTATTTCCCTTTACAACGCATTTATAACTGATTCAAGTATATACTAAGCAAATCAGTAATATTATAAAGCAATTAGCATTCAATCTACAATATTAGCAGCCCGGTAAACATATGTTGATCACCGTATAGTGATTTCTCCAGATACAAATTTATAGTGCTTTGCGTGCTCATAAATTTCTATTGAGTGCGGCGGACCCTGCGTATCTGATTTTAATACTCTACTAGAAATAATCAGGTAATCTTTTATAGTATTTATATTTTTTATAATAACAAAAATGTTTGAACATTTTACCGAATCATTTTACTCAGCCAGGAGGAAACAACCGCTAAGATTAGTTTTCATTCACTGGAGAAGTAAGAATACACATAACAGTCGTGTTGCTAGTGACGCAGTGATCCAATGCGTCACTAGATAAATACATAGTATGTACTAAATAATATAATAAATATAAGCTATCATTATTATTATTATGACGGTATCCCTCCCCCTCCCCATTATGACGGTATTGATCACAGTGACCTTCCTGGTTCCAAGCTTGTGTTCTCAGTATATATTGTATATAGCGGGTTTTGTAACTATGCATGGCTCTAGAGATATCCTTATGCATTACCTCTAGTTCCTCATCTGGATGTGGCGAGGTCGAAGCGTAAGCTTGTATGACATTAATCAAATTTCGTATCGGTAACCTGAGTATAGAGTTGCTATTCGACAAACTACCGACGGTAACCACGCTGTTGATAAGGCTCTTTTGGACGATGTACTCGACACCGCCTAGGGACTGTTGGTCATCCTCCCGGTAGTATTGTAAGTAACCGTACCGTTACCTTACACCGGCACCGTAATACCTATCATAGATAGGAATAGCAGTGCTGCCAAAGACTGGAGGCCGCTTTTGTATATAGGGATGTAGGGATACTTGCCTTAACACCACGTCAGACAGGCGAGTTGGTGATCGCAATAGGACTACATTTCAGGAAATGTTCAGGAAATATAATAAGATATATTATTACAAAGTTTCATCAAAATTCATCCATCCTCACAAACTAAGAATTTTCTAATATTAGTAGGAATTAATATTTAAGTTGAACATTTATGACAAAAAGTAATAAAAAATACCTGAATAACAAAAATATCGGTCAAGTACCCGCGCACCGACGGTTCCGCACATATTTCACGATTTTAGGTATTTCGCTGAGGGAAATATTCATCATAAAAATTGACAAATTTAAATTTGCGGTCGTATCCACTCATTTTGTATGAAACGAACTACAAATATAAGTATTGAATAAATTTCCTTAACCTATGGTAACCTTAAATTTGTTATATTTACATCAGCGTTTAGTAACCATCATAAAAAAATATAAAACAATAACAAGTATTACGCACCTCGATAATTATTAAAAATTACTATAATATCAATTAGCAGTAGGTTAGACATCACATGGAAACGAATCATTTTCATAAGCCCACTATGAGAAGGCAAAATTTCCCCACCCAATGTGATATATTTAAGTCAACATCTTGACACTAAGTTCTCTCTGCGCTAGAACGAGAGAAGATTTTTTTACTTACAACTATTATTGCCATTAATTGTATTTACTACTAGGTACTACTAATGGTTACTTATATTCTTTGGAAATTAAAGCTTAAGAGTATTCTACAAGCGCTAATGTATATTGTATTATTATCAATAAATACAACATATCATATATAATATTTTCTTCGCATAACTTTTACAGCCAAATTACAGACTATAAATTCCTCACTTATACTCGTACATCCAGATCCATATCGAGATATCAAATTCCTTTAAACTCAACAACTTGATCCTAACTTATTCAATGTTTGATGAACTAGCAAGATACGTTCAACTTCACAAGAATGTCTCTTGAGACATGAAAACGATTTACTTTTGATAAATTATAAATATCTCCAAGAACTTCTAAAACTGCTGTTTTGTTCATAATTTGTTAAATAACTGTGTATAACAAATAAGATTACATCGCGAGTTTTTCGTCAATTATACATTAAAAATTCCAAATTACAAACCACCAATTAGTTGAGATAATATTTTTACATATTACTAGTGCGGTATATATGAAGTATATTATATGCGGTTTCGTCCGCGTGGTCTAATAAATATGTGATGTAATAGCCCTTATATAGTCTTCTGACAGTCTATTTATCAAATATCACATATAAAAATATTTTTTTTAATTTCTAAATAGTTTATCCTGAGATTAGCGCCAACCATATAAACCTTTCAGTAAATGTTTTATAAAACTTACTATATAAAAACTATATCAATTGGTATATGTAGATGTGTTATCGTGTATGGTGATAGTCATAACAGTGGCGAAGAGTGTAATTTTTATAAAAGTAAGCTGCTTCTTGTTCTGGTAAAAACGGTGTTGAGTTCCGCCACTCAACACCCATTGTCTCAAAAAGCGGAAAGCAGTACACGGAGTGTCTTAATACTATATTTCCTTTGCCTATCCTGCTATATGTGGAAAATAGCGTGAAGCTAAATTTTTCTAAATTATAATATATTGTGATGTCGTTGAACAATATATGACTTGAGAACCTATGAAATGTAATTTCACATATTGTAAAGGCAAAAGGCTTCACACCCAACAAAATGCTTCACGGAAACTCACTTTAGTTCAAAATATTTCACTTGCTAGGGCTGCAACACACAGTATCAAATTGAAATGAACATAAACGACACATGAATAATTGTAAATTTTATTAGTTAATTACATTATATTTTTAGACTATTGATAAATAGAAAAAAATATAGCTAAAAATACAATTTGATTAGCTTAGTCTAATCTGATGTTTTTTGTCTTAAACAGTATTACAAAATAATTTAACTTCTGATATTCAAAGTTACTGTAATTAATTAATATCTTCACGCTGTATTCCACACATGGCAGGGTAGGTGGAGGGATCCGTAGGAACTGTAGGAATCTAGTGTTAAGACACTCTGCTCACCGCTTTCTGCCTTTTGAGGCATTGCGTGTTGAGTGGCGGAACTCAACGCCGCACTTACCCTTGTTACCAGAGCGAAGAAATTAATTGAGAGATTAAAGTGAGAATTGAACCCACAAACCATCGCGTTTACAGGCAGAAAAATGACTGAGATTAAATAATTTTACATTTACATATTTTTATTTTCTAAGGGTGGTTAGCTTGCTAAAATATAGCTTCTTGTATTCCACGTAGCATACATCTATTGTAGCTACAGGGCCCGCCGTACAGTCTCTACGCCAATTTGTTAGCGCCTCACAAAGCAACCTCTGTTAATATTATTTCAGACAAGGCCCTCTTAAATTAAACGATAGAGTATACAATTTGTGGTGTAATATGAAAGGAAGATTAATAAGTCGGTGCTTTGATTTTTTTAAGAAAATTTTATTAAAATTCATGATTTAGAAGATTTGAACGTGTAGAATGACTTACGTATTTAATATATCTGTATCATTTCATTTTTGTATTATTCGTCGATATATAATTAAAAGAAATGTATATATAATAGTTCATCTCAAGTACAAATAAACAGCGTAATGGAATGAAATTCAAATGGTACTTTTGTGCCAGAGATTACATGAATCTTTACACTCCTCCTGAATAAATAAGAACAGGAAGACTAATGTTAAGAAGATTCCCACTTTCGCCGTGATTTGACTAGTAAATCGAAAATAATTTTATAAATGATCAGAAGTCATCATTTTGGTATCAAAAGTGTCTTAATGATCTGAAATTTTATATTTCTTATACAAACAGCCATACGGGCTGTAAAATTTGATATCATATTCAAATGATATTTAAAAACAAGTAACTATTATATTTTTAAAAATATTTCAAGTTTGATATGCGTCGTTTTAAACAACTGTCAGTTTTGTTGGTCTATTTTAAAGGCATTGTATGTAATGATTTTTAATATTCTGTCGTAAAATCGTCACTAACGTGCAAATAAAATTTGAATTTTAAATTCTAAAACTTTAATCGGCATAACCTGAAACCTGGGGCACGATGAGGCACGTACACGTGACGGTCGCGTTATCCTGGCTTTATCCTGTTATAACCGGAATAACCAGACCAATTTAGATGTGATTGCAAAATGTTTTATTATAAACTGTTATAGCAACAATATAATTTTAATTAATATTTTGGTTTTCATCTGTTGTTGTTTATACTATTTTACGTTTTACATGTATTTATATATTAAAGACAGAAAAGATAAAATTCACACACTCAAATATAATCTACGCTGCATACCCAAATCTACGCTTTAATGTTGAAATTCATATTTAAATTCAATTATCGTAGACGTCTGTAATCGGGCGTGGAGAATTAAACATACTCTTCTTGTTACAAAATATAATTACTAGTATTTGGCACAGTAATCTCTTACAATGTACAAAGCCATATTTAATATATTACACATAGATAAGTAACGGGAACAGACTCATCACAAGAGTATCTTTGATTTTCAACTTTCTGTCATGGCAGCCAAAAAACATAAACCACCTCCTCAGAGTTTGATGTTATATATGGTGAGAAGCTGACACTAGTAATGCCACTAGAAGGCCATAATATATATTAGACTATTTACTATATCAAACGGCCGTCAAATGTATACAAAAATAATAATAATAATAATAATAAGTGAATTGTGCTTAACTAGCACGATCGGAACGACTTAAGCAAAAAAAATAATTGAAAATAAAATAAAATATTGTTTTATTGAAAGCATGAAAATAAAATTATACTTCACATTATAAATTCAAAATTAATACACAATTTTATATCAATTTATTTTATATACCTATATAGAAGAAATTATTCAAGCAGGACCTGCACTTAATATCGTTGTTTTCAATCGTGTTAAATTTTTCTGTTAAATTATATATAACAACATAAATATTAATAAAGTAACTCCATTAGAAAATAATATATAAACTATTCAATAATCAATTCGAAATGTTATCACATACATATATCCCATCGTACAAAATTACCGCGACCGCAACATTTGTACTTGGAACCTGCAGTGTGATACAGAATTTTGGGGTAGTATCTGGCTTCAATAACACTTGCTCCATTAACTCTCTCGCGCCCGCAATAGACATCAACCAACTTAGTAATGTATCGTAATATATCGTTTTAACATTTTAAATCTTTTGTCGATAAAAATAAAGCACATTTTACCTTATTTTACATATGAGGTAGTTCTTTTAACCGCATCCAAAATGAAACAAGACGTTATAAGTTACAAGGAAAAGTCAAATCTATTCACATTAAAATAGATTTCAGTTTCAGTTTTTCATAATTAGCAATGTGCAAGACCGATTTATTCTATTTCATGTGAGTCCAAATTGCGGACAGTTAGGTTTACTGTTGCTAGTTCAGTGCTTTCTGTCTATGCTATTGTGTTACCCACTGATATATTGCTAAGCGGCTTTAGACAAAAGCTAATGGCAGGAACTAATTATAACGTGGGAGGACGTGAGTCTTAATAAAAACCGTTGATTACTATATATCTCATTTAGACCTTAGATAAGTTTCAGTATTCACATTTATTGTGTCACAGTAATTTGCACACGATGACAATTAGTAGGTAAAAAATTACTTTTTAAAATTATTTTTTAAATATGTACATTTTATAAAATTAATTGACGTTGCTATTCTTTACATCGTCTTTGTTAGTGCAGAAATGGAAAAGAAACCCTTCAGAATGCGGGAAATAAGCAAAAAAGCAAGTGGTTGTAGATTATGGACCCCAAGACTACCTCGAATGAATGTATAGATTATTGTATACATTACAAATAATAAATGTATACATACTAATAAATAAAATTGGATTGTCTGTTTGTAATGTTAAAATAACCGCTTTTTACTATATACGGTACATATACCAAACTACCATTTTTTAAAATATTCTCTGTCTGTCTTTTTGTTCCGGCTAATCTCTGAAACGACCAATATTGATGAAACTTTCACTGGTTGATGCTGATGTAATAAGGAGTAACTTAGGCTACTTTTATTTTAGCACAAAATATCTATAAGACTAAATACGAGTATATTGAACAAGTACAATGTGATTTCGTATAACATATCGAAACGAACGCAATTCAGATTAATTAAGCGGCGCAGCCGCGGGCGGTTCCCTTTTTAAATAAAATCACTTTATATTATTCTAGTTCATATAAAAATAGGAATTTAATAAAATAAATAACTAAAATTCAATATCAAAAGACACTCTTATTACTAAACTATCACTATCCATAAATTTTCAGACCGGATATCTCGTTTATAGCCTTAGTCGATGAGATTCAATAAAATATCGTTGGTTTATGTGTTAGTTTATGAGCTATATTTTATAAAAATAAGACACGTGGGAAAGAGCACTAGGTAGCGACTTTAAAATGGTACCATCTCTTGTTTTCTTTACGTTTACTATCACTGAGAGCGCCGTTCTCGTGGAAATGGAATCCGTTCATCTTGGTTATGTTTTACTGTTTATTTAATATTGTATCATGTTTATATTCTCTTGTATTATATTATACAACTGATTCTGAACTGTTTTTGTTTACCAATCAATTTTAATCTATATATTTAAATGTAACACAATTTATTAGCATCTGCTATAGTGTAAACTAAATAATTTTTAGTTCAACCTGCACTGGTCCAAAATAAATATATAGCGGTGTAAGTCAAAATCATTTGTTTCAAATGGAATTTAACGACTTTACGTCCCATATTTTTCATTTTATGGAGAATATGTAACTTTAGTTGGTTGACAGACTTTCTACAGCACAAACCAAGCAAACTAATAAAGCTCTAAAACTAAAATAATATATATTTTAATCTTCTATAAAACTTTAAATCATAATGAACGCGTATTTTGTACAACAGACGAATGGTCATAGAATTTACAATCAAGCCAAACTTTAAACTAAAAAATGTATATAAATAAAACTGAATAAAATATAAAACTGTCCATACGGGAGCTACAATACCAAATGTACATACTTAAAATATTGGATTTTAAATTTAAACAGTAAAGGTCGAAAAGGTCTTCTTTACTTGGCAAAATAGTTTTGAGATGTGAAAATAAACACTTTCCATATTGTGGTAGCGTAAACTGGTTGCTAAGTAATGCAATAGTGTCGTGTGTTATGCACGTGATGCTCCGTTGAATGGGCTAAGTTTAATTGAAGTCCAACGGTGATACCACCTTTGTTACAGAGGCTGTGTGCATATTGAAAATATACTTGGTTTTAAAACAAATTTAATTTTTTTTTGTTAGTATTTATATTATATAATTACATTGTAAGTAGTAATATTATATAAAACATATATAAATATAAATATTCTTTTTCTACATATATTTTTTTAATATTTTTAAACATGATGTTTTATGTTTTTCTTATTGATATTCCATTATTTATAACATAATGAAGCTATATTTCTCATCGTTTTGCTCTTACAATACCACAAAAAATACTACATTTTCATCAAAACAAACAGTAACAGTTGAGTCGTAAAGTCTAAACAAAAATATGAAATAGTTTAAAAAACCATTCATTTTAAATGAACACAACTTTTACAAAAGCTGAAACTGTTCAGAAGCGCAGCAGAAACTGTATACATACGTACTTGTACATGTTATATGTGTATATAACCGTCATGTAACATTAAAACAAATACAGTAGTGTTCATTAAACTTTATATATTTCCTTACGACCTTATATTTGTTTAATTTGCATATTGATAATTTATTAAAATTACCAATACCTGACATTTACATCACAAACATTGAAAACATTTAAATAAAATTTAAATAAATTCAAATTCTTACTAAGTAGGGTAGGATACGTAGTTCTCGTAAAAGAAATTTGTAAAGAAGAACTGAAATCGACATCAACAGGTATGCTTTTACCTATGTACCATATAAAGAATCTTTATGAATCAATTGTATTTGTATAAAAATAAATTCAGTGACAAATCGTTCAGACAAGATATATATTTTAATATTACTGATATCAATGTGACTTCGCTAACTTATGCAAATAGCCGTTTATATTGCTATATCATAGCAACAGTCCATTTAAATATTCAGTGTAAACACAAGTTTACATCTTAGTAAGTCCAAAGTACAGTGAACCAATCTAGTAGCGGCTTGTTAACTCTAGCAACTTATCGAGACTTCAGTACGACTTCGTTTAACTGCATAGCATCCAGAGCCATAGTTTTCAAATATCATAATTTAAAGTCATTCATAATATTTATTTTCAATAAGCATTATTTTTGTTTTAGTCTTAAGGGAGTATTGGACTAGAAATTCACATTTTCTTTGTGTACAGTTTTTGTCATAAAAGCATATAACGCAATTTGATTTTATCTAGCATTTTGTGAGATTGATGAATTCTTATTGGATTCAATGATTACTTTAATATTCAAATAAGAATACTCATCGAAACATAAATCAAAATATTCATAACGTAGCTACTAATATTCGTTATAATAACACAGTGAATCCGATTCCAATTTGCCCAGAGGTAGAAGCATAGCTGATTAACATATGGGGGAATTCACGTTCCAATCAACCGGGATAAAGCTACAATAGCATGCATTTTGGTGGAACACAAACTAAAACCTCATAGTCGTGCCGCATTCACGTATTGACAACAATTCATATTTCTAGATTGAGTTTTGAAATGTGTTACATAGGATTGTTCATATTTTAGTACCTGGATTTTGTTATTTTAAAAGATAATATTGAATTTTTCTAAAATTTTGTGTACTGAATTAAACCAAAATTATGTATAAATTTAGCACCTGCAATACATTTATGAAAAATATATGCGATATTGAGCGTAGGACTACTACTGAAATTTATGGAAATAAACGTCTAAAAAGTTGAAATAGCTGAATAAAGTTTTGTAATTTATTTTCTAAAAGTAGATGAAGTTTATTTTTAGGCCAACAGTAATATGACATGAAATATTTTATATAGTACGAGTATTATTATTATGGCAAAAACACCGTCATAGAGCAACTCCTTATGCCTGTACATTTTGGAAATGGGTTCTAGTTCCACTGGGAGGAATAATTTATAATACTATTAAGAAACGTAATTTTAAGTGTAGTTAAGGTTTTAGCATTAGTTAATTTTCATTGTTTCATTGTTGAGTGATTATTTTTATTCTTAGTAGTTTTTAGATGGTTTTGTACTATATTATATTATATATTTTTTTTATTATAAATAACTAGTGTTTAAGAAGTGTACGTGTTTGGTAATTTGTGGAAACTTAATTGGTCTTTGTTCTATTTTGTATGTTTTATATTTAAATTATTTTACTGTACTGTATGTTTCCCTTAAAAAATAAATAAATAAATAAATAAATAATTCAGATGGACAAACGTACATACTTCTACACGTTCCTTTACCTAGTATACAATGATTTAAGTGGAATGAACATGGAGGGCAATACTGCATTTGACGATGATGTTTTCATTAATAAATCTTTATACCGAGATTTGTCCATAAGCTTAGATAAGTTACAAAATCATTATACATATATTATTTTTACATATGTTTTATATGCATATAGAAATATATTCATCCGTATATATTATACGTCCATACACAACAACAGCATAATTGAAACTTTATCATAATCTAACTAAATAACATCTCGAGTCGCATCTACTTAGTGAAAATTAACACTTTCTAGTTACTATACAGTTGACAACACAAGGAGATACAAAATACTTTCATTCCTTTGTTGGAAATACAAAGGAGCTTATTGAAACAGGATAAACGTCTGTTATCCAATATTCTAGACGAGGAACTTTGAGAGCAAATTATTATCATTTAGATTAGTTCCTCACGTCTGCGTTACCTGCCATCAACATATTTTACTTTAGTTACAGTATTATAGATTTTATGAATATGCAAAGTAAGCTTTTTTTATATACATAAAAATGTATCACGAAAATTATGTACGCTCATACATAGCTTCTGAACGATTTCACCAAATTAGATATATATTTTTTTTATTATTTGCGTTGATTACTTGCAACTTTTATATAAAAATGTATATATCTTTTATAATCGGCCCTAATAGGGCTGGCCCGATTTAAATGAAATTTTATGTATACTTCATTAGGTTTCTGTATGTTGCGATAATATAACCAATTATATTATCGCAACTACAATTATATAGGACACTTTAGGTGGTGCTGAAGACTGTGTATAGTGTGGTAGACCAGCCAAACTATTATAAATGAAAATATGGCACTTAAGCAATAGTTATTACATAAAGTTACACAATTTACAAGAATTAAAATAAATTAAATAATGCGGGGAATATTCACAACACAAGCGATTATATCATTATGCTATTTATAAGTAGATTACTAATTGAATCCTTTAGATATATAATAGAATATTTCAATATTTACTTTGATCTCATTGATATTTATAATATAACTTGTGCAGATTTAACGGGCGATAACCACTTAACCCATAACGTAGTAGAAAGAATTTATTCTGTTCGTTATCTTGGCGTAACAATGGATAGTAACCTTACTTTTAAAAAACATATTTTAGATCTCTCAAGCCGTGTGAGTAAACTTATGTTTATCTTCAAGCTATGAAGTCAATCTGCTTCACGCGACATCATAAAAGCAACCTACAAATCCCTTTGCGAGTCCATACTAAATTATTGCATTACCACCTGGGGACGTGGTTCAAAAACTCATTTATTGGTTATTAAAAGAGCACAAAGGGCTCTGCTTAAAGTTTGCTATTGTAGGCCCTGTTTATTTCCTACAGCGAAAATATACGAACTTAGCCAAGTTTTAACGGTAAGGCAGCTCTTTATTTTAGCTATCAGTAGTAGGCAGCATTCTCTGACCACTTTCACTCCTGACATATGTCGAAGAAATTTTCTTGTAGTTTCAACAGCATTAAACAAGACGTTTTTCAGCCATCATTTTTTGTCTTCCTAGGACCATATGTATATAATTATCATTAGTAATATTATAATAAGTTGCTTTTTTTGTATAATTTAAATAAGAAAAGGTTGAAAGTAGTTGTTACTAATTGGTTGCTAGAACAATCTTATGAAAATATTGAAAAAGTTTTAGTGATCTTAAGGTTACATTTTATATAGATAGTTAACCCAATATACACACACACACACAAACACACATGCACACACATTCACACACACACACACACACAAACACACATGCACACACATTCACCTATTTCTTACTATTTGACTTGATGATTTTGTGTTCAAACGCCTTGTTTACATTATTTGCTACTGAGGTGAAGACTTGGTAACCTGTAACACGGGTTTCGAACCTATCACAGGCACCAGCAACCTACAATTGGTTAGTATTACAATAGCTTAATAGATAGTATCTTTATTATTTGTTGTTGGTTGAAATTAATAAATATTATTATGATTATATATCTTATATTATATGTTAGTTTAAAATATAACAACAAATATGACGTTATTTTCCAATTGGTCCGTTTTCCGTTGGTCAAGACAAAGTCTGCTGGAAAAGATTTATCTTACTTTACATTAAACTCTTCAGTACTAGACGACACTCTTCTGTACTAACAGACATAATAGGGAAACAATGCTTAAAATCATGTCTGCCATTGAAAATGGTAAATTAATCACTGTATTCTATGCACTAAAGTTTAACACGATAGTCAGTTAAACTGTACAAATAAGCACCCAAATACAAGCAAGATACACTTAAGAGGAACATGTCTCGATTTTCAGAGAAATAAGCATTATAATTTCTGGACAGTGCCTATTTACGCAAATCTGGCTTTCATGTACAATGTAATCTGCACAAATTATATACCTAAAATTCCAATCTATTTCTCACGCATAAATATCCATTAACGTTTAAGTGACACAACATACAAAATGTACTAATTAGTATAAATATAAATAATTGATTTATTATGTTTCTGCATATAGTAAATACTATGAAGCTGAAGTTGTATAAAATTCAAATATAATAAACGAGTTTATTTTGCTCACACCAATAGCTCATTTTTCTAAAGAAATAATATAAAAAGGCATCAAATATCAAACGAAAAATGAAACGTAAAATGGAAAAAAATATCTTATTACTTTCTTAAATTAAATTAACCAACCGAGGTCTGAATTAATTTAATTTGCTTAAAAACAAAATATACTCGTGCTGCGTTCATGAAAACAACCTAGATAATATTTTAATTAAACATTAATTCGGTTGTAATAAAGCGAAGGATAAATATAATTAAAAATGCCAGCGGCAGCGTTAGCAATTTTCGTATAATATAACATAATATCTAAATAATTGAAAGGATATCAATATTTACCAATTTTTTATATTTTTTTATTCCGCTGCACGTTAAATTTAGCTATAGCAGGCAACTACAGGGTAAGAAGTAGGCGGAGAGAGAGAATAATGACAAGGTTACCATTTTTCTCAAGAATTCGAGCGCCGCGTTCCACCGCGTCACAATCAAACGCTGTCTTGCTGCGCCAAGATGGCGTCTTTTCAATATACTTATTTTTTATACATTTTTCACTAATACATCCTCTTAACACTCGTTTTACATTCTCCGCTAATTTGAAATTAAAAAGAAGATGCTAGGCGAATCTCGAAACCAAGTTTATTTTTAAGCAAGAAATTAAAGTTGAAATATTCGCTGTAACAGAGGAAGATAATAAAAAAATCATTGAAAAACATATTATCGTAGTATTCGAAATACTGATACACATTTTATTCATCTTATTGTTTTATTTAACAAAAATTATAGACATATTTTTATCAAACTTAAATGAATGTCGAATTAAATTATTTTAACGCTTATTTTTTTGAGTATCACGCGTTTTTCGTTTCAGGGTAGAGGGTAATTAGTTTTGAGACACTCCGTTACCGAAATTACATAATATTAAGAGGGTACCCCACCTCAGCGCTGCGCTTTGTATTTTAAAGTAAATACATATCTATAAAATATATGAACCACTTTGTTATTATGTAATAAATAAGATTGGTCTATTATAATAAATGTCTAAAATAATGGATAGATGCGCTTAGAAGCGGTAAAATGACTATCGTTTATGTTTTGTGTGGAACCATTTTAGTTTAAAAGCATATCCAATATATATCGAGTAGTTCACCTTACATTAAGGCCAGTACTGATCATCGACGAGGGACGTAATTGCAATACCTGGTAAACTATTAATCATAGAAGTAGAATGTCAAAAGAAAATGAAGTCTATGCTCGAAGTAATGATTTCTTTTTCGCATTTTAACTTTTGTATATAATTTCAAAAATGTTTCTATTAAATATAAGTTTTACCCTATTTTTCGTTTTTACTTTAGACATTTTTCTTTTATAAAACATAAAACGTTTCATAATATAACAGTTAATCACTATATTTATCGATAGAATCGAATCATATATTCATATGCACGAATGTCCAGCTTATTTACAAACGTGGTAATGGAAAGGAATGGAATAAAATATATACCAAGGTGATTTTTGTATACAGTGGGAATAAGGTGTTAGTAATCTTTACAACATTTTTTTTATTTTAAAGTTTTTTTTTTCAATTATTTCAAACTAATTTCATCACGACTTAAAGGATAACTCAAATGATAAAGTATTACAAAATTATGCAAAAAGATAGCCGCAGAAGTCGTTATCACAGAGTTCAAAGAAAACTCCGTTGCCAATAAATGAAGCTCTATGACTTTTCCCATAGGCATCGACCAACCATCTTTAATTAATAAAGTTAATTAATATTGTTTAAACACGGTTAATTTGTGAAGTTATCAGCATGACCAAGTTGAATGGCTTAAATTCGTTGAAAATAATTAGAATATGATGTATAATATTATATTATTAATATATAAATTAAACATTTTTTTTTATAAATTACATAAATATATACTTCTACACTTAAATTTAATTTTTATTTTTGTAAAATATTACAAAGCTGAAGAGTTTATATGATTAAACGCTCTAATCTCACAACACTAAGTCTAACTTCAGAACTAATTCTAACAAAGAAAACATTTTTGTGTTGAATAGTTCATTTATGACGGAAGGTTAGAGATTATAATTTGACATCACGTTGACCGTCTTGCGGTCAATCAATCACAGCTACCTCGGCCACTTAGAATTTGTCATATGTCAGGTAAAAACTAGCATATAATATTAGGTATATATTTATATAAAATTAAGTGTCATTGGCATAGTCGGAAGACGCTTGCAGCTGATGCTGTACGCGGTAGATGAGCGGTTTTTTTTAAATGGTACCGTTTAATAATATATTTGTGTTAACTAAGTCTAATAAAATAAAGTATGACTATGATAATATGTTAAATTTCACTATTTTAAAACAAATAAGACTATTGAAGTAATTCGTTATTAGGTTTTACCTACTTTGTTTGCATCTACTTGTTACGTGTATACAAACACACACAATTAGGTAATGAAATACTATTTTTATTAAATTTATACACATATATAAAATATATAACTAAATTTTACCTGCGGCTTCACCCGCACTATCGGGAATTTTATATAACTAAGAGTTGCATATCATATATGACACTTTCTCACAATTGGCTTCCTTCAGAAAGGTTAACTTCATGTGCCTTAAGCTTTCCTCGATTTGTTGACTTTGGAACCCAATTCATTCAACCAAACATAATATTAATATGGATTATTTTGTATGTTTGTCATATATGTGTATATTTCAATTGGTTTCTGCATGGTATGAAAATACAATTAGGCCCTGGCACTCGATGTACTATGTAATAGTTTCAATATACATCAGGAAATAGTGCATTAACGAAGTAATTTAGCTTGATGAACATATTCTAATGACATATATATATATATATATATATATATATATATATATATATATATATATATATATATATATATATATATATATATATATATATATATATATATATATATATATATATATATATATGTATATATATATGAAAGATCTAGATCTAGATCAGTAGAAAGGTATGGAGCTATACCATGACATGACAATACATATAATTTGGAGCTCTACCAGTTAAAGTATAAAAAAATTACTTTGACGAAAGATTTTTGTATAATAAACATTTTTAAAATATAATATTTAGGAATATAAAAACAAGTCCTTGTTTAATTCACAAGAAATTGAGATTACAATGTTCTAATATTCAATTCTATACATTTTCATAATTCTTATACTATGATGAAAAATGCTTTGGTTGCGAGAATATAAGTGTACATATAATTTTTCTAGCCTGTTTATTTATTTTCCATCATCAAATGGGTCGTGCACAGTGAAAAATACTCAGAAGTCCCATTAGCGAATTACCTATTTATTAAATCCTCCACTAATCCTTGTCCACAGCTTTGATATTATACCAACGCTCTAAATGCCACTCTCAATATATCCTACTAATGGCACTAATATTTGCATTTAACACAATCTGCAAAGTAATGGAAAGAAAAAAAATGATTAAAATTTATATTATTTAAAAAAATTTCTTTAGAATAACTTACATATATAATATATATGTATGTATATTACAAATGTACATGTATATTGACATCTAAATCTTTAAATATCAAAATAAATTATATTCACACTCAATTACTTATGTAAGTACTTATTGAAGAATAGAATACTTATTGTTTAATCAACTTACGAGGAAATCCTAATGTTTTCTTTGTAAATCTCGAAAAAATTACGAGCTAACGTGGCGTCGACGTATTCGTAGCTTCTAACGCTTGTAGCAACAGTTGCCTACGACGCGCGCTACGAAACGCTCGCTCCTATATTCACCATAATAAAATAACACTGTCTCGCGAAAACTTTATATACAAATTAACATAATGTAATATATTTAATAATAATTTGGATCAATAATTTAAAATGTTTAAACTTATTCAATTTATTAAGCGCTTTGTGAAATGACACGATCACGAAACTAATTATAATTTTGAAGGATGAATTTGAAAATATTTTTTTGGTGTTTTCTCCTCTTCAATCCCAGAGGTAATTTATATTCATTCCTTATATAATAATTGTTGACAGTTTGAATGCCTAATGTTCCTGGAAGTTTTGTAATTATATAACGTCACAAAATTTTATTTTAAAAAATGAACTAATTGGCTTAAATTAAAAATCATTCATTAAATTGTATTAATTTACTATATCATTGAAGATTTACTGTTAAATTGGCGAAAACTGAAAAATGTTGAAATATATTACTAATTTCACTGACAATGCTTATACACTGAAAATAAAAAATGAAACTTAATTTGCGTGTTATAATTTTTTTATATTATTTATAAAAAAATTATAACACGCAAATTAAGTTTCATTTTTTATTTTCAGTGTATATTTTGCATCGTATCGTTCGTTTGCATCGTCATTTGCCTTCGTTTTAACCTTATTATTTTTTTTAGTGTCAATATGCCTTCGTGTAGTGGGTATATCAGTTCCGAGTCTCAAGCAAAGAGGTGAATCTGTAACATTGACATGTGATTACGACCTTGAAGGTGGTAAACTGTACTCAGTGAAATGGTACCGGGATAACGAGGAGTTCTACCGGTACATGCCCAGGCTGAGACCACCGCAGCATGCTCATAAGCTGGACGGAGTTAGAGTCGATGTAAGTGAACTTTTTATTTATTTTTATGTAAATAGAATTTGTGTCAGATGGCAAAATAAAAAGCTGCATTTTTTTATTAATTTGTTGAATATACAAAGTACATAAATTATCTTAGTAGCGACGATAACTTCTATGGTCATGTTTATCATAGATATTAGAAGTATCGTTTAATATATCTATAGTATACATGCAATCATGAAGATCGAGGAGAAAAGTTTTTATTATATAAATTTACCTTTTGATATTATTTACTTTTGATATATTTACCTTTTGATGAGAGTCAACACTTAAACGTACATTAAAACAAGAATTTGTTGTCAAATGAAGATGTCTTAATTTTTAATATTAATATTATAAACAGTATAAAAACAAAAAAGTTATAATATACACATATAATTGATGTTTTTTTCTTTTATTTGTAGGTGACTTACGATATTTGAATAAAATAAATTTTACAAATTATATTCATATGTCCACTCTAATAAACAAAACACGGCATAAATTTTCCTCACGCAATACGCAATGTCTCGATAATTAGGCGAAAAGTAGGCAACGGAGCGTCTTAATAGCAGGTTCCCTCTGCCTCTCCTCTCTATTCGAGGAAAAATGTGAAACTTTTTTTAATTAAAATCTTTACTTAATCAGATTCTACTCCTACTTTGATATTTCTTAATAATAATCATAAACTAATGCTGTATACCCCCTTGCCACATACCCCTACCAAGCAGGGAAGGCATAGGGAACCTAATATTAAGACACTCCGCTCCGTGATTTCGGCCTTTCGAGAAATTCTGTGTTGAGTGGTGGAACTCAACGTTGCGCTCCGTCTTGTTGCCAGAGCGAAGAAAATGAAAATAAGTTAATTTTCCTCAAGTGGTAATTGATCCCACAACTGTCGCGTTTACGATCAGACGCTGTGCCGCTGCGCTGCTGCAATATAAAATAATCTCTAAATTGTAATGTGACTAACATACACTAAGATCAACGCAACTGCTTAATATAGAAGTTTGGGATATTCACAGATAGCTTCTTTATATAGCATAAGTGAACAATACGAAAGAAATTTTGGAAAATCTGGCCAAAAAAGATTAAAATGGTAGTTGAAAGCTTATACGAAATTTCGTAGTATTAAAGATAGAAACGTGAAATTTAAAATTTAAATCTACTACTTTTAGCGTTACTAAAAATATCTTATGGAGAAAATCGAAATAGCACAGGTTAAACACGGAGAGGAAAGCTAATTCATTGTTCAGGCATTTTTAATGCTGAAATTTCTAATCGCTTCCTTCGTTCGTATATTGTTCGTTTTCTCCATTTAGAGGCATTGCTTATTAGATGGCAGAGTCCAATATCAACAGTTTGTATTAATAAATCAGTATATTATATATAATATCTTTTTTGGTCGTGGAAGTCGAATCGTCAAATGCTACCCAACTGCGTCGTACTTACGTTTAGCGTATATTCTACATATGGCGTATTTGGAGCATCCCAATCGAATGCATAAATTTCTCCGAAATACTACGTAAGTTAGCATCGTTAAACTTTATAATCGCTGTTTACTTACCGCGTCAATATCAGATAGTGATAAAATGAGCGGTAATTGGCTTGTCTTATGAATTTAGCTTAGTCGATTTAATTAAATCTTAAGAAAAAAAATTTATATCACTTTTGCATGAACATGTTGGTTTTTCTTTATTATGTTATATGTATTTTTATAAATAATTAAAAAAAAATTATATATCTCTTAAAAAAAAAATCGATATGTCATATTGATTGTATATTCAAATATAACGTGTAGTAAAAATTAATTATTTATTTTGTGGTAAAGTACAATTGATTTATTTTACAACACAATCCATGTATATTTTCAAGTACTCTTGAACAAATGAATGAATGAATGAATGAGACTCGTCTGCGACTTGAACTACACGAGTATTTATTTAGTACACTGAATAGCGTTCGTTGAGAATTTTTTATGACATCACATTACAATTTCAATCTTTAATGTTCTTGGCTTTACTCTTATATAATATATTATATTATATGCATATATTATATACAGCTGTATATTATGTTGCTATTTGAATGAAAATAGTTATTCTACTTGCAATATATTTTTTGGGTTCCGTATCTCAAACGAAAATAACAGAACACTATATTCTATATCCTATAGGATATAGAATCACTTTGTTGTCCGTGTGTCCGTCTGTCAAGACCATTTTCTCTTAATTGCGAGAATTACAAGCGTTCAACGTATACGTTTATATTTTTTTGCATTTTGTATGAAAATCGTCGCATAATCAAAAGCAACCGGGTACTTTCTCGTTAATCAAAAGTTATGAAATTTGGCGTAAGTTAGTGCTTATGGTACAATGAAAACAAATTTATTTGTATATATTAATTAATTTTATAGCTCATATAGCAGAGTAGACAGAGGGAAGGAACCTAGTGTTAAGTCATTCCCCACTCTCCACCCAATTCTAAGACATTGCGTGCTGAATAGCGTAACTCAACTTATTTTTTTATATTTTAACTGATATTACTCCTCCTCAGAAAATGTTAAGAAATTTTGATGTAAAGTGGCTATACAGTTAAGAATTTTTTCAATACTACATTTCCTTATTTCTTCTAATTTACCTCAACTACAGACTTGCATTATGTATGCCAGTCTTCAAAATCAATCATAGCTGATACACATATGTATGCCTCAGCCTAATAGCTATACAACAAAACAGTTTCATTATAATCCATCCTGTAGTTTGAAAGACAAACGGACAGGTGAAAATAAATACAATCAATTTATTCTATTCTAGTTTTAATTTATTTATTCTAATGAATACTTTCATGAACGAATCAATTATCCTAAGTTGTTTTTGTAAAAATATAAAAAATGCACAGACACATGTTTCCCTTTGTTTTAATATAGTAAAGACCATGTAAGGTAGAATTATTGGTAAATTTTGGCGGCAATATCCAATACTTATATTCATATAATAAGGAAGGAAAAATATACAGACCGTACACTGCTAGCTAAACCAAATGGAGCGCGAATATGAAGCGAATTCAGCGCCACCGTAGCACACCAATCATGGCTTTATATATTACATCGATGTATTTAATTTATTCAAATATTTTTTTAAGAATAAATAAAAAAATAGTAAGAGTAATTCATTAGTCAATGACAGGTAATAGCAGCGCATGTTTTTTATGGTCCCACATATTATTATTAATATTTATTTGTACATAAAGATTGTTTGAAATATGCTTTTTTTTATTTACTTAATGCATAATATCATATCCTATAGCCTATAACTGTATTATCCTATAGCCTATAACTGTATCTATTATTGTATTATTACTCTATATATAGACTTAAAAGTTAAATCTACCGATATAGACAGAATTTAATATGTTTGAAGCAAAATTTATTAAGTGTTGTAATGAAGAGTATACAAATGTACAAACATATATATATATATATATATATATATATATATATATATATATATATATATATATATATATATATATATATATATATATATATATATATATATATATATATATATATATATATATATATATATATATATATATATATATTCTTAATAAGATCACAAATCACGATAAAATATTTTTTATCCAACACTTTTATACGATAAGTAAAATGTTAAGATGACATGATCCGTAAATGCAGAACAGCTGCTCCACTATTGATATTTTACTACTGTATTTGCATTTTATGTATTTCTAGCTTTTTAGTAATACTAATATTAATTTTTTTTCTGCTTTATCCCGCAAATAACAGGGTCAGATAATAGTAGTAAAGTGAATTTAGTGAATTCGAAACACTGCCTGTTGAGTGTCTCAACTTACCTTGTATACCAAAGTTGGTAAATTAAATTAATTAATTTCGATAAATAAAACCCACAGCCATCGTGTTTTCAGATAAACGTGTAATATTTGTCATTAAGGAATTATTTTATCAGCAGTTTAAAATGTTTTTGATATATTATGTAAAAATGCTTGATTTCAAAATAATTACGGGAATTATTTATTTTCTTACAACTATATATTTCTTGTACATTAGTTAGTGGTTCCAATTTCGACTGCACCAATACTATGCAATATGTAGCAATGAGTTTCTAAGTGTTTTAATCAAAAATAAATGGCGCTAACATAATCAATATATGAAAAATAGTGTAACTTGCTGAGAGGAGTCTATTTACGCCACAGATGCTGAAATATGTAAAGATAATAAAATATATTACTTTGTCAAAGGCAATGTACACAGCACAGTTGGACTGGAAATCGCTATCAACATCACATTCAGATTGCCAATCATGTCGGTCGAAGCTGATCAATATTTTGCATAATTGTTAACGATGGCATAATTGATTATCATTATTGTTTAATATTAATTAAGTACTTTAAAATAATTTTTCAATAATGACATCTTAGTGTTAATTCAATTCAATTTGCCAGATTGCCCGGTGAATGGAGGCTTAAAATTCACTTAGGAAATTTAATATATAACTGTTTCCTCTAGAGATAATCCAGAGCTTTATTATATTTCACCACACAGTTAGCTATGAAAATCAGCGAAAATTAGGGAACCGTGCCAAACCAAATGGACACATTTGAACTTTTTTCTACCTGTCCTATAAAAGGTAAACGATGTTTGAGTGATGTTTGAAGTATTGAAATTAGCTTATTCAAAGTTCTTTGTCCATTTCGTTCATTCGTTCATTATCACGACCAGAATCAAAAGTAAAAATAAAACCTCAAGGCTATTTAAACCAAAACTACAAAGTTCTTCTTAACTACAAAGTCTTTATCACTTTCTTTTATAGTTTCGAATTAACATCCTTACAGAACTATTCTGGGTTAATTACGAAAACTTTTATTTTATGTCCTAGTTGGAGAAGTCGAGCGCTCGACGCGTACATCTTAGAGAGCTGACCCTAAAGTCCAGAGGGTCATATCGTTGTGAAGTTTCTGAGGAAGCTCCTTCCTTCCACTCAGCACAAGCAGAAACTTTTATGGAAATTTATTGTGAGTATTTTAAAAAGCTTTACCTATTTAATAGGTTATGTTTCGTAATATGTAATTGATATATTTTTTTTAAATTTAGTAATCTATTGAAAATTAAAATATTTAAACTACTCAAAAATATTTTTACTACTCTCTCAAATCACAGAAAGAACCGGATTAATATGAAACACTTTAACACAAATCTTACCTAAATTTTGTATAGCCTATTAAAACTACATGACAACCTACATGATCATAATAAGCAAAAGCATATCTACGTGAGAAGGTGATACTACATTATAAAGATAAAATTAGAAACACCAGTATAACAAGTAAAGTCAATAGTTATTATAATTTACTTTCAGATTTCCCTCGTGAGAGCCCACGTATAGTTGGTCACGAACGGTCTTACGAACTCCTAGAACCACTCGATGTTAACTGCTCTTCGGCAAAAGCATTTCCCGCGCCGGATTTACAATGGCACATAAATGGGGAAAAGGTTTGTTCAAGCTTATATTTTGTTCTAATATTAATAAAATTGGCATCAGTGTTATATGTACATAATATATATATATATATATATATATATATATATATATATATATATATATATATATATATATATATATATATATATATATATATATATATATATATATATATATATATATATATATATATATATATAATACTTTTTTCAAACTTTTATAATTCTACTTAGTATAAATCAATTATATGAATAAAAAAATTAACTATTAACTCAGGTACATTTAATGAGATCTATATATGATGATATATGCTCATGTCACATATGTCTTGGTTGTTAGCTAAAGGAATATATTAATAAGTCAGTTACCTACTTTATACTACTATACTTACTTATTGTGTGATGGAAAACAAAATTCTACAGCAGGACATGTCTTTTTTTTGAGTTACACATTTTATCTAGTAAAGGAGGCAAGCCTAGTAAAGCCTATTGTCGAGAAATTCTGCTCTTCACTTTCCTCCTGAGCTTGAGACATTAGAAGGAAATGGAACGAAATGGAAGGAAATGGAACTCAAAAAAGTTATTCATTTCGTACCTGTAGTTCCTGCAACTAATCCTGAATCCATTCAACTAAACAAACTAATTAAGCGTTTTATATTAATAAAAATTGATAGTAATATATAGAGGACCACCGTGGCGCAAATTCCCACTCGGGGAGAATGGATTATTTTCATTTTATTCGCTCTGACAACAAGGTAAAAAGCGCGGCTTTGAGTTTCGCCACTCAACACGCAATATCTTGAAAGGTGAAGAGCGGGGTAGGGAGTGTCTTAACACTAGGTTTCTTGAGCCTTCAGTTCCTTTGCCTGCTACGAGTGAGTTACAGCGTGAATCTAATAAATAAATAAAGTATATAAATATAGTACATACTTAAAATTTATTATAATCTCAACAGGTTACAGAACCATCGTGGCTAGTGCAATTTGACGCGGTACACGCTTCCAATGGATTAATGATATCAGCTCTCGGATTACGGGCTCCTACGATGAAGCATATGAGAATACGCTGTGTAGCCATTATTGGAACTCATAGACGAGAACAAACTGTTTTAATAGGTAATGGATGGGTTATTATTTTTTTGTTTTTATTTATCGTGTTTACTTAGTTTATTATAAAGTCGTTTTCCACCGATATCTATATATTAATACGTGAAGCAAAAACGTTGGACCCCATTTTACGAAATTTGCGCGGACGGAGAAATATGAACTTTTGTACACTTATAGTCTATGTGTAGGAGAAGTGCAGGACGCTTATATATTTCTATAAGAATGCTTATAAAGTACATAATGTCGATAAAAAAAACATACTCACACTGCCTAAGTTCAACAATATAACTTTTGTATAGTGACATACACGTTGCTATGGCAACCAGTGGTCAAGGACTGACGCGGCGTGACGGCACTGAATAATGCAATAATATAATGAAACTTCCAAATTAATTTCAAATATATAGTCTTTATTTATTTAACAATTTTAAACAATTTTAATTGCTTTTCATCTACTTACAATTATGGATATATTGAAATTCAATATAAACGTTTACTATTATTTGAAAACCATGGAAGATACCGGAGAAGCGCCGGTATAAATAAAAAAAAATTAGCTAACTCAAATGTTATATAAATATATTTTTCAAATGAGATAGCTTTGTTTATAAAATAGGACAAACAATTTTAAATACTCGATTTAATTTTATTCATATTGAAATCTTTTTAATTTTAATTTATTTATTATCCCAGCTAGCTTGATCAATGTTTTTGTATTTACTCTTATATATACGCATTTCCCTATTGAACATATAATTTTTTATGTTTTCTTTTGTAATCACTTAGTCTATGAAAAATAATGAAAGATTCACCTATATATAAGTGAATACATAAATGAAAATAATCATTTTACAAAATTTTATGAGTGTGGAAAGTACTCCCACGACGTAAACTACGTTTACCCGAATTTATTGTTAATGCGAGATTGTTCAATTGTTCAAAAAAAGTTTGTTTGTGTTTCAGTAACGTGAACGTAACACTTGAAAAAATACAGTTATTTTGTAATCACATATAGACATTTCAATTTTGTTTAGATATAGATTTTATCTCAATATTTAATAATTCATTTTTTATTTTCCAGAAACAAAATCGACTAGTTGGCGAATAGTTGCAAACTTAAATTTTATAATATTATTTAGCTGTATGAATAAGGCACTACAAAATATCATGTCGTGATAAATTAATTATATTAACTTATAATATTTATTGTAAATAAATTACTCTTTTATTATATTGTTGTGTTATTTATTTGAAAATATTTCATATTTGTACTTAAATAGAATAAACCTAGCTGAAATACCTATATTATAATTATGTTCTTAAAATCACATGGGACCCTGACTTCGCTATACATAGAAACAATAATATTGTAAAAAAACGCAAGCTTCAAGCAAAATGTATTGTTTCTATAAAATAAATATACTTGTGTCAGTTAATTTTTTTATGAGATAAAATAAAAATCAATTAGTATATATTCAGTTTTATTAAATCTTATGAATCAATAGAAATGAAGACAATTCTACACATAATAAACAAAAATAGAAAAATAATGTTCTCTTCTAAAATGATAAATCTAACATGAATCAATATGGATAGGTTCTACTGATTTTTTACAATATGGCAATAATTAAAATATTTGAAATTATACATTTGAAATAGTTTATTATTTGAAATTTTACAAGATTATAAATTGCATTAAAAATAATCTCAAAACCCTGTCTACAATTAACAGAAATAATTGTTAAAATATGTTATGTATGCTAATATTTCTTTTTTGTATTATAACAAGTGGCATGAAATATTTTTAGAATAGCTATTCAATTTATTTATCTAAGTATATTGATCGACATAACATTAATATATTTCAAATAGAAATTAAATATCTCTTTATATATATAACAAACATTACAATTTGTAAGTCCAGACTTTAAACTTTAGTTATTAGTACTCATAATGATAATCTAAATGAGTGCTTATCATGCTATATAAATGTGAAAAGCAAGAAAATAATAGTTACGCAAGTATTTATTTCATAAAGAAATATTATAATTATTATTATAAGCTCTCACAAAAATATAGGCACTGTGCTTCTATCTGCTTATAATTACATATAAAATTAACCTTCCTGACCAAAATCTTCCATGAACTTCTTCAATTTAATCATATCATCATCATTGACGGTGGGCTTAGACGTTGCTAGTGACCTAAGCATGTCAGACATTGTAACTGGTGGCTCACCAAGTTTATCACTTGGAACATCCATCCAAGTCATCTCCATAGCTCCCGGATCTCCAGGGGAACAAGGTGTCAAGAGATCATTCACAATAATATTCGGATCTGTGGGGCTAGGACCAGACACTTTTTTGAAATGAGTTGCAGATTGAACTTTTCGCACAGGCTGCATTAAAGCATCTCGAACTACAATGCTTATATCAGCTCCTGAGTATCCATCAGTTTTAGATGCCAACACTTTCATATCTTGTTCTGTCAAATGGTGCCTGGTATTACCAAGATGCAATTTGAACATATCTAATCTGGCATGTTCTTCAGGTAAGGTGATGTATATGCGTTTTTCAAAACGACGCCGAATAGCTGCATCTAGAACCCACGGAATGTTGGTTGCACCCAGTACTAAAATACCATCCATATCATTACCAACACCTTGCATTTGAACTAAAAACTCTGTTTTAATTCTCCTAGCAGATTCAGATTCATTATCTGAACGCGAAGAACACAAAGAATCAATTTCATCAATAAATATGATACTTGGTTTGTGTTGACGAGCCAATTCAAATAAGTTCTTCACAAGTTTCTCAGACTCACCAAGCCATTTGGATACAAGATCAGAGGAAGATACAGAGAAAAATGTAGAATTATTAGCTTCAGTTGCTACAGCTTTAGCTAAATATGATTTACCAGTACCAGGTGGGCCAAATAAAAGAATTCCCTTCCAAGGTATACGCTTCCCTGTAAACAAATGTGGAAATTTAATAGGAAGAATTACAGCTTCCTTTAGAGCTTCTTTAGCAGCTTCAAGTCCAGCTACATCACTCCATTTGACATGTGGCTTTTCAACAACAATTGCTCCCTCAAGTTTGCCCTGTAATTTTTTCTTTTCTGGATCATCAGAGTCACTATCACTGTCACTTTTCTTATCCTCACTTTTTGAATTGGATTCACCATCTTTAACAGGCTTTTTCTTCTTATCTTTTTTCAGATATTCTTTGAGTTTTTCAGCTCTATCTAAGTATTGTAAGCACTTTGCTCTGATACTTTCCTTTGCTCTTTCACCTTGTGCTTCATATTTAACTGCATGCAAAAAATATTCAACTCCATGTTCATAAAGTCTCAATGCTTCTTCATAGTTCTTATTTTTGTCTTCTTCGGTGGCTTTTGTGACAAGATCAATGGCCTTTTGTAAGGTATTAGATGAAGCCATTTTGATGCTTTAAACCTATAACACAAGTATATAAGAGAAAATCAGTTAAAATTATTTAAATATGTATTAATTAAAATTAATATTTACTTTCAACATATTATATCTTGAAAGTAGGATATATTTTTTAAAATCACTAAGTAAATAGATCATGAACTAAAAAATTATAAAATTTAATCATAATATGGCATTTCACAATGCTGTTTGTAAAAGTAAAAAGAGACTACAAACAAGTACCAAGCAATAAATAAACAAAGTTTAGTGTATTTAACGAATATTTTACATTTTTCCTGTATGATATGTATTCACATAGTATGACAAATCGACACACAATTTTAAGATGTTATTATGTTATTTAACTAAAGGTTATATATGTTAATAGTTTTACTTACCATTCGGGCTTACAGTCGAAAATAAATAAGCACTGATATTTTTTACTACAATTCTTTCGATATTAATCGTTTCAGTTTACTCATTCAATGTTTTTTTATAAACCAATTATGACAACATCACCAATGTTGCTTGTTGCCAATTAAAATAATGTATTGCCCATTTAGTAAATAAATCTGCTAAATTTCATTAATGTAGCTCATTTACTCATGTAGCATTTATATATAAAACTTTATATTTATCTTAAAAACATTAATGCAAGCCAATGAAGCCATACGTTTTAACTAATTGCCATAAGTCAAAATCTACGACGTTTTATCAATCTGTGTAGAGCGAAACATCAGAAAGAGCACAATCTTGTCTTTGAATTCGAAATTTACCGGGTTTTAATAAATTGGAATCAATCAATTTTACAAATACTATTCACTATTGACTCCTGTATATTTATATGTAAAATATATGTATTTGATTTTTTATTACTGATATTATTATTTTCTTTTTTACTTAAATGTTGTTAATAACTAATATTTATATTCTTATAAATATTATAGATACATATATTTTGATGTTTTATAAAGCCTTTTTAATTTTGATCATAATTTTTTTCTAATGTCTTGATCATAATTTTTTTCTAATGTCTTTTTTCTAAAGTGTCACGCCAAGGTGAGTTATATTATGTCTTATGATTATATGAAGTATGAACATGAGAGAAGAATTTCATTATTCTTCTCTTTTGTAAACATTTTAATATTCCAAAGTAATTGTAATAAAGAAAAATTTAAACAGTAAAAGCAGTAAAATTTTTATTTATTGCTGTGTATTATTTAATGATGGTTATTTTGCCTAAACGAAGATTGTTAAGTGTTCATTGTTTCTTTATACAATTTTAATTTGCCAACATATTTTTTAACTTGTTCTTTAGGATATGGCTTAAGCGCCAGGCATGTTGGGATATTTTCTGGTTGTTCTATCCATAGCTTGTGATCAATAGAATTTTCTTGTAATTTCTGCGCAATTTTCTTTAATGTTTCTTCATTGGGTACCTGAAGCAAAGGCTAATATGAAAAGTGTTGTCTTAATGATATGCAAACATAATATCTGTAACTTTATTAGGTGAACAAAGATTGTATTATAAAGTTAATTTTCATCTAAATACTTCAAAAAAACAAATTAAAGATATTAAAATAAGTTATAATTATATATGTAACAGTAATTATTACAGAAATAAATTTGGTATACTTACTTCTAATACTACTTTATGCATATTGTCTAAATCATTAAAATATTGAATTGTATGTTCATCTTCTCTAAAAATATGTAACACCGCTGTGGACGCATGACAAGCTTGAGCAACTAAAGAACCAATAGACCATCCTAATTCTTTAAGTAGATCACTCCTGAGGAGCACATATTGTACTATTGAGTTTGACATTGTTTAAATAATAAAGAGAAGAATATACAGAGTATTCTTAACTTTAATTTAATTATTTTAAAATCTATATTTTACTTTAAATTTTTTTTTTAGTTTTGGCCTTTTATGTAACCAATAATAATTAATAATTAACCTATTCAGGAAACAGCTGTTCAAAAAGTATACATTCATGTAAATTTGACAGCAGATTATACCGCTAGAACTAGTGCCAAATGCCAATGACATATAGCTATTAGCTTTAGCTAATAGCGTCAAGGGTATAGACCATTCACCATAGTGACGTGATACAAAACAGGAGTGCCACTATGGATTCAGATATGTACGCTGTATTTATATATGCTTATACTTTAAAAGGCAAGTACCAAAAATATTTAGTTGTAAATATGGAACGTAAAACTATGGAGGGCCAACTTAATGTATTGAAAAAGTGCCCGCTGACAGGACGCCAATTAAAATAGCGCAACAGTAGCAAGTGGAAGGATTTTCATAACAACTTTTAGAATACAAATAGAAAGAAAATAAATATTTTAGTTTTCTATGTAATAGATTGGACCCGTTTCCTTGTCTCTTATAAAAGATGATCTTCCCTGCTTCAACCTTTATATTTAATATTATAATTTTTTTTTTAGGAACGTCAACGTTCTCCAAATGTTATTTTTATCTATAGTAAATAATTTTGCGATAAAATAAGTCAGTCAGTAGATTTTCATAACTCTTTTTCTTTATTTATATGACAATATATTCATAGTCTGAAACAGCCAGATTTGGTTATAAATATCTTAAACTTAGTCTTTTTCAATTGACAGTGTCTTGAGACGTCCGTCAACTTCGACGGGTGTTTGACATTTCAAAATTTATGTTGGAAACATAGCTTGTGCCGCCGAAATAACCAAAGTGTATATTTACTGTTAAATATTTGCAAAACATCAATTAAATTACTATGGCGTCTGGTCTAGAGAATTATATTAACCAAACAGTATCAGTGATAACATCAGACGGTCGAAATTTCATCGGAACATTGAAGGGATTCGATCAAACAATAAATATTATTTTAGACGAATCCCATGAAAGGGTATTTTCTTCATCAACGGGAGTAGCGCAAGTTGTGCTCGGCCTTCATATAATCCGAGGTGATAACATAGCAATTGTGGGCCAAATAGATGAATCCATAGATAGCAGATTAGATCTTGGTAATATAAGAGCTGAACCTTTGGGACCTATTGTACATTGATTATTTAAGTGTTAATATTAGTAATAAAATGTTTTTTACCACTTGTCACAATTTATTTTAAGCCTTATCTTAATAAGATACTATTATACTACTATCTTAAAAGTACTAAGAATTTTGTTTTAAAAATAAAACCACAATGTCAGTATTTACAACAGTGTATATTTACAATTTTTTTGAACACAGATGTGTCTATTATTATTTTAAATTTAATTATCACAAGTGTCCAATGGATTATTTTAAATAATACATTTCATAAATTATAAAAATATCATAGATAATGGGTATGTTATGGTTTATAATTTTTGGCTGTAGGTTGACAAAAGCATGTTAATAATTTTATATATTATACATATTGTTACAAAAGAAATCGATGACTTAATATTTAATTTGAAACAATTTTACTATTAACTGATTTACTTCTACAAATTATGTCTAACATGAACATCTCTATAGTACTCTAATATGGTTTAATATAAATTAAATTCAACTGCATAAGGAAGTTTATAAAAAATTTGTACATAGGTACTTCAATTTAAATTCAACATAATCTACTGTACAACATAAATTTTGAGGTTTCAAGTTAAAATATATCAAAATAAGAATGATACATTTAAAAAATATGATTACTTATCATTATGACATTAGTCTTAAATATTCCCTTTGCAAGAATTTAATTTCAAGAACAATTTAACTATAACCACAAAAATTAATGTCCCAACTAAATTAAAGATATCAAACAACTACCCAAAACTGTCATTAATAATGTCATAATATTAATCTAAGAAACATGTTTTCCTTATTAAATCATTTAAGAAAACTATATATTTTACTTTTTATTCTACATGGAACTATATTTTCTATTGCTTGTCTGCCCCAAAACAACTATGTCTTGATGCCTGTAACAATTACAAGCTAATTGATTAATATATTAGTTGCCATTAGAATGCCAACTCTGTTAAAGCTTTAAATATGTATATTTAGGAGACATTTTAATAATATTTCATAAAAATAAGAGATTCATAATATGGGTTCATATAAAAAAACAAATACTTTAATTAAAAAATTAACTAAAAATCAAATTAAAAAAACAATTTTATACCAAAACATAATAATACCTATAAAAATAGGCAAAAGTAATTTGAAGATTCAGGTTTAATCACTTTTTATTATCTTAAGATCTACACCATGTCTGAAATTAAATAAAAAACGTTATAAACATGCACAAACTACAGAAAAAAAAAAACAAAAATAATAAGATTATAAAAAAAGTGAAAAACATGCATTAAATAAGGGCATTTCATTAAGTAAATAAATGTAAAGTAGTAGTAAAATCTAAAGTAGATTTAGTAAATAGCTATTTTATACAAAAATATTAAGTCCATAATTGTATCAAATATATTTTTATAATACAATTTTACAAATGTTACAATATATCTATTCAGTTCCATTATTGCAATGTCCTACTATATTATGTTTTGAGAAACAGAAGCTCTACCATTCAGCTAAAGAATAATTTACATATCGCACAACACACATTATATAACATTGATGAGGGCACTGTGACACTGCAGCATAGCTTCTGACTGTAAGCGACACAGTTGTGGGTGTGATTCCTACTCAGGGTAATGAAATATTTAACATCTGTGCTCTAGTAAGAAGCAGAAACACGGTATTGCATTCCGCCACTGAACACAACAATGTCTCGAAAATTGGTTGGAAAGTGGGGAACAGTGTTTAACTATATAAAATAACCTTTTAAATTAATGTGTAACAATGTTTATGAATAGTACTAAATATTTTATAATAGTATACCTACTATTAAAGAAATATCTAGATTAACTCTATTTGTAATAATAGTAAGTTCAAATCTAAAACAAACAAGAACAAAATAATAAATTATTTTTATCTAACATTGTCTTTAAAGTGTAAAAAGTGCCTCATTTAAACTACAAAACTATCTAGATTAACTCTATTTGTAATAATAGTGAGTTCAAATCTAAAACAAACAAGAACAAAATAATTAATTATTTTTATCTAACATTGTCTTTAAAGTGTAAAAAGTGCTTCATTTAAACTACAAAACTAAACCCAAAACTAGTGACAATCATGCAATAAATTAATATACATATTAATTACCTTTGCATTTTCTCCTTATATTTTTGTGTATTATACTTTTGGAAGAATTGCTTTCCATATTCGAATGTCGCAATCATAATAGCGCAGGCAGGCGCTACTTTGAATATTCTAGGTAATAATCCAGTAAATAATCCTTTAACACCATGGTTTTTATAAATCGTCTTTGCTATGTCTTGCATATTAGATGCCCTTTGACGACCTTTGCCATCTAAAATTTGAATGGTACCATATTGTTTATACCTTACCAACATATTATTAAACTAGTCAAATCAATTTAGTCACGAAATAATACCTGAATATATTTCTTTTTCACCAAGTTCAATTTGTTGATGTGTTTTTACAACATCAAATGGTAGTGTGATGAATGCTGCAACCTAAAAAAAGCAAAAATAGTGTTTTATTTTCTGTAATAATATGCTGAAATTATTTCAGGTGGCCATATGAATTATATAAGTTGAATATTTGTAGCTTTACACTGTTCTCATAAAGCAGGGTAGACAAAAGGAAACTAGTGTTAAGACACTCTGTTTACCACTTTCAGCCAAATTTTCGGGACATTTTGTCATATGGCGGAACTTAGCACAATTGCTACTTTGTATGTTAGTTTATTTGTTTCAATTAAAGAAGTTAAATTATTAATAATTCTAACTTACACTGCCAGCAACTGATCCACAGAAAAAGTTAAATATAAAAGAATTCTTTTCAGAATCTGGTTTGTTGAATACCCTCTTTGTAGATTCAAACATTGTCCAATAAATACCTTCAAATGATAATAAATAAATTCAATAAAAAAAATATAAATATATTTGTATATAAGTCTAAGAATAACAACCTTAATACTGTTACAAATTTATCGTACCTGAAAATGGTACATCTCTTAATAATGTAGATCCTAATCCTCTAAACAAGCCTTTGTAACCTTCGTATTTTATAACCTTTCGTAATGCTGAGCTGATATCTGTAACACAAATCAGTCATTACTATTTTATAACTAGGTATATGGTATTATATATTTTTAGATTGCAATTCAACATTTTATTCCACATGCAATTGAGTTTCATGTCTATGTATTCAACATAAGTATATTTATTAAGTTATCAAATAATGAATTTACTTATTTTATATGAGGTGAAAAATATAAAGTTTAGTTAATATACAAGGATTTTTTACATGGATAACAAGCAATTTAATATAACCTATTAATAAAAAAAATTTTTTTTATTGTTATAATTAACACATACCTAAATAAGTCAGCTTTTTAGATTGCATTTTAGTTCTAATTAATTCTAAAGGACTGAACAGTGTAACAGCAGTTATTCTTGCACTAGCTCCAGCTATCATAGGGATCCACATAGGCTGATTCACTGTAGAAACACAAATAGTAGAAGTAAAAATTACTGTAATCTAGGGAATTAATGTAAAATTTTAAAAATATATAATTTTCTACAATATCTTTATGCTTTTCTAAAGTGCATTTTACATACAATAGTATATTGTGAATAAGAAATTTGAATACTTACTATTGCCAGTTACATTATTATAAAAAGTTTTCATTCTATATCTAAGTTGTTCATATGAAACAAAATATATTACAGTACATGGAAGAGCAAGAACTAATGTAGGACTTAAGCCTGACCATAATGCTGGTACTCCTTCTATTTTTGCTATTTTATAGAAAGCATCCTGAAATATAAATAATATTATTTTAAATAATTACATATATTTGTACTATATATTTCTAAGTAATGGTGCTCCTTTAAAAACCACTTACAGAACAACCATTTGTAATATTAAAACAAGTTATGTAACTTACTATCGTTCCATTAAAATGAACTCTTCTTGGTATCCATGCAGTTTCACCGCAGGGACATAAGTGTTCCATTAAACCATTGCAATATAAATAACATTTATTTGATAGTAAAGCTTTTTGTTGTGCTTGTAATCTTATTTTTACCACATCTAATGGTGTCACTAGAAAATAAATTAAATATTTATTGGTAAATACATTGAAAAAAACGTCTTAATTTTACATTTGATTACAAAACACCGGGAGAACTTACTGAATAAAGAGGTTATTAGTGCACCGGAACATGCCGATGCCATCTGTTGGAAAGGTGTTATTCGAAATTGAGGATCGTCTTCTCGAATCATAGCATTAAAATAATACTTTTATCTTAACCTGAAGAAAATCTATAATAAGTCTACAAATTCCAATAATACTGATCATATGTTCTTATGTTTCTGTCATATGTCAAATGTTTAAAAATAAATGCGTTCGGAATTGTTACGAGCCGAAAAGATTACCTGTACTGTATTAATAGCTATCTATAGCTACATTTGAATATTTCAATTTAGATCCTTCAATTTAAAATAAAATTAATAACTAATTAATTTAATAATTACTTATCTTTGTATATTTTGGGAACGAGTTTATATTTTCACATTTATTATTATTATTCTTGAAGTAAATATGTACTACATTACTATTACTGTTTTTCAACAGTAGCTATTTAAAATACTGTAATATTAGAATAATTTAAAATTTAAATTTGAACTGTAAAGGCGTACATTAATATTCGTATTCTTATGTTGGTAATAAAAAGGAAAAAGGATTTTATCAATCGTTTGCCTATAGTCTATGGTTGTACCGCCTACACAAGCCCCAAGCACACGACAGCCAGTCAAATATATACAGACTGGATATCTCACGTTCTGTGGTACACATGGAGGACGAAATAATATTTTAAAAATAAGTTTTCGTAAAGTGAATAGTTTCTCGGGGCTAGTTATATTGTAGATGAAAAATATTTTTTGAAATGTTTTCCAGTATTCCCAGGTCGTTGATGTAAGTAGCTTTTCGTTTATTTTTGGAGTTTACATAACGTGACACCTGTGTTTTATTCAATTTGTAAAGAAATTCTAGGTTGTTGTCGTTATTGAACTATAGTAAATCACGTTTTTTGATATTTTCATTCATTTATATTCATATTTTTAGTTTTATTCAATTTTTTCATACACAAAAAGAGTAATTTGTTGCCGAATATAAATTCAAATTCTTTTCACCTATATTTTTGATTTTTTTTTGTGTGAAAACGAGCCGAAGTTATTTTCTGTTGTATGTATCGATATTTAAAAAAATCTAATATTTAAGTTTGTTGCCGCAGTATTTCGAATAACGTAAGAAAATGAACTTGTCGGTCTACGCTATTGATCTCATTGGAAAGAATAATGATATCACGTTTCTTGGAAAATTGACTCATTCGTCATTCTTTTTATAAAATCTTAATGTGATCAAAAAATATTATCTTTAAAAATTCTATTTTCGTGAGCTTATGATTTTATAACTACTGTACTTTATAAAAATATTTACATATCCAATTCTCAATTTATACACGTAATAACACATCAAATCAAATGAAAGTAAAGCTACAAAAATGAACCGTGTATGTCACTAAAATTTTAATATTGTCATGAGAATAAAAACAGGTGGGAAATCTTATAAGTATCTCATAATTCTCATGTTAGAAAGTTATAAGTTATGTACTTGATAATATTTTTCTTTTGCGTTTTGTTGTGGTAGGCCCGGTAAGTAGACAATAATATTACGAAAATCTTTTATACAAATGTACCTAGTTGCGACCTAATTTTGGATTGACCTACTTCTAACACCTTGGTAATGTCACTGACAATGTAATAGAATTGTATTATTTATAATTAGTTACCAAATACCCGAAATTACTTTTGGTATGTTTAGTATTGGAACAGGCATAAAAATGCACAAGTATGTATTTGAAAAATTAAAAATTATCCTTTTTTTGGTAAATAAATTATCTGGTGTGTGTATTAAGTGGGGAATATAGAATTGTCTATTTTTAGAAATCTTCATCAACTAATCTTTAACAGCATATAAATTTTCTTAATTATTTTTGTCAAAATTCAATAAAAATTACATTTTAAATGCCGCACATACGTATACGTAACGCTGTTTGCACGATGCCTTTTATTAAAACGCAGTGACCATTCAAAAGCAAAACGAAGTTTTTGTTCTTTACAATTCAGTTAATAACATATTGTTAATATTAATATTGTTTTCCATCAACACCTACCTAGTTACGGAAACGTTAATTACCGTAATACATATTATGTTATGACGCCCATTGACCATATATACTCGTAGCTACGATCATCTGACAAGTATGTGAATTGTTAAAATAATTTACTTCACTAAACTAGAATTACAAGTACATTTACATCTATAAAATTATTCTATTAAATAATTTATTTCCCGACGTTTATCTTTGAGTTCATGAATGAATTAATGAGTTAATTAACAAAAAAAATATTTGTACGCGTCGCTTAGAGTAAATTAGAAAAAAAAACATTCAATAAGAAAATTGTAGCGAATTCGCTTGACCTTGAATATGGTAGGTACGTATCGATTATACCATCGTAAAACTGATATCAGTTGGTATAGAACTTCCTATAGATTGTTAATTATGTCTTAGATATAATCCCATTTTACTATAGATTTTCTTAATTAATGTTATACATACATAATGTATGTAATACAATAAGATTTGCTTGGACATCGTATTTTACTAATAAAAATAAATAAACATGATTTATTTTCTGTCCAATAGAGATATAAATTTAGGCCGAATTTGACGTCACACAAGAGAAACATCTTAGGTTTCTACATAGACTGATACTAGCAAGATAATATGAATTAACAATAGACGCGCGCAAAAAAAACAAGTTTCGACTGTGCTACAATTGCGTCATAATGTACCCAGATTAGGGAAATTAAAGTTATTTAAATGAACACTCCTTGGAATTGGGATGTGATACCTTCGGATGAAAGTTCACGGCGTACGCAATATTGCAATATTAGCTATGGAGCTTTTGTTTTCTTGCAAATCTTCTCTAGGTTCGATGCAACTCTATATATTTTTTTAAATATATCGATTGGGTTTATGCCAGTTGACATTATTCTTACTACGCGCGATAAGTGTAACTAGAAATGGCGGGACATTGTTGACGCAAAAAATTTCAACAACGCTAACTGTACTACAAACGTATTGAATGACGTAACCGCGAATATTTAGGATTCAGAACAGCTTACTTGTAAATTATTTAATAAGTAAAGGTTTACTTCGACTGTCACATTAAATTAATTGTTAAATGCTGCTCTCATACAAGTAACATTTTGTATGACGATTCCATTTGAATGTATTATTATTAGTAATCACATATATGTACCTATTACCTTAAGACTAAAATGTTGGACTAGAAACAGGCAAACCTCTATTTGTCGCTTGAGGAAAGGGATTTCTAAACAGGCTTTAGCAAGCATTATTGTCATAGGCAAGGACAAGTCTAACTCGTCATGCTTGTACTAATTTACAAATTAAACATGCTATTGATGAATCATTGAATTAATTTAATAATAGTTTATTAATTTTAGCACAAGCTATTTGATACCCACTACGTGATGCCTCAATTTGAAGGTCATGTATTATTTAAGGCTTTTATTTATGGATATTTATTAATCTATTCTACGTTAATCGATACTGTTAAATAAATGAGACATACCTAACAAATATGGCGTAGACGCTTTCGTAGCGTAGTAATCATGTTTTTATCTTAACGCAATGATTATGTATTAGAAAATTTTACACAAATTAATAATAATAAATTGTCTAAATAAATTAAATATATAGAACAAAACGACTTATGCATTCGTCTGTTTCGTACAAGTGTAACCTGATTTTACTCTTATAACAATATTAAACAAAATCTGACTAAGCAATAAAATCTCTACCATGACACTTTGCTATTGCAAGGAATGGTAAATTCATTTTGTTATTATTGCATTAGATGCTGCTCTACAGCAATAGGCCCGAATCGGGTTCTAGCGTTCGCGTTGGGCAAATGTCCAGTGTTCCTAGATCAATGTCGGAACTACCACGAGGTCACCGGCAACATAATCTGCCCCAACATGGTGCGAGGTATCGACCATCTGAGGGACCCACGTCTTAACAAGGTGAGAAAGATACGCAATATAAAAATTTTAACACTATTGCCATTATATAATGGTATATTAGGTCTATATTATAGGTTCGATATTCATTCAGGAAATCAATGTACATATTTTAAATATTTTGGCTGTCTTAGTCTAATGTGATAAAGATCAAATTTGGGCCATATTAAGGTTTATTTAAACTGGGTACAAAATAAAAGATTATAAATAAGTAAGAAAATCTTAATCCACAGCCAAAAAAGAAAAAAAAATACATATAAATTTAAATACAAGTTACGAATTGTAAAAAATACGATGAATGTCTTGTATTACATAACATCATATTATCAAAACAAATAGAATTAAAATTGTGCTACTTTTCACTTGTTATATTGTCATATAAAGTATAATTGTATGCTAATTCTACAAAAATGGATTACTATAGTTTGTATGTATAGCGATAACATATTTTGTAGCTATTAGCGCAGCTTACGAACTGTATGTAATCCATTGTATACTAACGCTCATTGTTTTAGGGTCTTGCATTTACATTAGAGGAACGACAAGCGCTTGGCATTCACGGCCTTTTGGCGGCCAAATTCAAAACGCAAGAAGAGCAGCTGGACATTTGCAGGATATCAATAGATAGATACGAGGACAATCTGAACAAGTATCTTTACCTCGTCGAGTTACAGGTGACTAAACACCATAAAGGTACCATTGATTTAATGAGTTTATGTTTGTTTTCAGTTCTTATTTATTTTACTTTTTGTCACTACTTTGCGTCTCTATTAAAATATGTTCGAATTAACTGAATTAAAAAAATATAATAAATTCGTTTGTATAATCAAATGGTCTCCATGCATTATTTTGTCCCAGTTATATTATGCGTTACGTAACAAGGTAACGAATAAGTCATGAAGTACATACATAATAAATGAAAAATCAGGTATTACAGATGTAAAGTATATATATTATGTATATTACAAACAGGTTTTATGTGAGTTAGGATTTCTTTTAAAATTTGCTGTTGGTCATTCATCGCGTGTGTGATACGGCTATTAAACGTTATTTGCGACCCTCCATCCGCTTTTAGACATCTATCTGTACTATATATTTAAATGAGCAAGTCGGTTTGTTTATGTTAAATGAAAACTGTATAATTATTAAAATAAATAAAACGAAATCATGTTCTGGTTTATCTGTATAAGAAACTATTTCCTTTTATAGAGTTAAAATTGCTTATTTTTATTCACTATAATTTAATTTTTATCGGAACAAGTCATATAATGCGCAATTCATGTTAATTTAAATTTTGATATCTATTATTATAAATATTTTTGGAAACTTAAATTATTGATAGTGAAACAGACACACAATTTGACGGTTCGTTTACGTTTAATATTTAAATAATTGTTTAGTAAAAAATATTTTATTAACTATTATTAAATTAATCGATTTAATGTTTCATAAAATATATTTAGTTGACTTACTTTACACTAAAGCGAAAACTTATGATTCTTGCAACTTCTATAAAAATCTATATAATTTAATATAAGCTATATTAAATACCCTTGCAAGATTTCGATGAATACTTATTTGACTGTTTTAAAAATCTTTTGAATGACATCAATGTTAGTTTTTAAATATATAAAATCACAAAAAAACATCTTGATAATCTCTTAATTACTTTCTTTAACTAATATTATTTTATCTGTCGTAAAACATACGGTAACTTCTATATTTAATACGTAATTATTTATTCATATATATATATATATATATATATATATATATATATATATATATATATATATATATATATATATATATATATATAGATATATATATATATATATAATATATATATATATATATATATATATATATATATATATATATATATATATGTATATATATATATATATGATATATATATATATATATATATATATAATATATTATATATAATATATATATATATATATATATATATATATTATATATATATATATATATATATATATATATATATATATATATATATATATATATATTATACTCTAACCATACTCATCATTAATCATTAAACGTTTCCATGGAAATTTAATTTTCTATTTTAGATTCTTATAGGGACTTTTTCATATTATTGCCGTATCGTATTGCCTCTATATATTTACAGATACTTGAATTTATTTATAGCTCTATTTCATTTCAGGATAGAAACGAGAAGTTATTCTTCAGGCTTCTATCGGAGAATGTGGAGAAGTATTTGCCAATTGTATACACACCCACCGTTGGCCTGGCGTGCCAAAGATTTGGTCTCATTTACAGGAGACCCAGAGGTCTCTTTATTACTATTAATGATAAAGGACATATATTTAATATTCTTAAGAACTGGTAAGCTTCTATTAATTGATTTTCTTCATTAATATGTTATTCAATTATTTATTATAATTATAATAGAACTAAATATAATACAAATAATATTCTATTTATGATTTACAAATATATGTGTATAAATATAAGGTATACTTAATTGTTTATGTATAATTTAAAAATAATTATGTTTTTTCTGTACACTTGTTTGTCATCAACTAAGCGGTATAAATATAAAAAAAATAGTGTAATACAAACAAATATATTATAAAAATTTATAATAACTTTTCGTTGTAGTTTTTTAACTAAATCGGGATAATCACATGCATATTTTATTATGGCCACGTAAAACAAGGAAGACTTGTATTTTTTGTTTCTCTGCATTTTAAAGAGTAGGTAACGGGCCACAATTCACCCCGTTATCATTCAAGCGTTGGTTCAACCAAAAAATATACTATACGAAAGAATTATTCTCAAAAATATAAAATATAGTTTGATATTTCAAGATGTTTACTATTATTAGTACTCATCTCTGAAACTACTAGATTTAATTGCGAAATTATTGGGAATATGATAATATGAGGGAATATGATACATCATGTTAATCTTTCATATGTAAACTTAACTTAGACTTAGGATATAGGACGTTTTCGTAATACATTTTACGTCCTCTCACATAGGGATCGTAGTGACAAATCACTCCGTCTATAACGTCTACACCCAAATAACATTGTAGGCCGGAGCCCGACGTGCGCGCGGTAGTGTTCACGGACGGGGAGCGCATCCTCGGGCTCGGGGACTTGGGCGCGTACGGCATGGGCATACCAGTGGGCAAGCTGTCCTTGTACACAGCGCTGGCGGGTATCAAGCCGCATCAGTGTTTGCCGATCACACTGGACGTTGGTACCGATAATCAGGTTAGTTGGATAGTGAGATTTTTAGTTTTCGGATTTTTTACGTTACGTTACGTTTACGGTTACGTTTACGTATAACTCTTTTACCGGATTAATCGTGTGTATTTTCGCATTGTACTCGTACGTGTCACCGACTACTTTTCGGAGAGTTTCGTTTAAAAAGGTTAGCAGGGTTTGGGTGACCCATATGAAGGCTGTTGAAATTATAGAAAATATTTGATTTTTGTGAGACAAGACGATTTGGTGATTTTTTTTTGAAATAATGAACGTTAACATAGTGAAAATTTAATTTTCACTTTTTATGTTGTATTTTCTATATAAAGAATAGTTGACCAGAAGAGGATTTTAGAGATAATATAAGGTTTTATAGCATAGTTATGTAATACTGCGTGGCGGTAGAACTCAAGAGATACTTACTTTAACTGGAAACGTGTAAATGTAAAAAATAAACCATATCACGAATGGTAATTGGACCCTCAACCAACCATGTTATGCCACGTTTGTCAACTGTGCCATAAAGGTGTTTAAAATTATTATCGTTTAATTGTGAGATCTGACCGCATTTGCGTGCCAAATCATTTATTACCCGGCGTCATGTTCGGTACATTACGTGACGTTTTTAACGCAGAAATATGTGAGTTTATTCAACTCGTTATAAATTTAAATAAACTGAAAAATTCCACTCTGTAAATTGAAATTTTGCACTAAGTATGAAAGTAATTTTCCACATAGATAATAATTACTTTATATATTATACATATACTTTATATATATAATTTTACATTATTTAAGTTTAGATTTTAGAGATTCTTACACATTTAATATTAAATTAAACTTTTGTATCGAATTTTATCGCGCATATTTTCGTATTGAAATATTTTTTTAAGCGGACTTTTCGAATGATAGAACACTATGTATTAAGTAATATGGTATTTTGCTTTTACTTATATCATAATCGTGAGCCGTTCCGTGAAAGCATTTTTAGTGCTATAGCTTTTGTACTATTACTTTATTATGACGTCGTTTGTTCCATTATTGTTGCAGCGACCTTTCTGGATATTGTATGTATGTTTGTTAATAACCATAATACAAAAAAGAACAAAATATTTTGCATTACATTATTATAAGCGGTACATTTACTATTTGTGTACATATTTAGAACTATTCTATTTTTCTTTCTTTTCGTGGTTTTTCTGAGGTTCATAAGTAATGGAGATAAGACACACGGTATTTTGTATTCTTAAGACCGATATAAATATAGCCTAAATTTCCCAGGACTTATTGGAAGACCCGTTGTACATCGGCCTACGTCAGAAACGAGTTAGAGGCAAAGAATATGACGAATTCATCGACGAGTTTATGGAGGCGTGTGTTCAGCGATATGGGCAGAACACTTTACTGCAAGTGAGTAACTTTTTTCTTATTTATTTACTTGATTTTTAATTAGATTAATTAATTAAAAAAAATAGATTCATTTTAAAATTAATGTAAATAGATTATTGTTTTCGCGTATTCCTTAGGGAAGTTAAATTGTTTTTATAAGTTTTGTTTAGATATCTATTATTTTATTAAGTATTTTACTTTCGAATTTTATCATATTAATACATTTTCTGTATTTAATGCGGAATTTGGAAAGAACCCACTGTCACAAGATGTTTGTTTCTTCACTTTTAGGACTCATTTTATTTAAGCTTGTCAATTTAACAAATGAAAGAAATTGAAGTATAAATGTCCCAATAATATCTAAATCGAACTGAAACCATCCATGTACATTTAAACTTCATAACTGCGTCACAGTGGTGTCAATTTTTTTTTTACTTTACGCATTACACAAAGAGTGGTAATGAAATGTAATCAATCATTATCTTCTATCTGTTTATCTAAATAGGTCAAGTACTATAGATTTAATTTGCATGTTTACAATTCAAAGAAATAAAAGATAGCAATTGTCATATTAACAATACATAAAATATATTAGTAGCAAAATTTCATGCTACAATATTTTCATTAATAATGTTTAAAACATATAAAAGAGATGTGCAATCGGTTTTTCAGGAAATCCTAACATTACATATTGGTTTGTGTATTTATATATTTATATATACATATTGGTTTGTGATATATAAAACCTATGTTTTTTGGTATATAATTGACTAGCTTTTACCAGTGGCTTCGCCTAGACGATTAAAGGGAAATAACTAATCAAAATCGAAATGATCACCACAATCTATTGTCACACGACACAATCTATTGGCTCTCATGTCCTGAATCCAGCCATCTTTTACTTTGGGCGTCCGGGTGGTCTAGCTCCAGGGACAGACATGTCAAGGCACTTCTTTCCGACATACACTTCCTTCCGAGTTCCACAAATATCTAAAAATGCCATAATAATATTGAATATTGAGCACAGAAAGTAAAGATATTTTTCCAATATTTACATTATCAAAGATAATTAATGATATAATTTTGATTTAATATAATATAAATTCAAATACATTACATAGATACGAGTTGTTAATTTTTTTTATTATACAATTAAATTATTTAGCCCGATATTTATTTAAGAAAATGAAATGGATTAATAGTTAATACCCAAGAAGTCTTACTTTTTGTAGCAAAGTATCATATAGACAGTTCTTGATCGTTTGGTTCAACCTTGACTTTTTGCAATGAATTGCTCAAGCTTATTTGCTACCGTTAATAATTAGTCATACTTTTATATTATAGGTTTTTCATTTAATTGTTATATATTAATATTCTCCTCAACAGTTTTTCCTCATATTTTTAGTACTATAGTGTCAGAACACTCTATTCTTCACTTTCCACTTTGTTATTTCATTTCCCTCATGGGAATTGAGCCCACAACCATAGCGCTTACATTCAGACGCTGTCACACTGAGCCACAATGGCCAATTCGCAAATGGCAATTAATATTTTCTCATTTGAAGTAGTTAAATAAATTGCTTTAAAATGTTTATTACTGTTTTACATTATAAAATATTGTATTCTTTTTATTCCTAAGTCGTGAGTTGCATTTAAATAAAAAAATAACTGGTATTTCCCGTTTCTAGTTTATACATTTCATATACAGAGATATATTTTATTCATATCTTGAAATGATGTTTATTTACTTTTATTGTAGTAGATATTGTTAACAGACTTAGTATGCCATATTAAATATAATTTAAATACCTTTTCAAGCCAAAGCAATTATGACGTGTGCTTGCTAATACGTATAAAAAATAATGTATTTATTTTAACGCAGTTGGGGCGTACTTGACTTGATTTGAAAGGGTAATGGGTTCGAATCACACATGAAGAATGAGTATTTTTATTTTCCTTAAACTGCTCAAAGTGCGGCGTTGATTTATTCTACACAAGGCACTGATTTATCTCTTGTCTAGTTAGTGTATAAAAAATACATATAAAATAATATTTTATTGATAAAATGACGATTATACCCTACGTCATTTACCCACTGACACATTCAGTAGATACTAGCAAAGTGCTTAAACTACGTCATTTTTACCAATACCTACCTATTTTCTAAATAATGTACAATATTAAGAGATGAGAAATAGGTGAGTTATCTGATAGTTATTATTATTAATTACTTTTATATTTCGTACTCTTATTATAAACTGCATTTATCCATTTCACAAGGACCTTGCATTAATTGGAATTTTATTAATACAGGATTGGTTTATAAACACTTTTCAAATCCATTTCAGTTATTAATCTATACTTTAAATATATTGAACATTTAGTTCACAGGATATACCTGTATACGTGACGTGTTGTCACAGCAAATGTTGTGGGTTCGAATCATATTTAGGATATATAGCAACCAATATTTTGGAAAAAATGGACTAAACTTTCTTTATGCTCGGTAAAATATGATTACCGGTACTAACAAAAAATGTAAGTGCGAGTCATCGACCTTTATTTATTTACTATAATTAGAATATTGTGTGCCATTATTGAGCTCTGGATTTAGCAATAAATATACTAAATAATAAAAATGTATATATAAACTGGTTAATAGTCAATTTCAATCGTTTCGTATTTTACGTAATATATTACGTCAGTAGCGAAATAAATGCCACATGTGACGTTAGTCGATGTGTATTAACAAAATATTACGTTCAGATTTCCGTGAAATGAAAAAAAAATATGTTAACTAAATAGAGTGATGAAATAGAGGTGCAGTGAGACAGCTTCTCATTGTAGAGATGATCGTAGTGGGTTCAATTCTTACTCGAAGGATTAATTTATTTTCATATCTTCGTTCTTGTAAAGAGAAGTGCAACGTTGAGTTCCGCCACTCAATACGCAAAGTCTCGAATTCGGGCGGAAAACGGAGAGTATTGATATGTAGGTTACAGAGACAAATTTGCTTTTCATTAGATATATTTTATTGTATATCTTCAGAGGACACTGATATCACATGTAATGTTTATTTTAGATATTTTCTGACTCGACTTTTTTTTATTACTAGGCAAATATTATTTGCTATTCATGCAGGTATACCTACTACGTGTTACTTCTAGGTTATCAATCTTTTATATCTTATCTTACATAATATGTGACGTCACATAGCGTATTTTTATCTACGAATTTTGTTTTGTGCACATATCTATCATCATATCTGTAATTCGAATTTTTAATGTTATTCAAGACTCATGATTTTCAAATTATTATTATGATATTAATTTTACTGAAAGATAAGAAATAATTTGGAAGGAGGTTTTAATGAAATAGATGTTCATTTCAAATAAATATATTAAAGGATATTATCTATATATTAAATACGTGAAACAAAAACTTTGGACCCCGTTATACGAAGATTGCGCGGATGGAGGAGTATGAAATTTTACACACTTATAGTTTATGTGTAGGAGAAGTGCAGAACACTAGTATTTTTCAATAAAATGTTTATAAAGTACATTAAATCAGTAAATAAAACATTACACTCACTACTATATGTTTAATAATATTACTTTCGTATAAAGTGCACATACACGTTGCTAAGGCAACGCGTATTTCACGCGTCAAGTCTCTAGTATATATAATTTCAAAAGAAAAACTAACAACAATTATGATATTACTACATGGCATAGTTATTTATGACATTATAAACATAAATGTGTATACATTCAATTGTAACTAAATACAAGATAATTGCAACTAACTACAACGAATAACGTTGATTTTAAGCAATTTGACGTTTGACTAAATTACCTATAATGGAAGGAAAGGACCAAGTTGCAAGAAGACAGAACCAGTTTGAATTTGATTTTGATTGGAAACTTTTTTTTGTTTAAGTTACGTCTATAATTCGTTACGTATTGTGGACTATTAAAATATAGATATAGGAATTTAATGTCATCATGGCGTCATTGTTGACTCGATATCTGATTGTGAATTTATAAATATTGTTTTCATTTCTAGAATATATAAGCCTTCGTTTTGGTTTTTATGTATTAATTTATAAGTTGCATATTCAATTATGACTAATTGTTGTATGATAAAAAATGTAGACTCACCATAGCACGAGATACCGAATTTGTTGTCGATATACAGATAAAATATACAAACCCGTCAAATATATTTCTTTAATTTTTATTAGTTATGAATATACTTTTTCTAGACAGAATTTAATATAAAATTTCAACGAGCAACATAAAAACTTACTCTTGATTCATACAAGTGTGAGTGGTAAGAAGAGACCCCAGTTCTACGTTAGCCGGGATATCTTTCTACCTCTCAATTCCCCAGAATTTGAAAAATAATTATATTTGCAAATAAACATATCTGTATAAATGTTATATTTGAATTTCCTTCACATTGTTAATAAACCACTGGAGGCGAGATCCTTATTGAAAATATCTCCATATACCTGAAAATATATTTTATATTGTAATTATTGCAACAGAAATATTTTTACTTATCGCCTAGATTATCATTTACCAAGAAAATATATTACAATATATTTGCAATTTGCTGACTTATATATTATAATATAATATTTCATAATACATCTTAACACACTTCAATACATTACCTATGTAAAAAATATTTAAAACATTTACCGTATCAAAATGTGAATTGCGCAGCTTCTAATTATGGATAAAGTCCAAACTGACAGCGAACTGTCAAGACAATTTTTTCCAAGATCGCGAAGAAGCATTTACCTGAAATTAATATAAAATATCAAGGTTTATAGCCCATTCGATTAGAGAAAAAAAATTATTAGATTTTGTATGAAATTCTGAAATATGAAATTTGGCAAGGAGTTTTTTTAAATTTCGTTAATCACTGATAATGATTTATGATATTTTTTTCTTCGTCATATTCATTATCACGATATTAACTGGTTATTACTGGTAATTATTTTTGATAAGATTTCATTGATATATTATTTTCAACAATCATATTTTATATCAATTAACTTATGATATGTGTGATATTATGGTGAATAATTTTAGCAATTATAATACTGTTTTGTTATATGGATACATATTTCATTTTAAATATAAAATTTACAGTATAAATTATTTTTTATTTCCTAGTTCGAAGACTTCGCTCTAGGAAATGCTGGCCGTCTACTAGCGAAGTACAGAAATAAGTACTGCACTTTCAACGACGATATTCAAGGCACGGCCAGTGTAGCGGTCGCGGGGCTAATGGCGGCCGTCAGAGTTACCAAGAGGAAATTGAGTGAAAATATCTACTTGTTTATGGGAGCTGGGTCGGTAAGTATTTTTTTTTAAATTTTACTAATTATACATATACTTAATTGAAATTTCAAGTCAAAATATGAAGATGGGGTCCATGGTTTCATTTATATTATTATTGTCTGTCTCCTTAACAACTAGGATTTAAAAATAGGAAAAAAAATTCTCCCAGCTAAGGATCTAGAAGTAAAAAATGAAAGAAATATAAGAATTTCGACGTAAGATAAAGAACTTATTCTATAAAACTAATTATACGTGTTTTAGATTATTTTGTTTTCCCTTGCATCGTATAATAATCGCATTAATCAATTTCTATCCTTAAATTTTCCTATCTTTTACGGCTATATTCAAGTTATAAGCCACAATACCTTATAATGTTGCCAGTGTATTCTAAGTTATAGTAGACAATATATCCACCAAATTCCTGAAGCATATAAAACATGAGATTATACCTATTATTACCCACCTGGCAAATCTTTGTTTTACTTTTGGCGTTTTCCCTGCCCCTCTAAAATGTTCCCTAGTAACGCCTGTATACAAGGGCTCCTCCCTTGTATACAGGAATGATATGAACAATTACAGCCCTATTTCAGTATTACCAGCAATATCCAAAGTTATTGAAAAATTAATTAACAATAGGCTACTTAATTATTTGGATAAATTTGACATATTATCTCGTATGCAATTTGGGCTTCAACGACGAAAATCTACAGAAGATGCAGTAACAGCCCGCACTGATATGGTCACAAGGCAACTCGACAAAGGAAATAAATGTTTATCTGTCTTCTTAGATCTCAAGCAAGCATCCTTTCTCATCCTTATAGACTGGAAAAGGCCGGAATTAGGGGGTGAAAGCTGTCATTATTCAGGGATTACTTATCAGAAAGAAAGCAAATGGTTAAATTGGGTGAATTTATTAGTGAGAATAACTGACATACGGAGTCCCCCAAGGAAGTGTTTTAGGCCCTACGTTATTTCTTGTGTATATAAATGACCTGTGCAACATCATATCCTATCCAAATGACACGGCGTCCATTTTCACTGATAATTCTTGGACAAATAATATTAATAATATTCAAAATAAGTGTTGAGAATGGTATGACTAGTAAGTAGATGGTTAGAAAGTAATCTACTGATACTAAATACAATGGAAAAAAATTACATGTCTTTTTCAATAAATATAATCAGACACAACCTGGTAACGACTTTCATATAAAAATACACACATGGCAGGACGTGCAGGATCAAATCAAAATAAAGTTGTAAGCACGAAATATTTGGGTGTAATAGTGAACCATAGATTATCTTGGTACCCACACCTAGAAGTCGCAAATTCAATCAGAAAATTATTATTTATTTTTCGTAAGCTGTGACATGTAATTCCTAAACCACACACAACTGGCAAATTAACCTCGAGAAACATTCTTCAGGAAACAATCTTGCTCTAGCTCAATCAGTACTGACTGTATTCTTATTTGGGGAGGAGCTCTTAAAACAAAATTGCTAGCTATAGAACGTGCACAGCGAACTCTGATTTAAGTCATGTATTTTAAAAATATTGTTTCCAACAGAACTTTACTATATGAATTATTGTTAGTAATTATTATTATTTATTGCAAACAGTTTCGAAAAAACACAAATCCACGCTATGATCTACATTTATTGAATAAAAGAAAAAAATATATAATTGCCCATACCTCAGAAACTAAAACTTTATTTGGTAGCATTCAGTATGAGTCATGTTTCTTATATAGTAATATAAATAAAATACTAAGTTTATACCCCATGCTATATTGTGAATGTATGAAAAAGGTGAGAGAATGACTGACACCACTAGGTTATCAGGAAACTGAACTGCTTATTCGACATTTTAAATAGCCTTAATTATACACATTCACAATAACTCTATAATATACACATCCTACACATGATTTGTTTTATTAAGAACAGTAAATAAAATAGATTAGAATAAATAAATAGAAAGTCTATTATAAGTAAAAAGATGAAAAATTAAAAAAAAACTGTTTATATATATATCTAAGGAGTCTCTTGGTACAGGCAATATCATGCTTTATCAGGCTCCAATCACTGGATTGTAAGAAACTTGTTTAAATAAATGATTTATTATATTATTAATCCAATATTCAAATTTGCGTTCAACTCTCATCCAGTAACACTGTGGTGGTCCAACCATTACAATTAATAACGAATATATTATGTCAGCATTTGCTTTGCATGTTAATGTTGAATAAAGCTGTTTAAGAACTTACTATATGTTTATAATTAAGTATAAGCATAATTAAGTTTTATGTTGATTATTATTTAATTTATTAAACACTAAAGGCCGTCCGCGACTGCGCGGTTATATATAGTCTTCCTCAATAAATGGACAATTCAACACAAGAAGAATTTTTCAACTCGAACCAGTAGTTTCTGAGATTAGCGCGTTGAAACAAACAAACTCTTCAGCTTTATATTATTAGTATAGATTACTATAAATCTACAACAAACATAATATTATATAAATCATAATCTTAAATTATAAATATACAACGCCTTATGTCGAATACACTTCTATATCTTATCGCTAAGGCATGATTTTGTAACTTTGTATTTGTATAAAATCTTTTAATAACATTATAAAGTCAAGAGAAATAAAAACAGAAGTCGAAGAATCGTTAATAATATTTTTTGTTTATTTTGAAAATTGGAAGTTAAACATTATTTATATTGAATTTAGTCTCCTTAAACATAAAACTAGTTTTTAATATATTTATATATAAAAATAATATCAACATGAAATTACCGCTCCATGCGTTATAAGCTAATTTACTATACTTTTAATTACTAGACTATTAATTTTGTTGCCAACATTACATGGATATTTTTAAAATCATTCTTTGTGAGACAAAGATTTATTTATAAATAATGAAATATTTTTATTATAATCACCAATTACTTTTCATCATTAACTGTAAATATATACAAAGTATATATGAAAGATTAAATGTATTTTATATATTTAAATGGCGTCGCGTGTTTTATGTTACTTATATAAACATATTTTAATTTCTTAAAATGAAAATATTCTGACGTAATAATTCCTCTTTAAAAAATCTTATCAAGATGTAAAATCATTAACCACGCGTACCTTGGCATATAAAAATTATTTCCTTTGTAACCGTTTTAAAAAAAGTTATAGTTTACGGGCGGCTTTTTGTGTTGCTATATAGATTATGTACTGGACTCTCGTGAATTCCATCAAAATAGATTTAATCTCTCTCTATAACACGCATAGAATATTATTTCGTAATTAAAATGTTCACATAGTTTCCTCTGCTGACCCTACCCTACTTTGCGGAAAGATCGTGAAACTGTTGAAAAGTATTTAAAAATATTATACAAGTCATACATATTATACAAGTATTATCATACAATATTAATTGTATAATACTTGTATAATATTGTATATATCATACAATATTATACAAGTATTATACATATACATATACATTGTATAATACTTGTATAATATTGTATATATCATACAATATTATACAAGTATTGTACAATTTATATTGGTTCAAAAACATGTTATGACGAACTTCTTTATTAATAATCTTTGCTTTATTATACCCTATATCCAATATGTTATATTCATATTTAAAAAGTTAATGTAGTATTCAAATCTTATCTCATCACGATTTAGATTGTATTCAAAACATTGACTGTTATATAATAGGATGATAAAAAACGTCAATATTTTTATTATTATTATCTTTTGTTATATAATATTTATGACAATAGCTCTATATGGTCTTTTGAAGTTATTTTTGATTTGTATTGTTTTTTATAAACATATAAGTATATGGAATTGCAAAGCATACATATATTTTATTTTATATATTTTCTATTTTCAATACAGTTCTACTATTTTGTTTAATATAAACGTTTCATTTATTAATATATTTTAAAATAAATATTCATCTATCGTATATATTTGTGTATTTATAGGCAGCAAACGGCATAGCCAATCTAACTGTAGCCGCCATGGTGTCAGAAGGCTTAACTATGAAGCAAGCACAGGAACGTGTATACATGTTCGATATAGATGGTCTTTTATCAACTAGAAGGGAAGGTGGTGTCCCGCCTCATGCTCAGGCGTTTGGAAAGGACATAGAACCGGAGAAGGACTTTGAGAAGTGCGTGGCGAAAATAAAACCTAGCTGTATTATTGGTAAGTTAGTGTTTACGTAAGAATGTAATTTTGTTTTCATTGCAGCTTTATGTGTTTTTATTTCTGGCTTAATTCAGGACTTTCCCGTATTGTGTAGCTTCTCATTTTGCCTTTACGGAGAAGGGAAACAGAAATTATTTAAATACAATCATTTTCTGAGAAATAATATCACGACGTAACAACATAAGCACGATAAATAACACAAAGCTCAATTATTACGTTTACGGTTAGACCTTGTCCCCTGCGCCACGATGATCTCAATTACTAATTTAAAAATTTGAGAATTTTTGATTTTATTCGTATAATTTATATTGGTTTAGTGTTTTTAACTTTGAATTATTTTAATAGGCGATAAGTGAAGTAGTAAGGTAATATGTTGTTAGAATCTTTTTTTATTTACGTTTTTTATCCTAAAAAATTAATAAATACTAATATACATATTAATATTAGCTTTTCATAGTAATTATAATACGTTAAACACTTATCAAAGATGCATGATAATGGTAATTTCTAATATAATTTCTAAATCGTACTTCAAAGCTGGCACTATTAGAATCATTTCGAATTTGGTTATCCCCTCCTTTTTTCATTTTGTTACCCACCCTTGAGTCGCAAGTCCCAGGCCCAGCTCTGAGTTCCTGTCCCTACAACCTGAAGAGCCCGGCACCCGCACGATGAATCGATCGGATGCTTAGTAGTTTCTTACCCCGTATCCTCTAAAGCCATCATGAAATCAATAGATTTTTTTAACCGTTGTCTTTATTCTTTTAACATTACAACTTAAAAATATATCAGTTTTTGTAACAAAATCACAGTAATAAATCGTGTTAAGACAATACAGTATAGAACAAGTAATTATCTAGTAATTTAGATAAATAAACATTGAAAAAGTCTTTTACAATTGGCGAATAATCAAAATGCAACTTATGTACCTATATAGTATTTTTATTCATTTAGTGGTTTGTCCTTGGGCTTATGGGCTACTAAAATGTACTATAAATCAACGCTTTGATATTTGGGGAGTGTAGGGTGTCTCACTGACTGTATCAATAAAATTTTATCTACTCACATTACCGCTTACGTGGTCACGAATGTTTTGTATTATTAGTGCTTAGTGAAGCGATCTTAAGGTTCAGTATTGATAAAATGATCAAAATTTATTATTTTCATGTTGTGTTGGTTGTGTATAATAAGATTGAGCTTCTCTGTCAACTTTAATAAATATGCTTTTTCATATATTTGTAGTGTTCCGTAGGTAGGTATAATTAAAAGATGAGAAAATTTACTTCGTCTTTTTTACGATTCTGAAAGAAAATCTAATTTATACATTTAAAATATAACAAGACCAATTTTTTTTACAATATATATTTAATAAACTGGTTTATACATACCTACAGGTTGTTCAACCGTCGGTGGAGCGTTTACACCAAATGTACTAAAGCAGATGGCGCAAAATATCGAGCGTCCAGTTATCTTCGCGCTTTCAAATCCCACCAGTAAAGCTGAATGTACAGCTCAAGATGCCTATGATTATACTGATGTGAGTTGATATTTGAATATGGTTTTAGTTATAAGTTTTATGTTTATCCTTTTGACTTGTTTCGAATTGGAAGATTATTTTTGTTTTGTATAGTACATTTATTGAGGAAGTTTGTAGACTATAGGCTATAGGCCCTTTAGTTATTTCGATTTGACCACAGGTGCCACAAGTTAAAGCTAGTGAATAGATATATATTTTGATGAATATGTATTCCAATGCTAAAGTTTGTTTATATAGGTGGAGAAATTAAAAAATATGTATTCCAAGTGGGAATCGAACCCGCTAATGTGGTGAACCCGCATACAAGCGCTAGTATTTACTTAATAAGCCTTTTACTTAAGCGATTATTATGACAAATTCTATCGATGACCGAAGAAATGTAAATGTTTACATAACAAAGGAAATACCTACATATAATAAATAAAGTAAACATTTCCTTGTAAGCTTTTACTATACAATCGATATCTATAATGGCAGATAAAACGCTATCGATAATTTATTGACTCGAGATTATAACGATTATGTCAATCACTAATGTATCAAATACAAGTAGTGCGCAAATAATGTTTCAAATCGATTTATCAAAGACATTATCTTATATAGCCTAAAGCTTTCCTTAATCAATGGACTATACTGTAATGATTTTAGTAAACTCAATTGAACTACTAAATGTTTATTTATATATAGAAAATATTATTATTTCCTCCGTCTAATTAGACAAAAGACAGCGTTCAGTTACGCCATTTTAAAATGGTAAAAAATAGAAAATACATCGAGTCAACACGAAAGCGTTGCACAAAAAAAAATTACACAAAAAATTGCTCAAGACCGTGCAAAGTCGATTAAGTAGGAAAGCAGACCCTGGCAATAATGCTATATAATGTCGGGATAATGCTAGGTAGTGGAAAACATGGAGTCAACACAAAAGTGTCTTGGTACCACTAGATTCTGTCTACCTACCTCAATAAATGGGGAACGTACGAGATAATTTTGAACTATAATTGCAAACAGCCAAATTTTTCCATGCTAATAATACATTGTCCTTGTCGATGATTCGACTTTACATTTGCTCTGCTTTGTTATTGTTTGGCTCAATGTCTAGGTTAGAGGACGTCATTTGTATATTAGAGTATTACTTTTTTAAAAGAATATTTATTTTAAATATTGTCCTGATATTTTTTTTATTTTTAAAGTGAAAAATCACACTAATGATGGAAAAAATCTAAAAGAAAACATATAAAAATTTGAACACAGCGGCACCTTATGGAAACCAAGTCCAGTTGTCTTGATATTAGGATTGTAATTTCGATTTTTAAAGTATAATTTCTGTATTAATATTCTCATAGAAGGAGAAGTATGGTGGTTATATGGAAATATATGGTATACATTTCGTTATTCATTAATGTTTATAAATAAACCATAGAAATAATAACTTTTTTTATATTCTATCTGATGGATAATTTTTTATTGATAAAGATTGTTTAGACACCAGAATTACTTATAACATTCTATTGGACATGGATGGAGTTATTAAATCTATAATTAATATAAAAAGAATATAATATAATTAATATAATATAATTAATATAAAAAGAAGAAGAAGGACATGTGTAAATAATTTTTTTTAAAATAATAAAGATATGGTAAACGCAATTATACATTGACGAATGTTAGGTATATCATTTTAATTTATTTTAAATCTTAAATCTTGTTTCCAGGGTCGTTGTATCTTCGCATCAGGATCTCCCTTCCCCCCGGTACAGCACAACGGTAAAGAGTTCCATCCGGGACAGGGAAACAACTCTTATATATTCCCCGGAGTGGCCCTCGGCGTCATAGCGACGGCGACTCATCATATCCCTGAAACTATGTTCTTGACGGCTGCTAGAGTGAGTTTTAATATTATTTTAAGTAAATAAACGCATACTATATGTAGGAATGGCAGGTGACAACACGCGAGTAAGTATAGATAGAAGAATATGTGTGACAATTGAATGTTAGGATGATGAAAATTAATCCTTTTGATTTGATTTTTGTTTGATGATTTGACGACTGCATTCAATTGGTAATAGTAGAAGTTGCTCCCTTGGCAAATAAATTGAGAAGAGAATGTGACTGTCAGAAAATGCTGGACTCCCACAATTGCGACAGACAGCTGACGAGCTCACAGAAGAGCTCATTTTGCTGTTGTTTTGAAGATCTTGTTTTTTTAGATTACGATCACTCAGAAGATTTAACTTTACTGAAGTTAGTTAAGTTAGTTTGTTTCAATACACAAGTGACAAATGTTTTGAAAATATCGACTCCAACGCGCTATGAGGAAAGTTTACGAGAGTAAAAAACTGTCTTCTTGATTTTATTTGTATATAAGCTAGTCAATCTTAATAACGTTTTTTTTGTCTAAATTGTTATTTGCTTTGGCTCTTAGCCCCAATTATTTTGTTTTATACGTTACATGTATAATTATACCGCTTATCGCTTCGGAGTATTACTTTATGTCATATTTACATATTCTATTTAAGAATACTTGCTTCTAAAGAACAAGAAAGATATGTTTTTATAAACATTTTATATATTGCGATTCTATAATTTCGCCTACAGCAATTTTTTTTAGTACTTCCCACCTTAGTCGTATGAAAATAAACAAAATATGTTTTCAACTGAAAACAAAAATAAAAACAATACATTCATTGTTTTTTTTTAAACTGACATTTATATAGATTTTTTTTGTTGGCAATGACATATTGTTATGTTGCCAAGTTTTAATATTTTTGCGTCTGCAGATAAATTTATATTTTTACTAGATTTTCTTCAACCAATTAAATCTTAACAAGGAATACTTTAAACATTTAAATGGGTCCTTTTAATCCTTCTATTTTGCTATAGAAAATAATAATTTGTATGGTATGGATTATTATAAAATTATTTCAATAGTGACGTTATTCAGTACTACTTCTTCACAAAAATCTCCACAATTGGGTTTTTTTTTTTTACTTTTTATTATGTTGCTGTATTTTTGGTTTATTATTTGTGTACATTCTGATTGTTAACGATGATAGAAATTCTATTTTATTTTTATTTTAAATTATATAATATTCTGATAATTATATACGCCATAATGGTGCAGTGGGACATCGTCTAACTGGAAGCACTGTAGTTATGGGTGCGATCCCCAGTCAAAGGGATTGTTCATATATTTTTAAAGCTTAAAGCTTTTAAATGCCACGAATGCAATGCCATGAATCATCATCGAGCAGAAAGTGAATAACATAGAGTTAATTTTTTTTTCTGTCATTACCATATATTAAATAAAACGTTAAGCTACATTGTAGTACACTGAATGAAGATGATAATATTATATTATAAAAATATACATAAAAAAACATTATCTTTTCAGACCCTAGCAAATTACGTGAGTGAATCAGACTTGGCAATCGGTCGAATCTATCCGTCTCTGGCTGAGGTTAAAGAAGTGTCCCTCGCCATCGCCATTGAAGTCGCCAAAATGGCATACGATGAAGGTATTTACTTTATTTAATGATTTATGTAAAAATGGGTTTTATATTTTTGGTCTCGTTTAATTTAATGTTTTTAATAATTGTTTTTTTTTTGCTTTTTTCTTTATGTCTTATAAATATAATAATTTGAACAAAATATGAACATTTGAAGATTTAGATTTTAGAAGATTAATCCACAGTAATAACGAAAAATTTACAGAAATATACCCAATTTTGTTTAAATAAATAATTAAATTTATACATAGGATACGGTTCAGTATATCCGAAGCCGATAAACTTTGAAGAGCATATAAAAATGTGTCAATATAACGTTAACTATGAATCGCAATTGCCCGACTGTTACTGTTGGCCGGACTACCCTACTATAGATTATAAAGATTTCGAAGGAAGAACTTCGCCGGTTCACCTTTAAAATGCATGTTCTTATTAATTTTTTTGGTACAGACAGATTATTTTATATTAGATGCTAAATAGTGTTGATAATTGCTAGTAATGTTGTTTGGTTATGACGTTGATGTACAATTGAATATAGTAGTTTTTAGTTTATTTTTAATGAAGAAAGATTTATTTACTTATAATTTTTTCCACACATCCTTTTCTGTCATCGTATTTTGAGGAGTAAACTAAAAATGATAGAATATGCCTAATAATAAATGACTTTTTTTCAATTTAGTTATTTACATGTACCAAGGTCATAAAAAAATATGTTTCAGCATGGTTCTCTCCGGCTACCCTGTCATATATTCGCGTCTTTGCGTGTGCGTGTTAAGTAGCGGAACTTAACGCAGTGCCTCATACCAAAGCGAGAAAATCAAAATAATTCCCCCGACGGGCCACCAACTCACACACACTCACAACCATCGCATTAAGTTAGTTACAAATGTCTGCCTGGCATAAATTTGAAAATATATCCTATACGTTTAGTTTACATTATCCAAAAAAAAAATCTATGAATTGTATATTTAATTGGAGACAATATTAAAATATATTATATATTTTAATAAGAATAAGAATATTTCAGATGTTACGCAAAAGCTACTAATTTCACAAAATCCATGACGTTTTTCTGTATTTAATGTTATTCGTTCTAGTAATAGAAATAATTTATAAAAATTGAATTTGTATTGTAATGTTTTGTAGTGTAGTGCTTATTTTCAATAGCTTATTTTCAATATTAATGATGTTTCCATATTGCAGGCAGAGATAACCTAGTGTTCCCTATTGTGTTTTTTCTAGTGAAACCTAACACACCACCTTTTCTGATAATTTCTATAGGGTAATTTTATATTAATTTAGTTTAAATTATCTCTACAAAAAATATTATACCTCAACTTTTGATTACTAAAACATACTTATTATAGTTAAGTAAGTAAAATTAGTTATATACATCAAAAATAAAAACTTAGTCTAATTATCAAATTCCAGGTCTCGCATCTGTATACCCTGAACCGAAAAATCTAGCGAAACACGTCGAAAACCAAATGTACAACTACAACTATGAAAGTTCCATGCCAGTTGTATGGGAATGGAAGCCCGAAGAGAAGTTCAATGTACGACCCATACAGCCAGTACCGAAGAATATATAAACTATTTACCATTAAAAATTTTTTATGTGTTATCTGTATTAGAACATCCGATTCGAAATTTAAAAAAATCACTAATATACTTGACATAAAAATCGCAATAATATTTTTTTTTAATATGAAACAATGATATACATAACAGCAATATTTATAAAATAATATAAGCGACAGTGCTCGGAATGTTTTTGTCAATAGGCTTAATTTTTTTTTATTTTTATTGTACACAAAGTATTATTACCTCTGTATTAGACAATTCAATGATGTTGGAAGTAATTCATAGTATTATCAAATGGAAATCATTAATTTGCATGTTTCTTTAGTAATCTGTTAGTGTTAGTGTTTTGTTTTTTTGTTTTTGGAGAAATCTATATAGATACCGCAATGGTGCAGTGCATTAATGTCTGACAGTAAATCTGACAAGTGTGGGGCCGATCCCTACGAGGGGAAATGAATTAAGTGCATTTACTCGCTCTGGCAAGAACAAGCGCGGCGTTGAGGTCCGCCACTCAGTACGTAATGTCTACAATCTGGGTTCCCGCTAGGTTCTCGCTGCCTACCCGGCTATGTGCCGGACAACGCGTGGACTTATTAAAAGAAGAACCTCAAGTCGAAATTATACCATTTCTAAAAGACGCATCTTTCAACAACTCATATTATTTCCTATATAAATAAGTATTTCAATATATGCTTTGATTTTAATAATATAATTAATATCTTTCTATAAAATGTCGTGAAAAATATTCTTAATGCAGATTAGTGAATAAAAATATACATATATTAAAGTATTTTTTAACATAATGACAATATTAAATATGATTATTTTTTATTTGTATTTAAATTTATTGTAATACTATGGTTTTATTTCATCGACATTAGATATCAACTCAGTAAAGTATCATAATTACATACCTATACACGCCAGTTTAATAATAATAATAATAATAATAATAACTATTATTATATAATTATTATATATCATATTATATATGTATGTGAGTAGAAGTAGTAATGTTGTGCAAATGTATGTGGCCTTTACTTTGTAACCAGGCCATAGTGTTAGATCTGTATAATTCACAAAATATTAAACCAACATATTTATGTTGAAACATTATGTAAATATATTTATTTAATTTATATTTGAAAATATTTTTGTCGGTATGTTTTAACTATTATTATATTATGTATTAATAACTTTGATTCCCTGAGTATTATAGCATGAAATAAACGTCTAGTCACCGCAGCATTAACGTTTTAAACGTACATGAATATATAAACATTTATTTGTAAGAATCAATCAATTAACATTATTTTAAATGAAAAACATTCGAGGTTTAATTAAAATTTATTGCTTAAATTAATTAAAATTATGACGAAATATGACCTCTTTATCTAGTAATATGCTTTGTAGAAATTTAATAAATGTTTGGCAAATATATCGATATTTTAATATCGATGTTATTACACCTATATCGCTAATTACTAATATAATATGTATAATCTAAATATATTTCGACTCGGATTATAGTATACGTTTCGCGTTCAGTATTTATTATTATAGTGAGAAAAATATTATTTTCGCTGAGCGAAAATTTTTTATGTTAAAAATGTATCTATTGATACCATGTGATTTAATTTGCTGTGCGTAAGTGTTTTAAATAATTTATTTATTAATTCATTTAACTTTACTTTCCTTTTTTTTCTTGTAAGGTTCAAAATAATATGGCAATGTAATTTAAAATAATTCTTTAATATCGATATTGACTGAGTGTTTTAACACAATCTACAACTGCCACAAGTATTGCGTTAAGGTTTATTAGCTTCTCTTAACCACACTTATTAATGTTATGCACTTGATGACTCATAGTGTTATTTCTTGTATTTTTTTTCAATTTTAAGTTTACTTGACTTTGCTTTTTTTTTCTTTTTGTTAAGTGTGATTTTCACTTCACTCCATTCACACTATTTATATTGGCACATTGTATTAAGAAAATAAATAGAAAGAAGAATTGTATACTTTATAATATTTTAATTTAATATATCATTTGAATAGTTATGATTTGTTTGCATTTCTTAACAAACTTTAAAAGAGGTTGTTCAATGTTTTTTTTTTATTAGTAGTGCCAATATGCTTTTTTTCATTTCTATCATTTATCAGGGTTCCTTACTTTAGCAGTCTACTAGGTCAATTCTTTTTCACATTTACTTCATTGGAATGCCAGTTGTGTTACATCTAGATATAAATTGTTCAATTATAATGAATGGATGTTACTAATTAAAAAATAAAATATTTAAATCTAACCGTGTGTATTATTATTTTATTTTTTATGAACCCTTAATATATTTTAGATTGATTTTTCTTTCTTTTTTGGTTTATTTTGAAGAGAATTTTGAAGAAAGTTCTAGTCTCGTTTATTTTGAAGAAAGTTCTAGTCTCGTTACGTTCAATTATTTATTAATTTCTAAATAACTAGTCTCTTGTAGTGTGTTTCTTATAATGTTCTTTAACAAAAAAATCTCAGATTTCATCAGGTCAATCACTTGTTTGCTATTCGCTGCAGCGATGATGAAATGCTTTTGAGCGTGTGCTTATCCTACTAATATGTGGAAAAAAACGAAAACCCATAATTCATTTAAAGAGCCTATTGATCGGCTTTTATAAAAGTAACAGCTGGTATTTGACAGTAGATTATGTAAAATTAAGAAAAAATATAACATTTATATAGGAAAAAAAACATGACTTCTTGCTTTGATAGACAGCAATCAGACATTGATGTGTCATTCTGAATAAATTGCTACCATGTTTACAAATTTACAGTATAAAATTTTGTGAGTATATATATATATATCTATATTGATATAGTTTTAGTCATTTGTGATTCATAAAGGGTCATAAATGATATTGATATGTAAATTCCAACATGACATAATGTTTCTTCTAGTATCAATGTCAATGTCTCTTCATGAATGATATTTAAAATTCGCAATATCAAATATTATTTTTATTATACCTACTTGCTCATAAGAAATAAGCTTTTATCAACAATATGTTGAAGAATATTTAGTAGATAATAATAAAGAAACAGACAACCTGATTTTTCAATTTAAATATATAAACTTTTAATAAATAAAATCTACAGATCTTTTTCCCTAGAAGATTTGAAACCGCTACCGCTACGATTGCGCAGATACTAGCATTATACCTTACCTGTACTTTATGATGAATGCTTTTCACATGCCCTTGAAAATTGTATTCTGTATGTAAAACATATTTCAACAGATTTAATGAGGTGTTTAATGAATAACGTAAACTTTCATAAATTTCAAGCTAGGTTCAAGATTTTATTATAATATAATGGTATTGATAGGTTATGTATAATTTACGAATACATAATGGCGTTTCAGACGAAAATAAGCTCAATTGCATTCGAAGAGACCACTTAAACTTAATAGCTTTCAGTCAATCAACATTTAAATACAATTCATTTCGGTTACTTTCTTTTACAAAACGCAATAGACGAAGCGTTTTTGAATAACATTGTTAAGTCTTTGAATCTTTTACAGCTGTAGAAATAAAATAGCGCAGAATCATTTGATTGATCTTCTTTTGAAGAAATGTTTAGTATTGTTTGAGTTAACGCGAATTCAATACACTAGTGTGGCTACAGGTGATATGATGTGTCCGAATATGGTTAAAGGTATTGACCATTTGAGGCAACCTCGTTTAAATAAGGTAAGGCTTAGGTGTCTTATTTATATGTTGTATTAATTGGATCGGCCGTTTTTATTAAAAGTCAAGCTTAGAGACATATTGAATTTCAATAATAACAATAATGAAATATTTTCACTTTATGTTAGTTTGTTGTTGGAGTTATTTACAGAAATAATGAAACGCGACGAAGTATAAGCGCATGTACCAATAAATTTGGTGCATGCGCTTATACTACGTCTCGCTTAAATAGTGTAATGTTAGAGTGTAATATTAAGACACTTAACTCTGCACTTTTAGTACAAAATTCACAACCGTGCCTCAATTTAAGTGGCTGAAAGTGGTGAACTCATCGTCACACTTTGTCTACCAGAGCGGTGAAATGAAAATAATTCATACTCCAAACGCTGCTCCACTGAGGCAAAATGGCCGCAATTAAGTACCTATACCTAAAATTATTTTAACGTCAATATTGATTATATACTCCGTACTTAAAAAGAGTAAAACGTACCGCTTATAGGTAGGATCACTTTTATCATTTCTTGTTCGTCTGTCTGTCTATCTGTCCGTCTGTCAAGACTATTTTTCTGAATATTACTATAATATATCGAGCTAAAATAAGTATCAAATATCCAGGTCCAGTATCCTTTAGACAACAGAAAAAAAATTACCCTTCTAAGTCAACACAATCAAAAGCTTTATGCTTATAAAGTTTAGTAAGAACTGAGAACTTATTAGGGTAAAAATAAAGGATAAAATATAATATAATTTCTAATTTACAGGTATTCCAAAAATCATTCCAAATTTATATCTCCAGTTATATTTCATACAAATTATTGCATACTCGTAGTACTCGTACTTTCCTTTGAACTATAATCATGAAATCGATACCGAACCCTTGATGCGCGAGTTAATTTGTCTAATATTAGTCATGTCAAAATCAGACAAAAACCTACAAAAGATATAAGTGAAAATATTTCAGGGATTAGCTTTTACGATGGAAGAGAGACAAGCTTTAGGAATTCAAGGTCTTCTAGCTGCGAATTATAAAACACAGGAGGAGCAATTGAATATTTGTCGATTATCCTTGGAGAGATATAAAGATAGTTTAAACAAGTATCTTTATTTGATTGAGCTGCAGGTAAACTACCTATTTTTACTCAGCTGAAATATATTATCTTTATGGTATACTTATATCTATATATAATATATGTTACATATATTAAAAATGTAAATGGGGGCCGTCGGTACATGGAAGATATTTAAGAAAAACTAATGTTGAGAACGTTTATTTACAATAGAACCCAAAACAATTATATTTAAAATTTGTGTCTGTTTGTCTGTGCCTTTGTGCACGCTTATCTCAGAAACGGCTAAACCATTTGAAATGCAGTTTTAGTGCTGTATCATGGTAAGCCTCACTTAATACTTAGTATTTTGATTGTATTATTTAAATTGGTTCGTAAATAAAAAAAGTTTCATCATACTTGCTACAAAATAACTATTCTATTGAATGGGCTGAAATTATAATGATCTAAAAACACACATTCGGGAAAATAAGGATTGAAGAAACTGCAATAACTCAGTAGAATGATGTCAAGCCAGAGAGAAGACTTCAGATCTAAATCTCTGAATCAAGTATCGCTATAAGTCGTAAATAAAAAAATCCTTACGGAAATTACGATAATGTATCGTAAGTTATTAAAATGATAATATTAGAAGTCACTAGATACGTGCATTAAAAGAAAGAAATTCAATTTATTAAATGAATACTGTCGTTCTAGCGGGCGGAGCCGCGAGCGGGTCGCTATTTATCTATAAATATTTACTCATTTAAATATATTTCTTGATCATCTTCTCAATAATAATATAGTATTTAATTTAATATTTAATATAGTTAAAATTTTTTAAAAAGTCTGTAAAATAATTCTGAATGACCTCCTGTCACCTGTTTCAATATGTTTAACAATCTGCCAGCACCGTTTATAAAAAAGTACTTTCTGATCTGTAGATATAGATAAAATTAAGAGATTCGATCATTTCCCGTAATAAAAAACTATAAACTTTATAATTGTGAGGGATGTGGACCCGAACAGTAAACATAATATTACTTTTTAGGGTACAAAATTACTTTTTACAATTACAATGAGACCAAGCAAACGAAGATGTATTTGAAAGCCTTTTTTTTTTCAATCACACATTTATTTTTACTTTCAGGATACAAATGAGAAAATATTTTTTAGCTTACTCTCCAAAAACGTCGAAAAATATCTGCCTATTGTGTACACCCCTACCGTGGGCTTGGCTTGTCAACGTTTCGGCCTCATTTATAGACGGCCGCGAGGTCTATTTGTTACGATTTATGATAAGGGACACGTATTGAACATACTGAACAATTGGTAATCAATTGGTTGTAAATATTTTAAATACAATAATTTGGTTCAAACAGGATATCCTGATGGACAGGACAGGATATAGTGAAATATTACCAAACGTTATATGTTCTTTTTTTATATTTTAAAAGTTTTATTTACACACTAAAGAAAAATATAGCGTAGCGGGATTCGAATCGGCGCTTCTTTTATATTAGCTTTCAATCTTGTAATAATTTATGTTATACATGAAATAAAATAAATATTATAAATATTTATATCAGAGTAACATGTTTTTAAATACTAATTTCAGGCCAGAACGCGAAGTTAGGGCAATAGTATTCACCGACGGCGAGCGAATCTTGGGATTAGGGGATTTAGGCGCTTACGGTATGGGCATTCCTGTAGGCAAGCTGGCTCTGTACACCGCTTTGGCGGGTATAAAGCCGCATCAATGTTTACCCATCACTTTGGATGTCGGTACCGATAATCAGGCGAGTTATTCATAACTGAAAAAAAGAGTATGTTATATATAACGTGGTTTTTTCAAAATACGATTAATTCTTTATATATCTAAAATTAATTCTTACAAGGTGATGTATAACGTAATAGACGCATTTTATTGACATTCATGTATATTTATGATGTTGAGTAAACATTTTTAATTTGTAATTACATTTCTAGCAACTTTTAGAAGATCCACTATACATAGGTCTTAGGCAAAAGAGAGTTCGTGGTAAAGAGTATGATGAATTTATAGATGAATTTATGAGAGCAGCTGTTGAACGATTTGGCTCTAACACTCTTTTACAGGTAAATAAATTAGTGCCCTTAACATTTTGCTTATAGCATAATATTTTTTGTAATATTAAAGGATTATGGAAAACTCAAAAAAATCTTGGGCATAATTTTACTAATTTCTTTGGCACTCAAATTAAAACACAATCAGATCTTGTTATTTTGGCCATTAGTACTATTAAGAAAGTAGATATATAAACGCTTAATGTACCTATGTGTTTATATCTGTTGGTTCACAATCAAAGTATTTTGTTTCTCTGCTATAATAGACATTAGCCGAATAAGTAGAAATTTCAAATAGAGATTATATAGTTGCATATTTTGCATACATATGCTAATATTTATCTGATGTAATAATGCTTAAAAATTGAATTTTTGCATCCAAATTTATCAAATATTTATTCATATAAAACACAACATAATTTATAAGTATATAGAAAAAGGAATAAAAGCAACCATTTTCAATTTATAGTTTGAAGACTTTGCTCAAGCGAACGCGACAAGACTATTAGAAAAGTACCGCAATGATTACTGCACTTTCAACGACGATATCCAAGGCACCGCCAGTGTGGCCGTCGCGGGTATATTTGCAGCTACCAGAATTACTAAACGGAAAATTTCTGAGAACATTTATATGTTTCTTGGTGCTGGATCTGTTAGTGTGATATGCTTATATAATATATTAATTAAGATCTTTTTGTAAATACGATTTGAATAATAAATCAAAATCTTTAAATGTCTACGTTTAATAATTCAACTTGTTTCTACTGGTTTTAAACATATTTTTAAAAAGAAAGACAGATACAAGGATTTTGTTATGATACAGTTAATGTTCTATAAAGACACTTAGTACTAAAGTTATCCATAAAACTCAGTGAAAAATCATTAAGGTCTCTTATATTAATATTTACTAGGCGGCTGCAGGCATAGCCAATTTGATAGTGGGCGCAATGGTTGACGAGGGTATGAAACAGGAAGAGGCGTTAAAATTGATATACTTGTTCGACGTAGAAGGACTTTTGTCTACACGACGAAAAAGTGGTCTCCCTGATCACGCGAAACACTTTGGCAAGGATCTAGAGCCTGAGACAAATTTTGAGAAATGCGTGGTAGCGGTCAAACCGACTTGCCTTATTGGTTAGTAAAAAAATATATAAATTACTATATTTATGCTAAAAATTTCTAAAAACAACTACCAAGTGTTGACATAATCTCTATTATCTCTATTATTTTTATTTACCCGTGAGTCCTGTGTTGAGTTCCACCACTCAATACACAATGTCTCTATTAGTAAAGGAAAAGTAAAATGATAAAAAATTACCTTAGAGAAAGAGTTAGAGATATTTAACCGTTAATTGACATCTTTTACAAGTTAGTAAAGTTCCTACGACATCTTCCTACGACAAGATGCAAGTGAAGTTGTGACCTGAAATACAGTCTGTTTCTTAAACGGTTTAGTGTCATAAATTATGATGGACTGGTTTGGTATTTTATTCTGTGAAATATTCAATTGCTTACGTATATATAAATATCACGAGAATTTATTAAAACATTACAACAAAATTCTACTTTACCCAATTTTCAATGCAATTCATTTGAAGAGTACAAAACCGTCAGACGGCTACGAATGATAATTACACCCTCTTGCACTAAGAAAAATACTTAAACTTTCTTTCAAGTGTATATAAGCAAACGTTCTCTAAGTGTTATTGTCTAAGGTTGTTCCACTGTTGGGGGCGCATTTACTGAAGCTATCCTGAAGCAAATGGCAAAAAACACTGAAAGGCCGGTCATATTCGCACTATCGAATCCTACGAGTAAAGCTGAGTGTACCGCACAAGCTGCTTACGATCATACTGAGGTTATAAGCTCTGATATAATCTCTCGAAAATATATTTTCCGTTTACCTATAGATTCATAATATCCAAAAAATATGGGTTCGATTCCCACAATGTTGAAATTTCTGTTCTAAATATTTTTTATTTCTCGAATAAAAGTAGTACCTTTTACTAAGTTCAGTGAATAAGTGTTAAAATGATTTATATCCATTTAAATATAAAATTTTATATCACTGATTTCATATACGTCAAATACGCTTTTGCGTGCTGCTCAAATTGCTTTCTAGCACTCCGCATGCAGTGGGTCAAAAAGTGAAAGTGAAAGAACTTATTTTATTATTTTTTTATATATTTACTAAACTATTCAAATTTATCATTGAGTAAAGTGCAAACAGTACAGCGCAGTACAAACGCAGTTATTAAATTGCCATAGCTACTATGTGATGACAAACATACTTTACATGTCTATAAGCATGTATTTTAGCTAGTCAGCTACATATAACTTATTCAATACAAATCAAATGATTCTGCGATACAACAGTCATATTCATTTACAAAATATAATGGCTTGTTTTGAACTTGTATTGAACAATCTACTGAATTATCTTATTTAAATACAAATTTGTATATTTTTATGTATAAGAATCTTTAGTATAAGTGTTTCCTGTAGTTTTAAGTATCATATAAATATCAATTAATATTTATAGGGTAGATGTGTATTTGCATCAGGTTCTCCATTTCCACCTGTCAAGTACAAAGATAAGGAATATCTAACAGGACAAGGGAACAACTCGTATATATTTCCCGGACTGGCACTCGGCGTGATTGTTGCGCGACCGAGGAATATCCCTGAGACTATGTTTTTGATTGCTGCTAAAGTAAGAGAAAGAGATTTTATGTATTTTATCTTAGTGTAACACAATTTTAAAAAATAAAATATAAGTTGTTATAAGCATATACAAATTTAAAAAAAAATGTGTATTATATATAAACATACGCTATATTTAGCATACAGTAGGGTAGGTAAAGAGATCCTGGCGTAAGACACTCCATTCTCCGCTTTACACTTAGGTTATGATGATGAAATCTATTATAATGAAATTACAATATTTTATTCTCCCGGGTAGAGACTGATCTCGAACCGTTACTTTTATAGTCAGAAATGACGATATTTAAACTGAACTGATAAAGACTGGTTAGATACAATGCAATTACAAATATTATATTAAAGTATAAATAAAATATATCCTATGAATAAAATTCTATAAATTACAGATTTAAATTCAACTAAAGCCGACTATCCAAAGCTATGAGTTGCTTGCTAATAATATCTCGTTGTTCACATAAATTTCCGTTTATTCTCAAATTTAATTTGTATTTGTATAGTATTGTATTATATTGCTGAAAAGCTTTCATCTTTCATTCAGTGTGAATATAAGTTTAGATAAAAGCATGGATCATTTCAGACGTTGGCAAACTTTGTAAGTGAGGAGGACTTGGCTGTCGGCCGAATATATCCGCCACTCAACGATATTAGGAACGTATCGCTTAGCATTGCCATCGAAGTCGCCAAGTATGCATATGCAAAAGGTATTGTAAATATTATTACTATGTGAATAATATATTACATACTAGTTTTTCCTGCGGCCTCACGCATGTAATCGAATGTAAATAATTACGTAAATATATATATATATATATATATATATATATATATATATATATATATATATATATATATATATATATATATATATATATATATATATATATATATATATATTTATATAATAATAAAAAAAACAACACAAGGAATATTTTTTCCATTCGAAGCAGTAGTTCTTTTGATTTATGAATACGCAGCCAAACAAAGTACAGTTATAATAATTTTATTAGTCTAGAATCTTTATTAGTCTAATATCATTTAAATAAACATTTATTTTATGATGACTTTAAAAGGTCTTAAGGTAACAATTGTTAATACATTACTAGATATTTTCGTATATGCATATATCAGTGGCGAAGTGTCCAAATAGCACGATTCCTATCTGGCTACCCTTTGTGAATCAAAAGTTCTAAGCAAATAAATATGAAAATATAAGTTTTGTAATAAAAACAAAGACCATAAAATATTGTTTAGTTAAGAAACTTCCTAAACTAAGCTCAATTTTTATATCATCCTGATTATGTTGTTATTCGAGGCGGGCTTACTTTTAAAAAACTTACACTCTTCGCCACTGGTACATAGTAGTATTAATTGTTAACTAGTAAAAAGTAAGTGTATATAAATATAGGTTACTTTTTAAGATTGAGTAATATATATATATATATATATATATATATATATATATATATATATATATATATATATATATATATATATATATATATCTATGCTAATAATTAATATTGGAGTGTCTGTTTGTAATATTAAAGTAACCGCTTTTTACTACGTACGCATGAATATATATACGGTGAATATACCAAAATAACAGTTCATAACATTTTTGTCTGTCTGTCTGTTCGTTCCGGCTAAATTCTGAAACGGCTGGACTGAATTTGACGGGACTTTCACTGACAGGTAGTTGATGTAATAAGGAGTAAATGTATTAGAGTAAATACCGGTATACTGAACATAGACAATGTGATTTCATATAAGGTATCGAAACGAATGAAAATCAGTTTACTTAAGAAGCCGCGAGCGGCTCACTAGTAATATATATAAACATGTCTGAATTTTAAAAAGAATAATACAATTTGTATTATTGTATTTGATTGAAAAAGTTTGGGTAAGTTAAAAATTTTATATCTGATGGTGAAAAGTGAAAATTAGAAAGTTTTTCATACCAAATTAAAAAATTACGTATTTTTAAGGTGTTATCAACAAATTATTTATAAAAACTAATTCCAGAATAGAAGCTGAGCTTCGCGATAGAACTAAAGTAATTACTTTTGCAACCCTTGTCAAATAGATAATATAATCATAGCTACGCCTATTCATATACAATATGAATGTATTAATAATTTATTTACTTATTCCATTTAGAATTAAATTAACGGAGGAAAGATATACTGAATATAAAAAAAAATAATTTGCTTGTCTTGTCAAAAATTATGTTTATAATGATTTTATAGTAAGTATCATGAAAAAATCGTGAAATTATTTTAAGTAATCACTATGATTATTAATGCCCCTTTTCTTACAATATGTTATTGAATATCTTATAGAACTATTTTAAAGTTAATTTTGTATTTTATATAAATTTGTATGTAACCCGCATAGAGGCAGAGGGAACCGTAGGCTGAAGGAACAAGGACACGCCGTTCTCCACTTTCCGCCTTTCGAGGCATTTCGTGTTCAGTGGCGCAACTCAATGTTGCGCTTTTGCCTTGTTATTAGAAGAATTCTAGCATAGAAAATGAAAATAATTCATTCTCTCCGAGTATCCTCTGTACCGCGGCGGTCTTTTATGTTATTTTGTCTTATATTATAGTATATTTTCTATTAATGTTTTAATATTATTTATTAGTTTCACGCTGTTTCCCAAAAATAGCAGGGTACACAGCGATAACTACGTTTCGAGCGGCGGAATTCAACGCTGCGTTTTTACTTGGTACCAGAGCGAGGAAAATTAAACTAATTTTATCATCGCGAGTGGGAATCGAACCCAAAACTGTCACGTTTACCTTCAGGCTCTGTACCACTGTACTCTGCGCCACGATAGTTGTTCTTTATTTAAAAGTAAAAAAATAGGCTTCCTTTAATTATAAATTAGCTTCCATTTATATGATAGGTATCCCTTAGTCATTGTATTAGGTTTCCATCCAATTTTCTTGAAAAACTAAATAATAGAATAAAAACTTTGAAGTGAAATGGTTATATTACGAAATTTCACATATTAAATTAATAAACTTAATACTATATAACATAATAATTATATTATTAATCTTTATACAAATCCTTGCAATATTTATTGATTAGTACGCCATTGTCGCCATCTGTATTGTGTATATTCGTCAAGTACTTTAGCAAAGACTCGAACTCGGCGAATTCTAAAGCTATTGTCAATTTACACAATGTAGTTAAACTTTACTGAAATGCAAATCATCTACACTGTAGGTACATCTGGATAGATGGATATCTATCTAGATTTTAATTAAATATTTTATTAGTTGCTTTGTGCTTTAAAAATATTAGTACTTGTCTAACTTTAAACTTTAAGATGATGAAAAACAAACGATACGTTTTTATATATTATTAAAAAAATATATAGAAGTATACGTTAGAGGCCGCCGTGGCGCAGCGCCATAGCGTCTCACTGTAAACGCAACGGTTGTGGGTTCGATAACTAGTTGAGGAAATTATTTATTTTCATTTTCTCGCTGTGGCAATGAGAAAAAAAACATGCTCGGGTTTCGCCCCTCAGCACTGTTTCAAAAATTGGGCGAAAAGAACGGACTTTAAGGTTTAAGGTTTTTAGGTTAAGGAAAGGTTTTCTCTGCTTACCCTGCTATATGCGGCATGCAATTTTTTATTTTATGAATATTTAAATACTCTATGTAATATTTTATGTATTTAAAAATATAAAAAATAAGCTTCACGGAAAAAGTCATCAGTGGTCATCACTTTAAGCGATACTGGCTTTTGAATCACGTTCTTGACCCAATAGTTAAGTAATCGCCACTTGAGATGTTGGTGGAGGCTTTTAGCTATTAAGTCGTTAACTGAAACGACTATTGGTACAATGATTTCGCATGGCAGTAATCTCACAAACCACCTCCAAATATCAGGCTATTCTTTTTTACGGCCATCACAAGATTGTGTAACCAGTGAAGTAAAGTGTAAGTTTGATTTTTACATTGAAGGTTCCGTATCAATTTTATGATTGTACTTGTAGGTCAACTGGAAGGACAATTTATAAAAGTTGACAAGTACACATATAAATATATAATATTTTTAGGCTTCCGTATATGAAAACGGAAAAAACGGAACCCTTATAGGATTACTCTGTGGAACGATTGTCTGTCTGTTTGTCTGTCGAGGACTTTTTACTCAAGATTCCGTGGAGGTATCGTGTTTATATTAATATTGAATGTCGAGGTGGGTAGTCCCCTGGAGCACAGGAAAAATCAAACTTGACAAAAGTTGTTACGAAGATTCGAAGATACCAGCGATTATTTTATGGAATTCACCTTGTAATCAAAGTCTATACTCTGTAGGGTACTTCTCGTTCACGTAGTATAATGAAATTTGGGAAAAAGTAATAATACTACAAACAAAGGAAGGAATCGGAAAATTAGAAATATATACATATATAATATACAAAATAAGTGCACACACCGCAAATATAAGTTTATGACTTTAATATGTATGTATTGGATCTTTCGTTGATCTACATTTATTTAATTGGTAACCCTGGCTTTTTTTTGTGTTATATCCATAAATTATCAATTTTCATATGCAAAAATTTGTAATTTATAGGTACATATATCAGAGATATATAATATAATACTCTTACCAAATTTCATAATTCTAGGAAGTACTCCAAAGTGTTTAATTATGTGGCGAATTGTATATAACATGCCGAGAATAAACCGCAAACGCTCGTATCTAAGCTCCAAGGGACTGTGAATATTGATATTTTTTTTATAATTTGTGCTTAATACCTCTACGAGTTTTGAGATAAAAAGACAGACAGACAAACGAGACGAATGATCCTATGAGGGTTCTGTGTTTTTTGGGTTATGGAACTCTAAAAAAATATGAAATTTATAACCGCCTAATTTATTAAAATATTAATTGGAATAGTTTTTTTTGTATATATCAGATGTAAATATAAATAATTGTATTACAAAATTGGTTTGTATAATTCAAATTTTAAATATTTTATGTATAGGTTTTCATAGATTTCTTTATTGCAGAGCTAGCGACCAGATATCCTAAGCCTGAGGATTTTAAAACGTACATTCAAGAACATACGTACAGTCTTGAGTACGATACATATGTACCGAAGTTCTACAAATATCCAAAATTACCAGAGATTAAAATTAAATCGATTGAAGAAGTTCACAAAAGCACTTCGTGAGTGTAAAGCTTTATAAGTTTTGTTCATATGAAAGTTACAGTAGCGGCCAGTATTCTTTAGTTGATTTCCACAACTAAACACACAATGTGTTTTGACTGCCTTCCCTGCAATTTATTGTTTCATATTTTAAAAAATTTGTTTAGCTAAAGTCATATTTATATATAAGTATACGTTTAAACATCAAAAGAATTAAATTATTCCGCTTTCTTTCGTTTTCATAGTACCTCTTGCTCTGACTTGGTCGGGAAATGGGTAATTGCATGCAAATAAAATTAAATGTCTAATGAAAAAATTTACAGGAGTACACCACTATAGACTGTATAATAACATAAACATAAACGAATCAAGATTTAATGTCATAATGTTCATTATGTAATATAACATTTAGACGAAGAAACGTTTTTAAAGAAATTACAACGAGACTGAAATAGAATTGCTGAAAGAAAAGATATATATGAAGAAAAATGGTTTGCCATTTTGTTCTTTGTGATCGCCCTTATTAATAAATTTTGTACACGTTTTTTTTATTTTTTTATTTCGTTGAACAGCCAACGATATGAATTTATTGTTTATATTGTATTTGAAATGAAAATATATGTTTTAAATAAACAAATATTTTATTTTGAGATCTTATTTTATTCATGATGTTATTATAACAAGAATATATATCCAACCTTCTTAGTTTTTCCCTACAAGTGTACATAATAAATATACGATATTAGCGATTCATTAGGACCCTTATGTAGCTTACAAATGTTTGTTTTAAATAATATTACCACAATAGAGCTATCCACTATACATTTAAGGTAACAATATTCATACCAACTTGTTCATATTGTTGTTTGGACATAAACAAAAATACCAATGTATATATGCGATGTGTATTTGCTCGTATTGCAGTTCAATCAACGTGAGATAGAGTTGCAACTGAAATCGATTGCGGTTATTAAAAAATTCCGAGCGAGCTTAAAAGGAATTTTCAAAAATGAGAATAATACAAAAAATGACATTTACATTGCTTCACGCTCTTTCACGTGCAGCGTGAGCCAGATAATACTGTGTAGTTTGCATTATTGTTTTCAGTTCATTCATCATCTCTGCTGACTGAGAGTTTCTGAAGCAATTTTTATATAACATAATCATATTAATGCAGAACCTTATACAACACCTGTTGACAAAGTCTAATGTCTGAAAAAATTGTGATATAAATTTTTATTAGCTTTACCATATATTTTAAAAAACAGGGTAGGCATAAATAAGTTAAATTTTTGTCGTTTCAAGACACTCCTTTCTTCACTTTCTGCCAGAATATGAGATGTGTGGATTGTTTGACGAATATTAATTTTGTACTTTGTCTTACTGTGTAAAAATTAAAGTGTGGGGAAAGTGAATGGGATGACTCTGACTCCGATTTTCAGGTGAAGATTATTTACAGAAAAAAAATTTGCATTACAAAACGACTTCGAACTGCGGATCAGTAAAGCTTGTTTGTTGTAAAATCCATCTATGTTCTACGTCACAACGTAGTGTGCCTTGATTTTTCTTTTTATAATTTTAATTATTATTTATTTTACCTCCACATTTTTTCCTGGATAAAGACAGAAATAACCTAGTGTTAAAATATTCCGTTTATCGATTTACTTCTGAAGGCGAAAATATTTAAATAATTGAAGGAATGACCCTCAAATGGGGATCAGGGTTACAATCACAGTGTTTACAGTCTATCGTACTACTATACTGCCATATTGTCATACCGCCTCATATATTATACAACTAAGAAAAAAAATCTAATTTAAATTAATAAATTCTCACTCTTTTTTTCTCAAGGGAATAATTAAAATCAGGTCAATGTACAAATTACTTTATATAAATATATCATATCAGCCTGCTTGAGACTAATAGAATCTAGTATAAATTGATTAATAATTATAATATATGTTCACGTGTATCTATCTCGCCATTACATGAAAGTATTTTTAAATTTAGTCGTTATCTCGAGTCCTATACGTACCTCTCACTTATAGACGCAAAAAAATTGTGTTGATAAAATAATATCTTAATTAAGTAATATCTAATTCTCAAACATTTTTTATATAATAATATATTCTTATAATAGCTATCGTATATAGCTTCTTCTACTGTCAGATTATACATCATACTCGTTTAGTTCATTAAAATAGCAATAAAGTCATCTACACGCGAGCGCGTTCACCAAAGTAGTAGTGTTAATCACTGGGAATGATTTTACGGCTACATTGGGAACAGCCCTGTTTCTTTGATAGTACTATTATGTTCTCGCCAGCATGAGCCGGGCTTTTAAAGTAATGGTGGCAGTATTGTGCTAACTGGGTTAGCAGCTTTTACGGTCTTTGCGGACCTGTTTAGTTATATTCTGTCTCTATTATTACGGTTTTATTTAATATATTTAGTTGAGTATGATATATGTAGAACGTGACATTATATTTTGTATGGTTAATAAAGTCATATTAATTTCTATTGGCTTGGTGATTTTCTAGAAATGATTAGAAAAATCTAAAATATAATAAAACAGTACAAAAACGAAATAAAGTGAAGCATGGCGATGAAAAAACACTAAGATAGTATGAATCTATAGTTTTTAATTTTTTTCTCTATTTGTTTGTCTATTTGAACATACTCGATGTAGAACATTTAAATATTAAAAACCATAAAATGGCTCATTAGTTGTTCAGCGTGATGGACATTTTTCGTAAAAATACAGATATGATTCCATCGACATTTTGATATACTCGTATATGATATACTCGTATACAAAGTGTCAATGGAATCACATCTGTATTTTTACGAAAATATTAGGGATCTAGAACACTTGAGGTAGAACGAAAATAGATAAGCTAAACTAAAATACAGTTTTCACAGTAATGTAAAAATCTGACATGTAGAATACAATGTGGTGAATCTTAATAGGCTGTAGGGTGGCAAGGATGTAAAGTACACTGCAGCGAAGTTACGGGCGTCCACTAGAGAACAATAAAGTGTATAATTAAATTGTAACTTTTCTAAACTCCCCGTTGAGTTCCGCCTTGCAATACTCTATATCTGAAATTCGGACGGAATGTCTTGACATAATGGCTCTCTGCTTCCTACCCTGCCATTTGTGAAAAAAAGCACACAGCTATTTTTTAATTATTTATATCATTACGTGTAGAAAAAAATATAAGGAATCGACCACAATTTAAGATTAGAAAAATTAAAATATTTTAAATATTAACTACTAAGTATAATTTCAAGTTGCAATCTTATTCAAATACATCACATTAAGTACTAAAAGGTTTATTTTCAAAATGACAACATTGTGTTGAAGTTAAAGCTAAGCAGTACTCCTATTTCTCAATTTATTATGGTTTCCGAGCTACTAGCGAAGTAGTTTACCGGTGAAGTTGTACGAATGCGGGAAACTGACAAGTCGCTTAGTCCGGCCACCTCTTATTGCGAGTGCGAGTACCTACTGCCCTCTGGAATGTATGTAACAGCGTTTGCACGTACATTCTAGCTCACACCATTATTGTGAAATGTCAGGTATGTCTGTGAGTTGAGTGAAGTTGGTTTTATGTATGTAAAAATAGCTGAATATATTTATATATTTATCATTAAATTTAATTTCCTTCAATAATTTCACGCGTTTTATATATATATATATATATATATATATATATATATATATATATATATATATATATATATATATATATATATATATATATATATATATATATATATATATATATATATATATATATATATATATATATATATATATATATATATATATATATATATATATATATATATATATATATATATATATATATATATATATATATATATATATATATATATATATATATATATATATATATATATGTATATATATCTCTAATCAAAAAAAGTCATGATCGCATATATACATATAGCGCTACGCGACGTAGCAGTTTCGTAACGCTCATTATAAAACTGAGCATTTTTAACGAAACAAGTGTTGTTAAGAAAATTATTTCCAGCATGAATTGTTGGGGAGGAAGAATAATTTAAGTGTGAGAAAGAAAACGCTTTCTTGGTAGAGTTTTGGTCTTTTCTATATTTAAAAATATCATTCAAAATATTCAGTCATAAATCTTGCCGGAAGGTTTTATAATTTTAATACATCAAAAATCTTTGTCTCGGGAAAAACATTAAAAAAATAACAATATCGGAAAAAGTAATATCTCGGCCGGTTTATTCATATTCTACGCGTTTACATAGCATCATCTGAACAAATGATCCCACGAAAATTGTTCCACATAATAAGAATCAAACGATCTGTAGACAAAAAAAAGATCTATCTGCGTTCCGGTAGCCTCACGATTCGGATATTGAGTTCGTTCTCGTTTCTCAGTACGCCGTGTTAAGTTGCAAATATATGTACTGTATTGTATGCATACCTATACATACGTACACGTATCAAGTGAGTCCACTGGAACAATATCCGAGGTTATCACGTTACACGCCAGATGGTCGTCTACACATATACAAGCTGGACCATTGCCACGTAAAATACTTGCAAACTTGTATACTACGGGTAAGCTTGTATTGCAATTCGAAAATTGGCTTACGTTTTGACAGCGAGACGCAGATTAAAAACTTTCGAATGAAAAGATAGTCAATCCCGTGAATTAATTTCAAAATTTAAGCTTTCGTGTTGACTTTTGGCGATTGTTTGTTTTTTTTCTTTATAGATATATGTATGTATATATATTTTTTTATTATTTATTTTTTGTACGTTTTCGATTTCTTATTGTTTTGTATTGTTATAAAATAGCTTTCCATTTGTATATTTCATATGCAAATGTATCATATAATAAACACTTAAAATATTATATTTGATAGATAGTTATATAATATTTTTTAAATTTAACACTTGTTTGATATTATTAGCCGAACCTTTTTCTAGCTTATTGATTATAATAACAGCGGACGCTTGGGTTAGGTGGCTAAAGTATGAGATGCATATGACGGTGCCTTAACATAATTAGCGATATTTATACTTAATGTATGGTTGCATTAGTAGTAATATTTTAATAACTGATATAATTGCTTTAATATCCCGTGGCGCTAGTAGTATCTTCACGCTGTGTATATAGCAGGGTAGACAGAGAGAGCTTAGTGAAGTAAAGACACTCCGTCTTCCACTTTTCGTTAAATTTTTGAGACATTGCGTGTTGAGTGGCGGAACTGGAATTTGGAACTGTAGTAGCTAGTGGTTATTTTAATTATTGATGCTGTGATTGGTCTCGTTAGAGTAACTAGTGATAGTTTCCTAGCAAGCGAACCGTAAGCTTGTGGCCAAGCTTGAAAGTGGCCGTAGCAGATGGTTGATATTGGAAGCGCACCTCCCGTATTTTAATGGAATATTATATTTTTATTTCTGTAATCAAGCTTTCCTCATCCGTCTTGAATTCTCTTTCTGATAACTTTATAGTAACAAAAATTTCGAAATTTATATCTGTAAATATATAGTATATATCTATATACCAGAAAGAAACTTTACATACTTATAATGTAGTCAATTTCATACAAAATGAGTGTCTGTGACTGTGTGTGAAATGTAAATAAGTTTATTGACTATATCTAACGTATGTTATTATTAAGTGATCTATTTTAAATAAAAATGTATTAATATATAAGACAAAATTCAAGAACTACAGTTGTCTTGTATTGACCTAATAAATACAGAAAGAGACCGATATAGGTAGTCTATTTATGAACAGTCACTAGAGAATATGAGAAGTATAAACTACACGCTTAGTAACTATAAGTACGAGTAGTATTTGTACGGATAAGGAACTTTAGTAATGGTAGATAATTTGAAATTTAAATCACATAACTTTTTTTTAGCTTTTAGGGTTACGTACCTAAAAGGTAAAAAGTCAGAGCCCTTATATACTTTGATGTCCATCCGTCTGTCAAGAGCATTTTTCTCAAGAACGTGCGAAGATATGAAGCATGAAAAAATCAAACATCTAAGTCAACAATCAAAAGATATAAGCGTGTATGTTTCGTTTTTGTCAGTATTTATATGAATCTCCCAGATATATTACAATTAACCTACAAGTAAGATGTTTTAGTACAAATTAATGAAGAAATTCGCACTTCACCTATATTTTATTTATATATAAAGCAGCAGATATATATATATATATATATATATATATATATATACATATATATATATATATATATATATATATATATATATATATATATATATATATATATATATATATATATATATATATATATATATATATATATATATATATATATATATATCAATAAAGAAAAGACTATGTCGCGAAACTTAGCGCCGCTCCTTACCCAAAAATTGACGTGAAAAATATGTTTCATGCTTGTTTTATTCTGTTATGTAATTTAATTTTAAAGAACTTCTATTCAGGACTTTGTGGTTACCTACTTTTACAACTAAAGATATTGTAGTTCTTTGTCTACTATGTTTTAATTGCACAGTAAATCTTAAAACATGATGCATGATTATTACACTTGTTGCTAGGAATTTTGTAGAAATTTTACCACTTCCAAATTGTAGTAAGCTATAAGGTATGTTTTTATTTTGTTAGTGCATTTTATATCTAGTAATAATTAAAATATACATATATATATATATATATATATATATATATATATATATATATATATATATATATATATATATATATATATATATATATATATATATATATATATATATAAAAGTAATAAAAGCTCTTTTAAATATTTCTAACATTATATAATAATATACAATCGATATCGATATTAATTTCGGGCAAGAATCAATCTGGGTTCATTACGACTGTTGGAAATTGTCCATTCAATGACACACACTTAACACACAATGTCTTGAACACAGGCAAAATTTTTGGGCACACAGGGATTTGATACTCCGTTCTACTGACCAACTTTTACTGATAGTGTTGTATCCTAGAGGAAGCCTCGAAGCTACTATCAGAAAAAAGGGTCCATTACTATTAAGTAGGGCCATGTCAGCTTTAAATTTACGTCACATTTTAATTTATTATACATATGTTGTTACACAAAATGCGGTGCAAAGTGTTCGTTTGTTGATATTTAGTTCTTTTTATACATATATCGATTTATATATCAAGAAAATTAAATATTTATCATAGATCGTAAATCGAATATAAAAATATAGTTATAAATATATAATTTATAAAAATAAATAATGAAATAAATCACTTAATTAATTTGTTTATTACTAGTATTTGTCGTTTTCTATTATTATTTTTATATTCGTCAAATTGACGTTTTCGTAAAATATTTAAGATAAAGACACATTTTATTCGCTGTTTTATCATATTATAGACAAATATTAATGCTTAACTTGAAACGCATTACGCTAATTGCAATATAAATAGCAATGGGTCGCTGTATAAAGATTATGAATAGCACAGCTTAGGATCGATCAGCAAAGCGCCGCGGTCGCGTGACAGGAAGTATTATTAATGGATTTTAAATTGCCTCTCAACTAGACTCATACTTATAAATTTAAACTTTTTTAACACTTGCTTAGTTTGTAAGTTTATAAAGTAGCTAAAGTTAAATATGAACTCAATTCCGTGCAATATTTATGCATTATACACGTATAAAGTGGAAAATTTTATATTTTCATTGAACGGAAGCTATATTTTTAGGGATCCGTATCTCAAAAGAAAAGAAAGGAGACCCTTATAGGATCACTTTGTTATCCGTCTGTATGTCTTTCTGTCTGTTTGTCCGTTTGTGAGGACAATTTTCTCAAAATCGCGCGGTAGTATCAAATTGAAATCAATATCAAATATCTAAATCGGTCAAAAAATCAAACTTTTAAGTAAAGGCAATCAAAATATATTTATGCAAATATTTTTTTTGCATTTTGTATGAAAATTGAAAAGGTATATCCCGTTGTCTTAGAGTTATGAAATTTGATGATCAGTCATAAACATTTTGTCTATGGGAATTTGAATCTAATCGCATTCCAACTAGTTAGGCGAGTCTGAAGTATGTCACGCAATATAAGTTTGTAAAATGCCTGTGTTTGTATGAATTTAAGTTCAATCACAACCACACCAGCTGAAAGAATGAAATGACGAAATAAAAGTTCGTCTAGTTCAATCCCATCTAAAAAAAGGGCAAAAAAATTATTCATTAGTCAAAATACTTTTCAAAAGTAAATAGTTTAATAAAGATACAGAGTGAAAACTTCAACGATTTTTCACAAATTTTTAGTGCTTATCCATACTAATAATAGAAAAGGATAAAATAATTAACAATATAGATAGGACCTATATTGATCTTGAAATTTATAAAAATCTTCCTGCAGACAAGTTAACAACCTAATAATTTGTAAAAACGATATAAGAATTTTGACGCAACTTGATAAAGAACTCATGGCTTAGTGGTGCGCTTGGACAGTTTCCACGAGGAGCGGGTTCAAATCCCGCTGCGTGCAAATTTTTATATGTTTTCTTTAAGTATTTTTTCACACAGTTTAGTCTAAATTACTATCTGTACCTAAATTAAACGTAAAAAGATCATTATGCAGTAAATAGAGAAATATATCCCTTGAAGATATTAAAATGTCAAGATAATTATTACGAATCAATGGATGGTATTCAAACAACTATAACTAACTAGCTGTATAATATTGTATTGTTACATCTGATCTGTGTATATTTTAGAGTGATCTAACACAATGCATATGGATGTGTTTGCTAACGTGGCAATAAGTGTCACGAGCTGCAACACATGTGGCGCCGGTAGTTAATCTCCTTAATGAATTTTCATGGACAGTTCTGGGTCACACTGAATCTATGACACTATGGAAATAATATGACTATAGGATGTCTATACTCGTATAGTGAAAGCTTCCTTATTATACGCCTAAGTATATTATATTTTTTCACAACATCACTTTTTTTTGTACTTGCCTTTAATTTTGTAGAGTATGATCAAAGGAAATATTATTCGTTTCCTTTTTTATATAAGGAATGTTTTAAATGATTTTTCATGTTTCAAGTTCAATACTCGATCATGAAAAACAGTTGGTGAGCAACATAATTTTGTGTAATTACACACAAAATATTATTTGCACACACAAACATTTATAATATATCTTAAATAAAAGTTCACCCAAGACACAGCTCGAAATTATACTATACAGTTTTTACGCACAAGAAAGTACTACAAACGAGAAGGAACTATAACCTAATCCTATTAACGAAACTAACATAAGGCATAATATGTTATAATCCTTGCATATTCAGCTGTGCTAATACAAAGTGGAGTCAGTAAGTTGTTGACATAGCGTCTGTGTCTGGTGTTTCTTATTTGATACTTATCGTAAGCGACACTAGTGCAATGCAGCTGTCGAAACCACTACATTCGAGCGCCTTGAGGAGGCTTAGATACTACTCGACTGAACGGCTTAGCTCCTCGAAACACAAGTTTACTTGGATTCCGTGATTCCATATAGCTTAAGCTAGTGTTATAGTTTACTTCCGAGACTCAAACTTTGATTGTTTAGTTTAAGTGTATTTTAAAAAAATATATGTGAAAATTAATGGAAAACGATGAATGTTTTTTTTTGAAAACTACTATTACTATATATTTGAATCACTCATATTGTTTATATACTAAACTGAAATAACTAAAATTTTTGAGAATGCAACGTCTCGAGCACACACAGTTGTCTGTGATCACAGGTGGACTGACATTCGTCTGTTAGTTGACACAATTATTATGTCACCAAACTACCAGCGAAAAGATCTCCGACAAAGAACTGAGGGATCCCTGCTTTGACACAAACTAAACAAAATAAAATAATTTATATTTTATATTATAGAATACGAAGACATACATACATAAATGTTAAACTCATTCACACCATCTCAATAGTGTGGCTACATTCGTTCGTGGCAAGAAGTTTTGTTATAACAGCATAGAAACTTAAACTTCAACTGTACAGCTTAAACTTTTATATTGCAATTTCGCGTCATATGGTTTCGATTGCTTAGACATAATAACTACGTAGAACAACAAATATATTTTTATATACATATATGTATTTATTAACAGTTGCCGAATATTGACTTCATCTTACATATAAATAAAATCGAAATGTTCGTCTGTGTTTTGAAATACCTGTATAAATGTATAGTTATTTATGTTAATAGTACATAAAAATATTTTTTTATGTATGAATTATTCGTCTGTCTGTCTTTCTGTTTGACCGGGTTAATCTTAAGAACAGCTGACCGATTTTATGGAACTTTTTCTAGAAGATAGATGAGGTTGTGGACCAATATATAAGCTAATGTTTATTCCGGAGTTCCTACGGGATCGGTAAATCAGTAAATAGCCAACAAATTTTCTCTAAATAATATATATACAATTACGTAATGTTAAATAAATAATCGTAAAGTCTTATATAAATATTAAATTTAACAAAATATTACGATAATTCGTAATATCTAAAGTCTTGATTTCTGTCTAATTATTGGTAGTGTATATTTGTATATTTATTATACACGTGATATTTCTATAAGAGGTGTGTGGCACGTTTCATCACAACATATCAGTAATTAATTATCTGTAGATTCCCGTTGTATCTCGCATGCAATATATATATATATATATATATATATATATATATATATATATATATATATTATATATATATATATATATATATGTATATATATATATATATATATATATATATATATATATATATATATATATATATATATATATATATATATATATATATATATATATATATATATATATATATATATATATATATATATATATATATATATATATATATTATTTCCTTTTCTTACAGTACAAAATAATTTACAGAAAGCAAAATATATGTAAAATTACATTGAATGACCATTGAATTTGAAGAATGAACAAGAGTGACCATTTAATTTAACTAAAAGAAGTTTTCGGCAATTAGGCTTATTTTATTTAAGCGAGCGCGAGCGATTTAATACGTAAATTTCAATGAAGCTAGAAAGTTTACTATAATATACTATACCTAATTTTATTAAAGCATAACTTTGAAAGCGCAGTGTCGAAGTTTTCAAAATGTCCTAATAATTATGTCGAGACTGTTACTCTTATAAGTAAAATATTCCATAAAATTATTATAAATTTATTTGTTCTTTCATGCTGTTATTTCTTATTTCATATCTTTTGTATTTGAGTGGTAAAGAGAAAGCAGAAAAATAGGTTACACTATATTTCACTTTTGCGTACAAGATTTTCTTCCCCATATCCAATTTCGGCCACCTATAGGACCATATTTAGAAAAATATTTAAATCTCCTATTAACCTGACTCCTCTTCAAGGGAAAATTTCAATTATTAGGATATTAAGGCTATTTAGTGGGACATCGTCTAACTGTAGACGCGATAATTGTGAGTTGAATTCAAACTCGAGTATCATTATTTTTATGGACGATAACAATGTGATATTGAGGTCCACAACTTGCCATCCACCACAATCCATGCAATCGATCGAATTCGTACGAAAATCGGATGGAGTGCCTCGACCCTAGCTGCTCTCTGATGATACGTAAAACTAGAAAATATTACGAATTAATGTAATATTAAACAAGTTAAAAAATGTTTTTTTTTTTTTAAATTGACGTAAAAATATATTTACAATAAATCTATTAAAACGATAGTAGGGGAAGTAAGTCAAACACCTGAACATGATTTCAAAAGTTTCCTGCAACCTAATAACTATCTATGGCCATTTATGAAACTGTTACACCTGTGCCTACGGGACTGTGCTGTTTGCGCTATGAACATTTTAAACGCTAGGCAGTATATATAATATGATTAGTTTCATATAAAACATATATTTTTTTTAATAATTAAAAAAATAATTTAAGATTGTAATTATTTAATCAGTGCTGATAATAATATGCCTCTCAATATTAGATAAACGTTAAGAATTGTATGTCTAGAGCTTCGTTGATTCTTTCATTTTATAAAATTAGTAGTTATAAGTTCATGTAAATTGAATTTATTTTATGTTAAAAATAACACATTTCCAAGGCTGTAATTTCCGATCTTGATACTTACTCTCTCTTAAACTGCAAGTCATTACTAACCGAGCTGTTACTGCTACTTTTTCATGGTTGTAGGTCAACGAGAAGTAAAACTACTAAAAGTTGACAAGTTTAAATATAAACTGAACTATACATATAAGTTTTTAATTTCGTTTCTGTGATAGACCTATAAATTACCATTTTTAGTATATTTTTCTTTATTTGTACTGAAAATTCTATTTCCTTGTCATATTTCAGAATTTTAGGCCTATGGGAAGTACGATACGCTCAATGCGGATATGGTTACTGATTGAGGGCGTTACCACAAACTTAATCACCGTCTATGCTCTCCAGGCGGGTTGTAGCGCAGCTGAAAAGGAGATATTCTGGGAGCAGTATGAAGAGGTCCTACTCGCTATATCGTCTACCGAAGTAGTCTTAGTTGGGGAGGGCCTGGTCGCTGAGGTGTATGAACGTGTTCACGGGTGTTTTGGATATGGTCTTCGCAATGCAGAGGGACAAAATATTCTAAGATCCTGCATTGCGTCTGATCTGGCCATTGTGAATACTTTCTTCCAGAAGAAACCTCAGCACCTTATAAGGTTTAAGAGCGGGTCTCACTCAGCTCACATAGGCAGGGTACAGGGTATAGCTAGTAATAAGATGATTCCCGGCGAAAGCCTGACGGCCCAACATCGTCTCCTTATCATGGACTATAATGTTACTCCGAAAAAGAAAGTAGCTGAGAAACGCAAGCCTAGGATCAAGTGGTATTTGTTAAATGGACCGATGCAGACCGACTTCCTGGTGGAGGTGGAGAATCAAAATTTACCTACTAACATCGATACCGCTGCTTGGGATCGAGCTCATTCAGCAATCATTGCAGCAGGCAAGCGAGTTCTTGGTATTACTAAGGGTGGATGTGTCATCGACAGTGAGACATGGTGATGGAATGAGCAGGTGCAGGGGGTGAAAAGAAAAGAAAGCAGCGTTTAAAGAGTGGCAGCACTCCAACTCTCCTGAAGAAAGACTGGAGCACATAGCAGCGAAACATGCCAACAAAAGAGCTGTAGCCAGGGCCCGCAGTGAAAGTTTGTCACCACTAAACGATCAACTTGAAACTGTGGAGGGGCAGAAGCTCATATACAAACTGGCTCGTGCTCGAGATAAAGCAACGCAGGATATTACAAAATGTCTCTGCGTCAGAGATTCTTGGGGCATGTTGCTTTGTAGTCATGCCTCTGTGAAGGAGAGATGGAGAAGCTAATTCAAGGAGCTGCTGAACACTCAGCACTCTTGCAGTCTTCTTCCTGAATTGCCTCCCAACCTTGGACTTGTTGCTCCAATAACCCTTGATGAAACTCAGAATAGCCTTCGACGCATGAAGAACGGAAAAGCGCTAGGACCTGACGACATCCCGATCGAGGCGTGGAAATCGTTGGGCTGTCTTGGTGTGCTTATACTTAATGACCTGTTTAACCGTATCTTGAACACTGGAATGATGCCTCATCAGTGGCAGCACAGCTTTATTATACCTATTAACAAAGGATGTGTTCATGATTGCGGTAGTTAATGGGGCATTAAGATTATGAGCCACATCATGAAGCTCTTTAAGCGCTGATCGGCTTCAGGCTCCGCCGAGAGTGCACTGTTTTTGAGTGTCAGTATGGGTTTAAACCAGGATCAGGCACTATGGACGCCACTTTTGCCCTCAGAACTTTGATGAAGGCTTACAGGGAAAAAATGAGAGCTCTGCATGTTTGGATTTGCAGAAGACCTTCGACTGTGTACCATGTCAGTGTATCTGGTGGGCATTGCGATCCATGGGGATCCCTGAATCCTATATTGAGGTTATCAGAGATATGTATATATACAATGACTCCGCTTCAGTGGTTAGGACCGCTGTTGGCAACACCAAGCCCTTCCCGATTACAGTAGGCGTTCACCAGGGCTCAAGTCTTAGTCGGCCCACATCCAAGGCCAGCCTCCGTCGCTGATGATGTATGCCGATGACAGAACTCATTGACGAGAACCGATGCTGGAGCGTAAAGTGAACGCCTGGAAGTGTGCGCTTGAAAACGGTGGTATCAAACTGAATGTGCCATGCCAGACCGAGTACATGGCTTGCGGGAACCTGGACTCGAGCACTTCGAGCAGAATTGAATATGTCCTAGACCGAGTCACCATCAACATCGGGCCTGAGCTAGCCGTTAAGTCGGAGAAGTTCAGTTACCTTGGATCCGTTATGCATGAGTTTGGAGGCATCGACCACGACATCCATGCCCGTATAAGCGCTGCCTGGGCCAAATGGCGGGAGGTCACAGGTGTGGTCTGCTATAGCAGAATACCACCCAAGCTCAAGGGACTGATATACAAGAGCATTATTCGATCGGTTCTTTTATACAGCAGTGAATGTTGGCCAGCATTATCTCGGCACACTCATAAGCTTCACGTCAGGAAGATGAAGATGCTGAGGTGGATGTGTGTTGTTACGCGGTCCGACTGCATATGCAAAACATTCATTCGAGGTAGTCTTGGGGTCCGCGCGGATAAGCTCCAAGACCATCGTCTGAGATGGTATGACCGTGTTATGCGCCGACCTGAGAAATATATCGGAAGGAAGTGACATGTCTGTCCTTGGAGTTATACCACCTGGACGACTAAGGAAGCGATAGCTGGATGGACGCAGGACATGAGTGCCAATAGATTGTCCACTGAGGATGTTAAAGACGGAGAAAAGTGGAGTAAGCTTAGTAAGCCACGAGACTAATTCCAGGCAGAAGAAGGCGAGTTCCGTGAGTGATCACACAAAGTGATCCTATTAGTCTACTAGTTTTCCTTTTGAGGCACGGAACCTTAGAAATAGTGATCCCATAAGAAGTATGAAAACACCTCTCACGTGTATGTTCACAGAAAAAATATATATGTGTATACACGTTATATAAATATATTTTTTTTCTATATTCATACAAAATATTATCAAATTTTATTAAATTAAAATCTATCACTAAAATAATTCTTGACATCAAAATTAAAGATAATCTAACTTCATAAGAAATTGTTTGAGCTACGGCTCGTAATCCCCCTAATATTGAATAATTTCTATTTGAAGACCACCCGGCAATTAATAATGTGTAAACCCCAACTCTAGTACAAGATAAAAAAAATAATAAACCTAAATTAAATATCACTATATTAAATAAGTAAGGAATTAATATTCAAATAACTAAAGACAACATAAATCTAATAATAGGAGAAAAATAATATGAAAAATAATTAGAATAATTTAAATAAATTTGTTCTTTTGTAAATAATTTAATAGCATCAGAAAAAGGCTGTAAAATACCAATAAACCCTATTTTATTAGGACCTTTTCGAATTTGAATATAAAACGATACAAAAAAGAAAAAAAATAATGCAGAAAATACGATCTTTGGCTTTGTAACCTGATAACCTTAAGGGCGAAAAGAGATAATGAAAATTATAAAGAAGTAAGTAGAAATTTTATAACATATATTTATAAGTAGAAATAACCGAATATATAGATACCATAAATTAGTATAAAATAATACATTTAATTAATATATACATACATGCGATATATAAAAATTATAAATACATATGTACACACATAAATACATACATACAATAGAATAGACTAAGTAAATAAACTAAACTATACATCTTCTGCATGTCTTTCTGCTACAAAAATCGCTTGAACTGTAAAGGACCGATCATATATTTTCGATTTGTGTACAGGAATGCGTACCTTTAAGTTGCATGATAATCGAACCGCATTCCCTGGCTCAGCGGTAAAATCAACTTATATGTAGAGGAAAAAGTTAGGAATGATGTAAATTATGGCAAATCACAAATTTTACTTAATACCTTAACAAATAAATATTTATATATAATAAGCTTAGAGTATAATAGAATTGAAATACTAAAATATACTGTTCATAAAGAAATATTTCATATACATTTTAGTGTGTCAAAAGCAGCTGCTAACTAAATTAGTTAAAAATATTGTTATTTGAAACATAATGTAATAAACGGGTGAGCCGTGACCGTGGTCGAGGGGCCTGTTATGAAATATGTGACTGTAAAGCAATATCAAAGCAATTAAATTTGTAAATGAATTATATCCATGTTAACAGTGGTTTTGGGACGTCTGTTAGGGATTCTATATTGCGGATTTTAGTTTTTTTTTTTGATAATCCAACACGTGTATCAAATGGGCCTTTATGTTTATATTTTATTAACAAAAAAGCTGTAGCCCGCAATCTCATTTGCGCGAATTATAAAAAGAAAAAAAAATTGTTTTCCCGTTCCCAAACGAAATTTTCCGGGAACAATTCGGAAAAGCCTGTATTACTGCTCCCCTACACTCCCGTAAGACCGTATTCCAGGTTCTACCAAATTCCAGGTTTATATGCTGCGTAATTTCGGCTGTACGTGGTGTATCAGTTGAAAAACGAAAAGCTTGTAGGTTTATTCTGTAGATCATTGGTCTGTCTGTCTGTCCATCTGCCCGTCTGTTTCCACTTTTTTTCATGATATCGGGGAGGGATCTAGAAATATAATATCATATATCCAAGATTATAGTCTCAATCAAAAGAAACAAGGTTTCTGAAATGTGTATGAAATTCGCTATATAATCATTACCTAAATACCTACCTACCTCCTGTTAGCATAGAAGTATGAAATATGCCAAGGACTTTGACCTTACAGTATAAATAAAGGAAAACGCCCGTGAATTGGAAATCGAGAGGTATATCATACAGAAAAACATTACAAGCTTATTAGCATTCTCTTAATACATATTAAAGTAAAAGAATTAAAAAATTAAGTGAAATTGGTATGGAAACGTCGATGCACGAATTTATCTCAAACTTAACCCTTTTAACCCGTTTCTCAATAGGAAAAGACGAAATCCTTATAAGATGATTTTGTTTTCAGTCTGTCTGTCTGTGTGACGGACATACCGTTTTCTCGAATTCTGAAATTTATATAAAATATCCAGGTCTTTGATCTTTGCAGCACAGACACAATCTAAAACTTTGAAGAAATATAATACTTCTAAGTCAAAAAAATCAAAACATATGAGCGTTAGCCGATATAAGAAATTATAACTTATAGTACAAACGTAGAAAAAATTCTAAAAAGTGAAATTTATAGGTGTATCACAGAAAAATAACTATATGACAGCAAATTCAAATTTATCAATTTTACAAGGTGTGTTTTCCGTTGACCTACAATCATGAACTTTTTCCAAAGGAATGGAATGGAACGGAATTGCACTTGATTGGTATTAAACATTATATATATGGTTCAGTTCTTATACTTTGAAGGAAAATAACAGATATCATTTATAATATATTTTTTTTACAATAATTCAATCCTTTTACTAAACATTATGTTTCTTTTTATTCTATATTAAATTGTAAAATCATATATCTCATGTGTGAAGATCTGTGGTAATGTGATGGAGGGTAGCGATATTAATTCTAATATAACCGTTACCTATTTTGCAAGTAAATAAATTAATTTATGCTAAACTTCTGAGCTTTAGATAATTTTGGATTAAACTTAAACAGATTGGTACTAAAGCATACATTATTACGTGAAATGTTAACATACGAGTAATATATTTCCAATCCAAGTATATTATTTTTTATTTTTTATATATTTTTAAGATTATTTTTTATATATTTTTAAGATTTCGTAGCGATATAGTCGTATACGTATATGTAGCCGAGGTCAGTAGTTATATGATAAACACGGAAACCTTATAAATTCGTCATATCGCTATATAAATAACGTTTGTTTTTGCCGGTGAAAAAATGATACATATAGATTGGCTAAGTGTGGGTAACCTTTGCGTTAAGTGGCTCTAATCTATGCTTGCTGCAACGTAGCCCTCCTTGGGCGAGTTTAACTTGCACTTGACCATGACTATATGAACTTGTAATGTATTTATAAACAAAAAACGTCCTCCAAATCACTCATAGCTGTACACTTAAATAGTTGCAAATATTACTTTAATTACTTCATAGTAAGGAAAATTAAAATTATAAATTATTTATTATTGACTCTGAATTGAAATTGTAAGCACGAGATTTTAATATACATGTCTTGACGATAGTTATCAAATAAAATGTAATATAGATATTTCTCGCATACAGCAGGATAGACAAAGGGAACCTAGAGTTAAGCCACTCCGTTCCCTACTTTATCCTCATTTCAAGGAACGAAGTGGCGGAACTCAATGCCACGCTTTTGTCACCGAAGTGAGGAAAGGAAAAATTCATTCATTCTAGTGGGAATCGAACCCACAACAGTTGCGTTTACAGTCAGCCGTTATACCGATGCGCCACGACGGCATAAATATATTTTAAACGGCTATAAGTAAAATAAAGACTAAAAGACAACTGTGAAATTATAGCTAGACGAACCAACCTAAAACCAAGATAGTCTAAATCCAACATGGAACGGGATAGATTTGTTGTTTGCAGAGCTTGGTCAGGATCAGTGTGAAGGTAGCATTAGAAGGTGAGAAGATTCGAGCAGTTCCAAACAAACGGGGTCAGGGAAACAAATGTTTATTGCGCAGTTAAAGGCAAGTATTGCTAGCTGAGATACGGCGATACGGGCACTATTTCTTGCTATCATATTTAATGAAACTAACGGTATAAGTTTATAGTCTCGGTGTAGGGCTTCAGAGATTGAAATATATAAATAGAATATACATAAATAATGCTTACTTATGCGCAAATAATACCATATTATATAATAATTTATAATATTTTAATCAGGCTTTAATTGTATAAAAAATGTAACACTTCTCATTATTTTCCCAGCATATAAAACACGTACATATTAAATCATTTATTTAAGCCGACTGTTCCAAGCACTAATATATAGACACGTTTATCTAATAATAGATCAATGATCCTTCAAACAATCAACAGAGCACGGGTTAGCATTAAATTCGGTAAAATATTTAGAAAGTTCCCCACAGATTAACCAAAAAGGATAGGAGAGGCTGTCAGTCACGTACGCACTGACATTCAGCCGGCCTAATTCGATAAGTAATGTCGGTGAAATATAAAAGTGTAGCTGTTATTTTTGTTTTCCATTACACACGAGCACGGCCCCGGGGTGAAAATTAAGATATACGGTGCTTGGAAACTTTGGCCCCACTCGGCTTTGGACGGCTCATGTCAAAACTTCTTAATCATGTTTATAATAGAATTTTCCTGTAAATCTCATAATCCTTTGTTTCACTTCACTTGATACTTAATTAAGAATTATTATAAAATTGTGTATATATTTCCAGAATAAAGTATGTATTATGTACAGAGTTCTGATTCTTATGTTGATATTAAGGAAATTATTTTATTACAAAATGTTCTTAAAGTATGTACATATGTCTAAGAAAGCCACAGATTGTACACATTTGACATTTATCACACTATTTATGTTTTTTGAGTTTTATAATAGATGTTGATAAAATATATAATTGTCATACACACACACACACATATATATATATATATATATATATATATATATATATATATATATATATATATATATATATATATATATGCAGGCTAAGTTCTGTGCACACAAACCTTCATTTCAATAAATTCCATGTGGCGGGCGTATCGAATTCCTTTAAATTGCGGTTTCAGGTATTACACCCGGTAAGCCAGCCAAGACAATTTAGTTGCCTTCTTCCTTAAATAAAACGTAATTGTATTGTTTCGCTACTTGAATAAGAAAGAACTAAATAGATTTCAAAAAAGCAAGGGTTAAATTAAAATTTATTTTTCTTTTTATTACATAAAGAATAGCAAAGATATTTATATACCAAAAATAAATAAGAATACAATTAATCTGATTGTAACAGCAAGTTATTATTTAACTTTATGTGAAAATTATAAAAATCATTCTATTTGCCTTTTAGATAGTATGAAGTCTTTTCGCCTAGTTGAACACAACAAATGGACAACATTCCTCCACGACGGCCAATTTGCGGAAATAGTGCGGTTGTTTATATAAACAAGCCTGATATTCGCTTATTCTGAGAATATCCGGTCTTGTTATTGAACTTTAATCTTATACGTATTTTCTTGAAATTTTTCTCCTACAATTCTTATTTCCTAGCTATTTTATATTGACATAGTTTTGTACATATATTTTATATTTGTTTTATATATATTTGCATCTAAATTTATTTATTTAGGCAATAATAGGTAATTGCAGTGTTGACTTGTCTTGAATTCGGACGGTAAGTAAAGCGGAGTGTCTTTACACCAGACACTGTTTACATTACAGTATGCTGGATAGGAGCTTGAAAATTATTTTAATTTGCTTGTTCTAGTATTTATAAAATACTTCTTCATTTCTACTATTCTGTAGTTATTAAACGTATATAGACATTTAATTATTACGAAAAATAAAGTAGATTGTAAATCGGTGTACAATTAAGCTCCATTCCGTACAAAATCATAGCTATAATAGTTTCGGTCTGGGCAGAGTAATTAAGATCGTCCGTGCTTAAGTCTTTTTATCAGACTTCATGCTGGCTTAAGAACTCTAATCTCCGAAAGATTACTGAAAAAGCCAGCACTCGCCTTCTTTTGAAATTTTGATTGGACACGTAATCAATTTTTATTAGAGAAAAATATTTATGTAAAGGTATTTTTTATAGATTGTCAAGTATTTTAAAATATTTTAACATTTGTAGGTGTAATTTCAAAATATTTACTAAAAGAATAAAAATTTGAATGTTGTAAGACTGGAACTCAAATAGACCAACTAATTAGCCATAAGTTTTGATATATGATTTAGTTAGCCAGAGCGGCTTCGAGCTCCGCTAGGCTCAAATTTATAGACGTTTTCTAAATATTATGAGATAATTTTATATTGTTAACATATTGAATATCCTAGATTTTCACAAAACACATTCTAGTGACATAATGTGTGAACAAATGTGTATGATTAAAAAAAAAACATTTACTCAACAAGGTTTTGTTTACAACAAAATAAAAGTGGAATTTTGGTCGGCAGCTGTTGAATTTTAACCGAAGTTTGGTCAAACATTTTAGAAGTTTGTTCAAAACTAGCGCTGTGCGGAGAAACGGGTGAATGAAATATATCCTGTAGCTTGATGGTTAATGGTCATTTACCGTGACGTAAATGATCCACAAGTCTTAACTATGCCTAATTGTTTTTGGTATAACTAGAAATTTGTATTTCAATGAATTTTAAGTATAAAACTTTTGAAATCAAAAAAAAATAAGGGCCAGTATCCACCGAATATTGAATTATTGTTAGCAAATATAATTTTAAAATAACCTATTATAATATTCTTTATAGTACTAAAAAAAAATACACCATACAAACATACATACATATACATATACATATATATATATATATATATATATATATATATATATATATATATATATATATATATATATATATATATATATATATATATATATATATATATATATATATATATATATATATATATATATATATAAAAAACATAATACATACATACATAACTGAGCTGAAAATAAGGTTATCACATTGATGACTGTCTGAAAATCAATTTACTCGTTTAAACTAGCGAGTAAGTGCTTTTTTAATTGACATTTGAAGGAAATGATGGTTGGACTATTTTGGATGGATTTAGGAAGTTGGTTCCACAGGGTTGCAGCATACACTGAGAAGGATTTCTGGAGGTATTTTGTATTACTCTTAGGTATGTCTAGTGTCGGTATGACACACGACCGCCTAGAGCGTGTGGGAGTGGGAAGTATGTTAAAACGAGAGCGGAGATAAAGAGGAAAATTTTCATAATTAGAATTTTAAAAAGGAGTGTAAGTATGTGCATATCTCGGCGAAGGCGGATAGGAAGCCAATTAGCTGAGCGCGAAATTGAGAACGTGGTCAAACTTACGCAAACCAAAGATAAATCGTATGGCGAGATTTTGAAGACGCTCTAGCTTGTTTAATAGCTCCTCGGTCACATCCAAATAGCAAACGTCGGCGTAGTCAAGAATTGGCAGAAGAAGAGATTGCGCAAGCATAATTTTGGTTTTGTGAGGGAGGAAATATTGGAGACGCTTGAGAAAATGGAAAGAGAAATGCATGCGTTTGCTAATATCATTAATGTGTGAAGTCCAAGACATATTACTGTCAAAAATAGGGCCTAATTTTTATGTTTTTACAGTATTTAATTTCAACTCCCGAATACAAAATTTTCGGCGTTGAGTTCCAACTGATTCTACCTCTAATCTTATTACTACCAATAATAAGAGTTTGCGATTTTTAGGGTTAACTAGTAAGCCAATGATTCAGCCCAAAACTGAATAGCAATAAGATCCTTGTTTAGAGTTTCGATGGCCTAGGTAATTCATTCAAATTACAATGTTTATATAACTGCAGGTCATCTGCATACAAATGATAGGGAGAAGAAATGACTTTTGATATGTTATTAATAAAAATAGAAAAAAGAAGTGGAGAGAGAACGCCGCCTTGAGGTACGCCAGCAGTGAGTTCCAACCATGATGATGTGACACCGTTAGCTTTTACACACTGCCGACGACCGAAGAGATATGAACAGAACCAGTTGATAACTGGAGAAGAGATGTTAGCTGCGCGAAGAGTGCCCAGAAGTATATCAAAATCAACAGAATTAAAAGCGCTGCTGAAATCAAGTAGTACCATCACGGTGAGCTTGGTGTTATCCATAGCACAACGTATGTCCTCAGTGATATTCAGCAACGCAGTAACTGTACTGTGGTAGGGACGAAAGCCAGATTGATAAGGACATAAGAGATTGTTAGAGGAGAGAAAACCATTAAGTTGATTGTTTACGAAGGATTCAAGGACTTTGGATAGGAGCCTATAGGTTATTTTAAAATTATATTTGCTATTCAATACTCCATTCTACGCTTTCCGGATTCGAGGCATTAGGTGTTGAGGGATTGAACGCTGCACTTGTCTTACCAGAGCGAAATGATAACAAACATGTTGAAATATAGAATGATATAAACAAATATATATATATATATATATATATATATATATATATATATATATATATACATATATATATATATATATATATATATATATATATATTACATATATATATATATATATATATATATATATATATATATATATATATATATATATATATATATATATATATATATATATATATATATATATATATATATATATATATATATATATATATATAGTATATATATTATAGATATATATATATATATATATATATATATATATAATATATATACAAATAAATAACAATACAACATTAGTTAGTATTAGTCCGAGGTAGCTTTAAGCGAAAATCAATTAAACTTGTAGGTGAAGTAACACAGTTATTGATACCACATAATAACTTAATTCTGATTCTCACCCAATTACTTATTCTAGTTACTTCGTTTATTGAAAACCAGTTTCATATTAATTATGGTCATATGCTTTGATTTCTCTGTAGAAGCGGGCGACGTAATTTTAGTAACGTACAGGGAACGATAATTTTATTATAACACACGATTTTGTAAATTTTTCTATTTGAGTACCATTTTCTCATTCATTATTAAGAAAAATAGATACGATGAACATTATTACTTTTCCAATAAATAGACATGCAATATACAGTATATAAGCAAAACAATAAACAAGCAATGAGTATCTAGTGGTGAGTCGAATTTTGATTCTCTGCTCATTTCTGCTTATCTGCTCATTTCGAAATATCGCTAGATATCTGGCGAAGATTAAAACTGCATCGTAAATTGACAATCTTCCAAGATCAAGGCAACTCCTTCTTCAAAAATATCTTAGATAGACCAAGTGTTAAGGCGGTGCATTCCTTACTTACTGCCCAAATTATAGATACTATAGCGTTTCAATTGTGGGAAACCAACATCGGTGAAATGATAATAACTTAAATAACATACATACATTCATACATAGCTTTACTATCCTTAGCGAGGTAAATAGTGAGAATGAAGCGCCTAACATACAACATACCTCTTTCGCCTGTCATTTCCGTCTTCATACATTCCCTCCGGGGGGTCCTCTTGCTTTGCACTTGAACTTCCTCTAGAATCTTGTGAGATATTGTGTTCTCAAAGGTCAACCGAGATCACCTACGGGTAACTTAAGGTTAAATAACATCATTCCACTAATAAAAACCCACAGCCATCGCGTTTAATAATTGCTTACTTTAATAATTTTAAAGAAACAAATAACCTTAATGTAAAACAAAAACGCTGCTATAGTATATAGGAGTGAAAACTGTCACCTAATTGTTGCTTCAACTTAGGAAGAAAATTGTAACGAGCTTTATTACTTTATTCGCAATTCACTTATTTTATTAGACTGTTGGCTGAAAAATAAAACTAATTAAGGTAGTTTTGCAATTGCACTAAAAACCTGTTGTAGTAAATAGCGAAAATGAAATTGTGAGTTTATTGAAATTGTACATTCTTTAGTATAATATTTAATTAAAATTTCTTTTGTAGCGCAGTCGTTTACACATAATTACACCTACTTATTCTATAAGGCTATCAATTAGATTTTCAACATATTCTATTATTGTATTGGCTTGTATTTGTACAGATTGACACTAGCAACGTTTCGTTGGAAGCGTATTATTTGATTCTCTTATTCTTTGGAAAATAAAGTTTATGTACATTACAATTTATATTAAAAATAAAATTATTTTAACTGAAAAAAGTAACCCATTGATATATCATATAATACTGAAATAAAAAGCGTACAAAGGAATGAGGATAGCTCTATACAGTGTTGCTAGTGCTATTTTTACATAGTCATATACAATTTATTTGATCTGATCAGACTGTATTGTCTTTTTTCGCTTTTAATATCCTAAAGGTAAATTGAGAAACATAATTAAAAGATTTCGACTAAATTATATACATTTTTGCTTAAAGTATTGAAATCATAGATTAAACTTAAAGAAATACTCTAAATGTGAAGGTACAAACATTCATAGAATCCGTTAATTCAGCATTGGATAAACACGCACGCCTATGTCCCAGGGACATACCGAGTACACAATTATGTAAACGTTCTGATTGAAGGGCTTTGGAAGCTTCTCTATATCCGATAAATCCGTGATCTTGAATACGATCAGCATGTTTTATATACTGTTTGTATAATACGTCACGTAGTAGATTGATTTTGTCAAATTTCTTTGGTAACACGATTTTGTATAGCTGAAATTTATTGTGGCGTAATTTCAATAGGATTTTTTTATATAAAAGTACTATATTAAGGCCGCTTGGCCGAGTGGTCAAATGGATATAACAAAAACTTTCGTACGAGACATGATACATTCTAAGTACCCTGAACACAGGTATGACAGTGGGTTATCGAATCGAGTTACGTTATATGTTGAAATTTCCTTGATAAATAGACTATCCAACCCAAGAATTCTTCAATTTGAACGAGTAGTTTCTGAGATTAGTGCGTTAAGTCAATCAAGTTTTTCAGATTGATAATGCTACATTCATATATTAGAATTTGGCTAACTGAGGAAATAAAGTTATATAAATGAAGTTATATAGTTATGATATGAGTATATCATGCACGTTATTCATGTGCTAAGTTATTATTTTTTTGTACTGGAACCACTACTACTAGGTATATTACCTACTAAGAAACGTCGCAATCTTTTGTAGTATTTTTTAGCTACACACTGAATTCCGTACATAGCAGTTGGCATAGGGCACCGTAGGCTGCAGGAACGAACTAAAAACTAAATTAAAAAAAATTCATTCTTTTCGAATTGGAATGAAATCCACAATCCGTGGCGTTTACAGGTATATGCTGTCGCCTCTGCGCCTACGGACTTAAATAAATCGAAAAATTTTAATCATATATTTCTCGTGTGATCGTATAAATTGGGTATATTATTTTAAATTCTGATAACCAAGGCATTTAGAGATATGAGTTTTTTATTTAATCAACGTCGAATTACAAGAAATGCGAATATTTATACTGTTTAGTTAAAAAAAAATACGTTCCTAGATATTTCAAAAGGTAGCTATAAAAACTCTTAATGATAATTATGTAGAAATGAAATAAGTGTGTAAAATTAAAGCTACTTCGAATTGATGATGCAGTTTTAAGTCTCGCTGGGAACACTAAAAGTGGCTAATGGCTTTGTTTGTCTATGGGACGAGTGTTATTACACCCGCGGGGGTGTCAATACGACACGTTTTTGTCCCCTCGCATTAATGTCACAAATTATTGGCAATTGTAATTTTTTTCTTAATTTGAGTAAATGTACTATATTTTCGATTTTTATATACTGATGATTGAAAATAAAATAACTTTTACTGTAAGTTTTTGAAGTGAAAACTTCACTAGCATAGATGTAACGAAAAAGAGACACATAAATTCGTAATTAATCTGAAAATGAGATAGAAAGCCTTATACAGTACCTTCTTTTGCTTATGTCAATAAGTGTTTGTGCGCGCATGCGTAGTACAATGCTTGAGAAAGGCATGAAATGACAATTGTGTGTATTTTAATAATATATTTTTTTAAATATTTCGAAAACGAATGCAGAATATTGTCGCGAATATAAAAAAAAAGCGGAAGACAAGATTAAAAAAAAGCAAAAAGTGCAACAGAACGTGTTCGTGAATTTCCGAAAAGCGTTATTGAATATAGAAAATTATAATTCTATTACACATAATGATGATTTTACTGTTAAAAATAGTGAAAATAATAAACAGAAAATGTTTAAAATAAATTATTTACACTCACATATTACAAATTTTACATACGTCTCATTATCTTTATGCCAACATTTTTTAAGATATCTTTTGTACTACGTGTGAATTGCACACATGAGTTTTTTTCACATTTAGGACCGTACATAGCTATTTAATAATATTAAGCAATAATACTATTTAATATATTAGTTATATAATAACGCTAGTACTATCTATCTATGGAATACTCGACATAGATATCTTATCCCAGATCTAAAAGTTCATAGGTACTTTACACATTCTTTATCTTCACGCTGTATCAAAACAATCAGTTCGCCTTTCCAGCTAGGTCTTCGAAACACTGTCTTTTGAATGATGGAATTTAACGCTGCGCTTTGTTTTATAACCAGAGCGAGTTAAAAAAAATCTTAATTATCGCGTTTACAGTTTGGCGCTCCTTTGACCTTTTCCATACAAGGGCGACATTTAAAACGTTTCAGCATATATGAGAAGATATATGACAGAGTTACGTTAGACTAACTTACTGCTAAAGATTGTTCAGCACTCCGTTCTGGGAATACCCCGCAAAGAATACAGTGTAAAGCTAAAAAAAGTCTAGTTTGTATTATATATATATATATATATATATATATATAATATATATATATATATATATATATATATATATTATATATATATATATATATATATATATATATATATATATATAAGTATATATATATATATATATATATATATATATATATATATATATACCCTATATATAATACAAAATAAGATAAATATTTCTTACATGCTTTTATTTAATGCGGAGAATAGATTGATTATATCAATGGACCATATAAAAATATCGGTCAAGTGCGAGTAGTACTCACTCACCGAGGCTTCCGTACCAATTTCATGATTGTAGATGGGTATATTCTACTTATAAAAATTTACAAATATAAATTTGGGGTCGTATTCACTAATTTACGGGATTTTCCTTTGTTTTTAGTATAAGTTCTAACTTATTTCCAAATTTCATAACTCTAAGTCACCCGGAAATAAACTGAAGGTTTTGCTTACGCGGCGATTGTTATACGAAATAAAAAAAAAGCATAAACGCTTATATATTTTGATTACGTTTGCTTAGAAGCTTGTCTTTTCCGGTTCTTCAAGAAGTTACCGGCTTGAGTATTTGATATTAGTTTCAGTTTGTTTCCTCCACGTAATTTTGAGAAAGTGGTCTTGACAGACAGACGGACAAGAAAATGATCCTATAACGGTTCCATTTTTCCTTCCGAGGTACGGAACTCTAATAATGATCAGAAATCAATAAAATTTATAATTTACAATACAGATAACATTAGACACCTCATGTTGTTCAAATTTCACGTACAATTTATTAAGCAAATATGCAGCTTTGTTTCTATTCTTGCTCATTAGTTGTGTTAATAGCTTTATTATGTCGAAATACGGCTGTGAAGATAACATTTGCATTGCGCTTCTGTTTCAACAATTGTATACTGCACATATAATATATAGAAGACATAGATAATTATTGCGTGTGTTTCTAGTAGCATTAGTAAGCACCTTTGGAGACATTGTCTGGCGGAACTTACTTGTTACCAGAACTAAGATATTTTTTTTCTCCTTTATTTGTCTGCTATCAGTCTGTATAAAGACTATCATCAGATATGTTGTGATGAGATGGTTTTTATTTGGAGCAAGAGGCCAGTGCCTCAGTGTCCATTTAGAGCACGCGGTTTCGTTTCAGCCTTTTGACCATGCTGGCGTTGCGTGTCAGATCCGAGACTAAAGGATTGGGATGGTATTAAAGAACGAAGAAAACGAAAATAATTCATTGTCCCCGAGTGGAAATTGCATCCACAACTGTCGCGCTTACAGTCAGAAGCTGTGCCGCTGTGCCACGATAGCGTCTGACATTCTGCGTTGTTTTATAATTCATCGTGATACTGACACGAAACCCAAAGCAAATTCAAGTACTATTAAATAAAGAGGACGATGCCTAGACATTGTCGGGGCTTGTGTCTTGGAAGACGAAATATCAAATATACCTCATACGATCCGGGATAATAAAAAAGATTGTTAAAGCGATTTTATGATCTCTAAAGCGGCACCTTTTCACATTTTTGATAAAAACATATGAGTATATTACGTAGATTGCACTGCATATTAAAGTTAAAATAGTAATAGGTAATGTAGACGTATTAGAAAGCTGAACTTATAAAGAATGCTATTGCTATTGCTGTGAAATGCTAATCATTCTACTCAACTGTACAGACCATAATTATGAGTTCGTCCTCTCAGGACGATATGTATTTATATATATATATTATATTTTATTTGCATGAAAATATTATATTACGTGTACACGTATATGTGTATAGTGTTTATATATGTATAGTTTGTCAATAAATGGACAGAGGAGTGATGTTTCACTAAGTTCTAATTGTTTTGCCTACTAAATATCCTTTTAAAATTATATACATTAAAATTAAATACGCGATAATACTTTCGCCGTTATATCTAAAATATTCTTAAACAAATATAAAGTATGCTAGAAAATAATGTTTAATATGTGCCTTTGAAATAAATCTTACGCTATTACTCGTATATGACAGATCTCTGACTGACAGCCTTTTTAAATCCTGTCCCTAAGGCTCGAGAGGTTTACCTGTAAATTTACGAATTTGAAGGTACGTTTAAATATTTGATCAGTCTCTTGTGCCCATACTTTGTTGAGTGGACGTACATAAACTACGATTCCGAATCCGTATATCATGGAAAGTCTACGATATTTTGGCTCTAGCTCCTAGCATGATGAATAGTCTACTGCATTTGACTTACGGTATACGAGTACCTGGGAAGTTAAGATAAATTTTAAAATTCTGAATATTTTTTAGAGAATTAATGTGCCTATATAATTGAGAATAAGTTAAATTAATGTTCTCCGCTTTCTGCCTGGATTTATGACATTCCGTGTGGCATGATGTAACCCAACAGCGCACTTAGCTTAAAACCCACGAACATACGTTGCCCTGAAAATGACATAATTTTGTAATATTACTTAAATTTTTATATTGGTGACAGCACAAAATGCAGCACTTTCTATGGCCAGATCGGGATGGAGATAATAATTATTTTACAGATTAAAATTACCTGAAGTGGAAAATGAATTAATAAGTAAAGCAAAGAATCGAACCAACAGCCACCGTGTATAGAATCGGACGCACTCACTGCGCCACGATGGCTTCTACAACATAATTCTACGGGTAATTTTAAAAGTACCATACGACTATAAATAAATGATATTACTTAATATTCCTGTAGTATGTACTCACTTAGTATTATTAAATAAAAATCTTCTCATTATAAAAGTTATTTTTATAAATGGTATCACAATTTATGTGTTACAAAAATTTTAATATCCTTTCAAGACTATAAAATATGAAATTTCTCAAATTCCTCCATCATATTCACTCCGCCGAGCAAGTCAACATGAGCTCCCACAGTTATTAATACTAGCGCTAGTGACTTGATTTATGCTGTATGAAAAGCGTGCCTCAGATTTACGACGGGAAATCCATTTGTACTATAGTCCTGCATGTAGTACCTTATTCGGGCTTTGATAGAGGAAGGCATATATATTATCGATTTTACAATGACTTGTGATGTCGAATGTCTATTTATATATTCTGAATTATGATCTAAAATAATATTTCAATTTATTTTAATGTAGCAATAAATATATAAGTAGTTTACTTAGACAAAAAATTATAATTTTTATATGATCGTAAAATGAAGACAAGAATATAATTATTCAAAACTTTAGTAATGATGTATTGTAAATCGTGAATGTGGGTTTAAACGATAACTGTTAGTAGTTTTTAATCTATAAAAAAAAAAGTTTTTGATCTAGTCTTAATATTAAATCTTCAAGCAACTTTTACTGTTTAAATGCGCTTATCTCAGGAACTGTTGGTTTGATTTGTAAAATATTTGTGTTGAATAGTCTATTTATCGACGAAGTTTATATATAAATTTAGGAATTACATTATATTACGTTCATCATTTCAACTGCTCAACGTGTCATATACACACAACTCTTACTTACTTTCCATTCAAGTTATAGTTAACATCACCACGGGGGCGAAGCTGCAGGTAAAAGCTAGTTTATTCTTTTTATATAGCGCATTAAATAGGGACGCTGCAAATGTAAATTCAATTTTAAAATATTCTTTATTCAAATAGACTTTTACAAGCACTTTTGACACGAATGATCACGTCACTACCACCGGTTTCAGCAGTTGCTCTTTTAAATTACAAAAATATATATATAATTATATTATGATAAATAATTTATAATATAATTTCATTGTAATTTTAAATAAACAACTTAGCAACTTCAACTTTTAAATAAATTTTATATTTTCGAAGTTAGAGAGAGGACAGATTTGCATAATTCGACACCGCAAGCTGTACCTGTTTAATTTAGTGTTGGCTTATTCGTGAATGCACTTTAGCTACTTAAGCTGTTATGCTCCAAATATGTGAGGAATAGTTTTCATTATGCAGATATAAGCAAAGTTATTAAGCGTGGCATATATATATATATTAATCTACCGTTCTGAGCCCACTAATAGTGCAAAATATATTACGATAAAGTTTTACTTCTCAAATTTTTGATTAATTTTAAATTGGCAAACGGAGTGTAGGGCGCCCTCCAGCTCGATGGACTAACGACTTAGAAAAGGTTGCCAGCTCTGACTGGATGCGGAAGGCCGATGACCGGGATCTCTGACGCAAGGCAAGGCAATCACTTTTAATTTTCCACCGTAATCCGAGATATTGTCTATTGTCTACCAGAATTTATATCTCAAATTTGCATAATATTAGGTAAATCACAAGTTTGCAAAATTTTTGAAACTAATGCATTAATAAACTGTTTATAATATTAAATATATTCACAAACAATGCTACGTTTAATTTCATAATGAATCGTAACTTGCTTTAGAACAGGGAGATTAACACCAGCCACCAGCAGTGGCAAAGTGAATCGAAATTCAGATATGAACCGCATTGGCGCATTTGTAAGTGTGAATATTAATTTCAACTAGTTTCCAAGATTGAATGCAAAAGCTAAAATTTAACTTAAAACTTCGAAATTACTTTGTCTTTGTAAACTTCTTAAGAAATAATAATTTTGTTTTTTTTTAATGATCATAACATTGTGGAAATTAACCATTTCTGGATATTCTTTTGCTTACAATTTTTCTATTAAAAAAGGTATATTTTCATTATTTTGTGCTTGTATGTAGTAATTTTTCATACTGTATACTATATGTAAATCAAATTAAAGCGATTCTCACATTTCGTGAAAAAAATACAAATAAACGATGCCTTGGATACGGTAATGTATTTTTGATTGCAGTCAAAATTTTCTACACTGTGTATTCAGAAGCGCTTCGCAGGTTGAGTGAAAATTGAATTGTGAATTTTCCCGATTTAGAACAAAGCGCATGAAATAGTCATACATCATTGCGCACCTGTCTTGCCTTCCGCAATCACTTTGAATACAAAGTGCCTGCAAAATTCGAGTAAATTTATAACGTTCTCGTTCTTACGCACCATTTTTGTTATAAAGAAAAGATATGTTTTTATTTCATTAAAAAGTTATTATGATAAAGAATGGCTCTAATATACACTGACGGTCTTGGATTCGATTCCGAATTGAAACCAAAACTAAAGTAAAAAAGGTTCAAATGGTATATTTTATTATTTTATAGTAAAGAAAATAAAAAAAAAAAAACAATAAACGAAAGTATTATACTTAAATCATTATTATCATACGCTTTATTGCGGCTTGTAACTATTAATCATTCTTCTTCTTTTGTGTGCTTCTTCAATCCTGAAGGTCGGCCGCTAGCTTCCTTAGCTTTTGTCTGTCCAATGCTAGGCGAAATAGTTGTTCCACGGATTTGATACCGGTCCATTCCATGATGTTACACAACCACGACTTTTTTCTTCGTCCAGCGTGCCTTTTTCCGTCCACTTTACCCATCATTATTATCTGCAAATACTGTATTTGTCATGCCTGTCAATTAATCATTACACATAATTATTAAATAAATTAATAATTTAATATAATTATAATTAAATACTTATTAAATATTTAAGATTTCTGGAGTCGGTGTCAGCGAAAGCAAACATAAGCTTAATAGATAATTACTAAATAGATCGAAAAAAAAATATAAAGTAAAACGGCTTTTAATTTTTTATCTATTATTTATATTATCGTCATCGATCTATTCTCAAACAAACGAGTTTTGATATCTCGAAAAAGTATAAAAGTGTAAATATATAGCATCGTTTGTTCAAGTAATATTAAATAATTTAATTTTCTGTTTTAAAAGATTTGTTTTATATAAATATATAGCTCTTAAAACAGACAATCAAATTCTTTAACATAACTTGAACAAACCTAAATATGTACATATTTATTTATATATATTTATAAACAATTTCCAAAACATTTATATAGGTGGCCCTCTGAAACATTATCTACCATACAAAACTTAAATCAAAATCCGTGCATAATTTGTATATTAATTGCGTAATAAAAAACATACAATCGAATCGAGAACCTCGTTTTTTTTGAAGCCAGTTAAATACTTTTAATTCCCTCTTCTTGTTGAATATTTTGTTTTCATCACGAGATCTCTCGGTCCACTCTCTATAATCCGGGAGATTCAAGAATAAATAAAGGAATTTAATTTTTCTTTTCCCTTGCTTTTGATATTCATTTAAAAATTAATAAATTTATACGTATATTTATTACCACTATAAATTATTGTACGTGTATTTTTTTTGAATACCAGCTATTTACACTCTAGGCTATTATTATAATATAATTGGTATTTCAGAACAGAACCTTAAAATTGAAATGAAGACTAAATTTTAAGTAATATAACTTAAGTACAATATTACAAATATAACAAATGAAATCCCATCAGTGTTCGACTTACAAACTCGACCCTCATCTATTTGACATTGTGCACGACGTGGCTATGAGAGGCCTACAAGCCTGGCATTGTAATATATACAATTTAAGTCCTTATATCATATATAAATAAAACACACATTACTATGTTAACCTAATACACACTTACCAACTTATCCAGGGTAAATGTTTCGAGTAGTTTGTTTCGCTTGTAAGAGTAGGGAATCTAAATAGAGTGCAGTCGAAAGTCAACCCTATAAGTTTGGAGAGTTTGTGTCTAAAACAGATGTATTAAAGTTCATTGAAAGTGCTGATTAACTTATAATATATGATAATTGTTATTATACACTTAAAATTATTTTCATTTTACGCGCGTCTATTGTCAAAACGCGATATTGATTTCCATAATTCGACGCACCATGTCTTTCAAATTGAGCGTAAAGTGGTATACTTGGTTCCCTCTGCCTAGCCACGCCCTACACCCATATTACGTTAGGTTATTGGAACATACGCCAATATGAACTTAAATTAAGTAAAAACACATTAAATTATGCTCTTTATACATAAGATAAAAAAATTTCAACGTGAAATTTTGAAGTTACAAACTAATTTAAAAAAGCACATATTTTTTATGAAAAGGCATTTCCAGTGCCGTAATGACCAATTACGACTTTGGTAGTTTTACAACGTGTTCGACAGATAATTGCTGAGACAATTATTTTTAATTGCTGTTGTAATATGTTGAGAATTTGGCTGTAAATTACTCAGTGAGCTTTTAAAGTAAAAGGTAACAAATATATTAGAGCTGAAAGCTTTGTTGTGAAGTACGCCAAAATATTACTAAACGAAACTTAATTAAATAAAAAAATTAAAAAAAAAAATTTCAGATATATGTATATTTTGAAATTATGTAAAGAAGTTTCTGTATATATCAAAGCAAATATTTAATTGATGGATACGTTGAGCTAAAGTGAAAATGTTCACTAAGTAGTGTAGTTAAGGGGAATCACGTTATTCATATGCACGATATGAAAGCAGTCAGAATTTGGAAATAATATAATGAACTTTTTTGTTGTATGTTAAATTATTGTTATCATTTAATAAATTGTGTTAATAAATTACAGGAGAGGAATAACGATAAATTTCTGTTTCTTTTAAACAACTGTTAATTTTTTTACATATTATATAGAAAAAAACTACATTGTCTTCATGTGCGCTTTAGTCAATATTAATATCAAATATTCGATAAGAATTAAGGTGAAGTCAGTAAAAATGGCCCAGAGACAATAACTAATATTATTATAGTTATGTTACAATAAAGGTCACTCGTCTTTCGTCGTCGAGGTGACATGCAAATATTATCTTTTTTAATTATTTAAATTCAAAAAAAAACATTTGTTTCAAAGTTATAGTCTTTGTAATAAAATGAAAATCGTCGCCAAGTTATAAATGAAGTCACACTTATAAATTACAAAAACATAGTACATTGTTTGTAGTTGTTACACCTACTGAAGAATTATTGAATCGATCTTAGATTTTTTTTTAAAAAACCTACTTTTTTACATTTATTTTATTTATTTATCTTACTACATTTACATATATGTGATAATTTATTAATAAAATATATTGTATTTTTTCCCTTTGTATAATAGAAATCATCAAAAATGCGTCCAAAAAATAAAAATACATTTTTATCTTCTTATTAATTTTAGGCTGACATTTGGAAATTTATGCGAATGAAACCGCGCATTGCCGCTAGTTAACATATGTTTAATATGAATTTACTTATTATAGTAAAGTTGGAGAGTGTCTGGCTCTCATCTATGAGTTTGATTAACTCTTAAAGTGCGTTAGTGTATATATTTCATTTTATTTTGCCGTTCTAGAGTTTTATATCTTATATATGTTTTATCTTGTCAATAGCAACAATATAAAGTTGGTCTTTCTATCATAATCCATTTACGATAGTATTTATAGACTTAGATTTTGAAACTGGTATATGGCATCATATTATAAATATATAACCATTATTATTCGACGTAATCCAAATGTAACATTATAATTTAGTTAAAATTTAATGTATACTCTTTATATAGGACTAGGATAACTCACAGCTACGATTGACTACGCACGTGCTACCAATTATACACTTGAAATACGTGTCACTGACCATAGGGGCTACTTAGTTTCAATCACGTTTATTGTTAAATAAATTTAAAAAATTTAAATATATAAAATTATAAATTATTATTAAATTATAAATACTTATGAAGTATGAAGCATGTAAATCTGTTTATACTCAAGTGTGACGGGCCACAGTATCCTTAGAAACATGCATTTGTTTATAAAATTTGTATGAAAAGTTATAAAGGCATACTATGCATAATATATTGTTATTAAAACCGTAATAGGTAAATATATTATAAGCCACACACGAATAGTTTATAAACTTTCACCTGACATTATCTAACGTAAGAAAAGTTTCCTACATCGCGGCGAATGAACCAAGTTGTTTTAAACTCTGAATGCGAAATGTGCTGCTGCAGTTGCTTTAGTTATACCGCGGTAGTAGTGTCTGTAATTTTGCGGGCTTCGTGCTATTATCAGATGACTATTTCTTTAGAAAGTAAAATTGTCATTATTTTTATATTAATTTAAAAATGTAGAAAAAATATTTTTTAAGAATCTTGTATTAATATATTATATAAACTCCATGTACACAATGAGTGAATATAGATATAAATATATATATAATATATATATAATAATATATATATTATATATATTATATATATATATATATATATATATATATATAATATATATATATATATATATATATATATATATATATATATATAATATAATATATATATATATATATATATATATATATATATATATATATATATATATACTTGTTACTGGCTTGTAATATAATATCGAATCTATTAATTTCTAAATTACTTAGTATTTGAAATGAATATATTCAAAGCTCTTTGAAGATAGCTTTTGATGTAATTGATTTAGCGTTTCTAACTTAGTTTGACGGCGAAAATGTTTATTGATATAAATGTGTAACTTATTTAGAATTCTAATAATATATGTTACTAATTTTTACTTACAACGTTGCCCATTTGTGAATTGAAAGTAAATAAAATTTGCGAATGCCACAAATTTTATGATAATTACACTCTTTAAGTGGACAGAGAAAAGTCATATGATATAGCCTATATAGATATCTCCTTCCTATATTGATAAAAAGACTATCTAACGAAAACATATTTTTAATTAAATTACTAAAAATAAAAACTTTTCAGTTTTATCAACTTAGTATAAATATAACTCTAAATTCACTAATTCTTATGGTATACAATATATGCACAACATTTTCGTAGTAATGGAATTGTCTACATTTTCACTGAATTGTAGATACGAGGAGATCCTAATTTATTTTTCACTTTACCAGGGACTGCGTGTTGAGCAGTCCAGTCTAATGTTCTTTCGTCTAAGTAAACTACTTCGACTTCACGTTGTATACCCGCATATAGAAGGGAAGGTAGGGAATCGGATAGAAAAATACTCTGGTCTCCACTTTCAGCCTAATAAATGGAGAAATTACGTGTTGAGTCACATAACTTAACACCGCGCTTTGTTATCTTACTAGAGTGGAACAATGAAAATAATAAATATTTCTTGAGAGTGCATCGAACCCACTGTCGTCGCGTTGACGATCAGTTGCTGTGCTATGTATAGTTATTAATAAATAGTAAAATAACACTTTTAATTTTAAATTGACAATTGAATATAAATAAGTAAATAGCAACCGCCATTTATTTTAAGTATTTTATTAAAAATCTTCTCGCTTTAGCTTTGTTTTGATAGAACAATACACTATCCTTACGGTTGCAGGACGCTTAAATATTTAAAGAGACAGTCGGTATTTGTCTTGAATAACCGCAAAGAAAGCGAGCCGGCACTTTAAAGTGTATGTAATTTGCCAACTTTGAATTTTTCTTGTGTAAATATTTTAAATTTAGTGAGATAAAACTGCAGGTAAAACAAGTAACCTAGTGTTTATTTAAATCTATGAAGCAATTTGAATAACATACGTGTATACTTATATACCTATTAAATAACTTAAATGTGTAATTTAGTGATGGCATCGTGGCGCAGTTCTACAGCGTCTGACGTGTGTTACATCCCTACTCGATTGATTTCGTTTTTTTTTTCTTTTTTTTCGATTGATTTGTCTCGTGGGATTGAATTTTATTTTATTTTAAAAGTTTTAATATTGTTGAGATCCACCACTTAAGACAGAAATGGAAAATGTAATAACATGAAGCGTAAAGTCTTAATTTAATGTATGTGATTTTTGCTAAAACTTGTAAAAAATTTAAAAAAGTCAATCTATGAATAATTATTGTACATATATATTAGAATAGAGTATAAACCAATAACTATATTTTCTGAGAATCTGGTGCTTATCCACAAAAGGATTTAATCAGGATTAAGATAACTTAATCTGTATATCTAATATTTCAAATGATTACGTAAATGAAAGAGCGGCTACCAACTAAATATGCATAAAATAATAAAAATTCACAGATGCATGCAATTAACGCATTACAATACAATTTTTTAATATTAATAGAAGGCAAAAGAACGATCAGTTGGGCCACCTGATGTATGACACCCTCCACCACCATGACATCTACAGGTTGTAGACGTCATGATCCTGATGCCGAACTTGATATTGGAGAAGATATATTGATATTTCGGTACACACGACCCTTGAAAACCATATTAAATTGCACAGGGAAAACTTCTGGGGGTAGATTATGCCACAACTCCATGTACGCGGCAAAAAAGAAAGTTAAGTTTTGAAAGTTTTATACAACTTTAAAGTCAAACTTTTAATTTATAAAAAGATTGTCATAAAAGGATCGTATTGTTCGAATTTCAAGGATTAGACTATTATTTTCTACAACTAAAAACCTTTAATATTTTGATTATACAATTCTATACTAATGTTGTTGACTATAATAATATTAATAGCCTCTTTTAACCTTCATCACACGCGATACTCTGAGCTCAATATGAAAGTAAATATTTACGTAGACTGCATCTAATTCTTACTATGTTTGATATAAGGATGAAAATTGAACGAAATTGTAACTTATAGCACCGTAGGAGCTCGATTACTATATGAAAATGGAGGCGGAAAATGTGAATTTTCACATATTTCCTTTTAATGAAACTACACACGCAACTGTTTACTGTTGATTGGTATTCTACAAGTAATATGTGGGTGGGTTTTCTAACATATATTTTATATGTTTAATATTCTTATAGAGTAATTAGTTCTTTTTCATGGTTTATTTAATGGCTTACAAATGAAATTTAAAAATATTATGTGTCATGGATCCTTCAAAAAGATTGAATTATTACTAATAACCTGAATCTATCTCTAATTAATAATCTATCTAATATGTTTCAGATTCTATTGAAATTTCATATACAATTTATAACGAACCTGAGCCCGCGCCTTCGATGGCAAATAATGTTTTTTAAAGAATTCATTTTTAAATCTTATACTATATTATCTTATCATTACTTTAAAATGTGAAGTGAAATATGGATATATATATATATATATATATATATATATATATATATATATATATATATATATATATATATGGATATATATGTTATGAATTATCAAAATGATGCATTTAAACTACATACGAGCAGTGGCACAGCGTTCGTCTATAAACACGAAGACTGGGTTCAATTCCCGCTCGAGAAGTTGAATTATTTGCGTTTATTGCCTTTGAGTTTTCAAAAAATTGAGTTCCCCACTCAACATAAATTAGACGGATGGTAGGGAACTCCGCTAAAAAATAAGTCCGTAAAAACAAAATATATAAAAAATACATACACAATTTTATAAGATATTCCTCTTTATAATATTAGTATAGGGAAATAACTAACAACTCACTCAGCTGGTCAAACTTCACAAAATTTACGATACTTGCCTTGAATGTTTTATTGCAGGAATCACAGGGTTAATTTTCGTAGTGAGACAACTTTACTTAAGAGAAAGCCCCATAAAAGATCTTCTTCCAGCTTGATTAGTTTAGTTATTTGTTGATCTATTCTTAGATGGTCGTCTAATAGTAACGTTAGGTTAGATTGTTTCTTTATTTTGCGCATATAAATAATGCTATTTTGGGAGATTTTAATATGAAAATATACAGTATTATGTTTTATATACAGTATTATATACATATGCACATTTATAAAATATATATATATATAGATATATATATATATATATATATATATATATATATATATATATATATATATATGTATATATATATATATATATATATATATATATATATATATATATATATATATATATATATATATATATATATATATATATATATATATCACTTTGTATGAACTTCACACCTTATATGAAGAAGTGGGCTATATAAAACTAGCCAACAATTCAATTGGAATATACGTACCTTTTTATTAGATCTTGTCTCTTTTTTTTTAGAAAGAGAATGAGTAATAAAAGAATGGTAAAAAATATATATGAACCAACAGTCAGTGATAAGTGAGACGGGATAGACTTCAGTGTTGAAGATACTTGAGGAAAGTCACGTCAAAAGCACAAAGACCTCCCGGATAACATGGATAATTAGGTACGAATATGTTAGGTATATCCGTAGCGCTTGGCACTTCGTTTTCTCTGGCTATCCCACTTAGGATAAAGCGTGGAGCTATGTATGTACATTTTAAGCCCGTCTACCCGTGACCATGGACTACTGCAAAGTGTTCAATACGCTGGGTCTCTAAAAAATGTCAAATCCAATATATGCGGTTATCTATTTCAATTGTATCATTTAAAATTAAAGATACATCTGAAAATAACAGGTATAATTATGAAGTCGCTTTTGATTTCTTTTTTTTAAAAAGAGCTTTCGTTATCATATAATCTTTAACACACAAAATAATATCCAAAATTAATATTTTTAAGAATAATAATAGAAAAAACATTAAAGCACATACCAACGACATATTATATAAGAATCGCACACTTAGAAATCTACAGAATATTATAAGTAATAAAATAGTTAATATTGTTCAAAACGTTAATTACTTCTCGCCTGTCTATTTCGAGCGTGACATGGCCTAGTCAGAGTACTAAAAAATTAAAACGTAAAGGTTACTGGAGTGAATAAAATACATCAGTGAGTGCGCTTGGCCTACTTCTTAATATAAAGACCGTCTAGACAAGCGAACTGTATGATGTAGGAGATTTTGCTATAGTATTTTTGGATGGGTTTCTTATTTTAAAAGTTATTTGTTACTTATTTGGTAATATATATATATATATATATATATATATATATATATATATATATATATATATATATATATATATATATATATATATTATATATTTACACAGTGTCTGAACAAGAACTTCTCTATGCCTACTATGTTATATGCGGAATAATCAATTAAGCTTTAACAAAAACATGTTACGATGCCTTACTGGTGATATGAGAAAAAATATACTATATAATAAAATTTCTGTAAAAAATGTATCGATGCGTAATTAATCTTATATTTTATATTTTGCTTACAGGAAATTCTGATAATTTTACAACAAAATAATTTTATTTTATAAATATTTTTATTTATTTGTTTGTTGTTAATTATTTTATTTCTTAATTAAGAAATAATATTTTAGTTTAATTTTTTTTTATGTTTTAATATTGTTTATTACATGAACATGTGTGAAACATTATGTACAAATAAGGAATAGCATTATTAATAGCACAGCATTGGTATTCAAATAATTGATTTGCATTTACATACAAAACGTTATACCCACAATAATTCTGGCCGGCGGCATTTATTAGCTATCCAATGGCCCGTGAAAATCGCATTTCGAAACTATTATAGTGCTGTTTTATTTTACGAAGGTATTTATAATTTAATGAGAACTGTATTCCCTTTTTCTATGTTTTTTTTTATTAACAAACGAACAATGTCTGTTTTTATTTTGTTTTTTTTTAGACTAATACATACATATTTAAAACATTTTTTTATTATTTTTTTTTCAGGTTTTATATTATGTATTGGGGTAGGCATAGTGAGTCAAGTGTCAATATATTTTGTTCCCCTTTCTGCGTCCAGATAATATTGGATTTTATTTGTGGAATCTTTGCCAAATTTTATCTAGGCACCTCTTCTTCTTCTTCTTGGCATTAGTCCAGGCTTTTGCCAGGGTCTGCCTTCCGACTAAGCCTACTCCACTTTGCACGGTTTTTAACATCCTCAGTGGACAATCTATTGGCTCTCATGTCTTGTGTCACGACATCCAGCCATCGCTTCCTTGGGCGTCCCGGTGGTCTAACTCCAGCCATTTGGCCCAGACAGCGTTTATACGGGCATGGATGTCGTGGTCGATGCCTCCAAACTCATGTATAACGGCTCCAAGGTACCTGAACTTCTCCGACTTAACGGCTGGCTCAGGCCCGATATGGATGGTGCTCGAGTCCGGGTTCCCGCAAGCCATGTACTCGGTTTGAGACCACCGTTCTCAAGCGCACCCTTCCAGGCGTTCACTTTACGCTCCAGCATCAGTCGGTTCTCGTCGATGAGTACTATGTCATCGGCATACATCATCAGCCACGGAGGCTGGCATTGGATGTGAGCCGAGACAGTATCCAGCACTACATTGAATAAGAACGGACTAAGAACTGAGCCCTGGTGAATCTCGACTGTAATCGGGAGGGCTTGGTGTCGCCCACAGCGGTCCTAACCACTGAAGCGGAATCGTTGTACATATCTCTGATAACCTCAATATAGGCTTCAGGGATCCCCTTTGATCGCAATGCCCACCAGATACACTGACGTGGCACACAGTCAAAGGCCTTCTGCAGGTCCAAAAAGGCCACATGCAGAGCTCTCCTTTTTTCTCTGTAAGCCTCCATCAAAGTTCTGAGGGCAAAAATGGCGTCCATAGTGCCTGATCCTGGTTGAAGCCCATACTGAGACTCAGAGACAGTACATTCTTGGCGGAGCCTGAGGCCGATCATGCGCTCGAAGAGCTTCATGGTGTGGCTCATAATCTTAATGCCCCTATAACTACCGCAATCTTGAACACAGCCCCTTCCTTTGTAAACAGGGATAATAAAGCTCTGCCGCCACTGATGTGGCATGTTTCCAGTATTCAAGATACGGTTAAACAGGTCAGTAAGTATAAGCACACCAAGAGAGCCCAACGATTTGCACGCCTCGATTGGAATGTCGTCAGGTCCTACCGCTTTTCGGTTCTTCATGCGTCGAAGACAATTACGAGTTTCGTCACGGGTTATTGGAGCAACAAGTCCGAGGTTAGGAGATAATTCATGAAGGAGACTACAAGACTGCTGAGTGTTCAGCAGCTCCTTAAAGTAGCTTCTCCATCTCTCCTTCACAGAGGCATGACTACAAAGCAACGTGCCCCGAGAATCTCTGACGCAAAGACATTTTGTAATATCCTGCGTCGCTTTATCTCGAGCACGAGCCAGTTTGTATATGAGCTTCTGCCCCTCCACAGTTTCAAGTTTATCGTACAATGGCGACAAACTTTCTCTGCGGGCTCTGGCTACAGCTCTTTTACTGGCCCGGTTCGCTGCAATGTACTCCAGTCTGTCTTCAGGAGAGTTGGAATGCTGCCACTCTTTAAACGCAGCCTTCTTTTCCTGAATCACCCCCTGCACCTGGTCATTCCACCACCATGTCTCCCTGTCGATGACACGCCCACCCTTAGTAACACCAAGAACTCGCTTGCTCGCTGCAATGATTACTGAATGAGCTCGATCCCATGCAGTCTGAGCTGTCTCGGTGTTAGTCAGTAGATTTTGACTCTCCACCTCCGCCAGGAAGTCGGTTTGCATCGGTCCATTTAACAAATACCACTTGATCTTAGGCTTGCGTTTCTCAGCTAATTTCTTTTTTGGAGTAACATTATAGTCCATGACAAGGAGACGATGTTGGGCCGTCAGGCTTTCGCCGGGAATCATCTTACGACTAGCTGTACCCTGTACCCTGCCTATGTGATACCGTCTAGTCAGCAAATAATCGATTTGAGCTAAGTCAGACCCGCTCTTATACCTTATAAGGTGCTGAGGTTTCTTCTGGAAGAAAGTGTTCACAATGACCAGATCAGACGCAATGCAGGATCTTAGAATATTTTATCCTCCTGCATTGCGAAGACCATATCCAAAACACCCGTGAACACGTTCATACACCTCAGCGACTCTACGTCCAGGCCCTCCCCAACTAAGACTACTTCGGTAGATGATATAGCGAGTAGGACCTCTTCATACTGCTCCCAGAATATCTCCTTTTCAGCTGCGCTACAACCCGCCTGGAGAGCATAGACGGTGATTAAGTTTGTGGTAACGCCCTCGGTCTGCATAGGCCCATTCAACAACCACCACCAGGTACCTAGGTACCTAGTAATACAAAACCAATGGAAATACATTCACAAATCAGGCTAACAGCTATACGATGTCATATTGCACCTTAATGAAATTATAGTTTAAAATAATAATTTTATTAAGAGAGCATTGCACTTAGTCTTAATACGCTTTATTGTACACCGCATAACATAAATAACAGAACAAATCAATACAAATGGAGAGCTAAAATGTACATCAGGCGGCCTTATCGCTATGAGCGATATCTTCCAGGCAACCTAAGAGTGTAGGATTAATTAAATGGGTGGGTACTTGCTTTATATACCAATATACTCGTATATATAAATATATACCTAAATACATACACATTTACATATATACACACATACAATCATATAAATAGAAACATATATATAAATATTTGCAATTATAAATTTCTCCAATTAAATAATTGCTTGCCCCAAGCGGAGATTGAGTTCAAAATCATCGCGGCTACAGCTACTGTCCAATTACAGTACAATTGCCTCAATAATACAATATTAACAATATACAGCATTTTCCATGAATTTTATCACAAGGAAATTTAAGAATATTACAAAGCGCAATAACATCTATTTTTATCGGTATGACTATTTTGTACCTGCAAAGAGAATATTTCCAACGCTTTAGATAGTGCTCACTTCACCTCAGGGATTGATTAAGGGGCGCTTTGACTTCAATGGTTCATTTATTTCCTGTATTGATGATAAATTCGCTTTGAAGCTCAATTCAAATACATTGGCTGTATAAGTAGGTTCGCAATGTAGTTGAGATTTATGAGGAATTATTGGTATGGTTGTTTTTTTAAAAAAACATGAGAGTATTAAAGCTCGCCTTGTAAATTGTATTATTTTACCATTTTTTTCATGAGAGAGTGAGGACATGAGAATGAAAAAAGGTTTCATGTTAACGAAACAGCATTAGTATTACTTTAAGTTAAGTATGAGCACATCTATAAATTAATCTTATTCATAAATGAACTTATTAAATATAAAAAGTATTTTATATTATTACTACACATATTAAAATAGGACTGTCGTGGCACAGTGGCATAGCCTCTCCCTGTAAACGCGACGGATTCCCACTCGGGGAGAATAAATCATTTTAATTTTCTTTGCTCTGATAACAAGGCAAAGCGCGGCGTTGAGTTCCGCTACTCAAGACACAATGCCTCAAAAGGCGGAAATCGGGGAATGGAGTGTCTTAACACTAGGCTCCTACGGTGCCATCTGCCATGTGCGGGATACAGCGTGAAGCTATTTATTTATTTTATTTAACAATACTTAAATTTTTGATAAATATCAAAAGTATACATATATAATATTATTACATAGAATTTATATATGTTTTATTAAGTGTATTCGTATGTACTGTATTAATAAATGAAATCCGACCGAGCCATGACGGTGTTGTCGCGTCTCTTCAACCCCCTGGTAGATGACAAAATTATACTGACTTTTAATATTTATTATATTGTATTTAATAATTTATATTATGTGTACTTTTAAAGTGGTCTTGATACTCGGTGCTAGCCGTGAGTAGACTTTTTGTTTTTGTCCATCAACATTACAGTTGGGTACACAAATCGATGGACGCGTTCTGTCTCACCAGATAGACTTGTAATTAATTATGTTTATAATTGAACAGCATCTCCTATGAGAATTCTGTAAATGTCACGTTAATTAATATTAATGAATATTATGTATCTGGCTCGATGGTATTATAAATGTCTCTACATGGTATTTATAATGTGTTTTTTCTTCTATATAAAAAAAATTAAATACTCAATTAAAAAGTGTTTAAATAATTTAACGAACATATTGTAAATATTGTAATAGTAACGTGATTCACACCTAGTTGCCAACATTTTTATTTTTCTTTTAAAGATTTTAAAACCATTATACTTACTGTGCCCAAAGCTCTCAATGCTAAAGCAATAGCGGAGGCTTTGAAACAAATCGGCTTAGCTTTTCAGTTCAAGTTTAGATTTAAAAGTTTTGTTGCGCGTCTTCGGAGACTTCAATATTTCTACTTTGCTTTGCAGCTTAAAAACCCATTAAGAGTTATTAATGGTTTATAGGGGTGTATAAAAAACGTCTTTTTTATTTTTTTTATGAATACGTAAATCATATATATATTACTAAAACATTTTTCTTTCATCAATGAGATTACTTAGTTTCGTTTAATTTGTCGTAAGCATGCAATCCTATAATCTAAATAGCAGCTTACAAATATTGTAACAATATCGAAATACATCCACATACTACAGATAATCCGCAAGGTATACAATATCAAGATTGTAGACCCAAGCAATTGAATTCCAGCAGCCCGATGTGGAATGACACGTGCGATAGGACTCCGCCCTTACGTAGTTGACATGCCACCTATCCACTAGCTCGGACTGCTTCAAATATTTGAGTTGAAATTTCAAAGGTAAGTTTCAAGTAACATTATTAAATGTAATAAATTCCAATTTCATCATGGAGAATGTACCTACGTAATTAATATTTCAAGTCGTTGTTGTAAAGCAATCGGCATATAACTAATTTCAATTTACAAAACATCAGGTCATTTCAATATTATTGCCGTCGTGGCGGAGTGACACAGACTGTAAACACGCTGTGGGTTCGATTCCAACTCCGGGAGAATGGATTATTTTCATTTACCACGCTCTTGTAACTACATAAGGAGCGTGGCATAGAGTCCCCTCATTGTACACATAATATCTCGAAAGATAGAATGCGGGGAACTGAGTGTCTTAACACTAGGTTCCCTGTCCTGCTTTATTATTATTATGTTTTTATCAGTTATATATCTCAGGTTACACCTGGTAGCTTAAATCTGCACTGGTATGTATCAAGTGCTGGTTCAGGTCTGGTTAATTTAGTTTGTAACTGCATCATTGTGTAAAAATTTTCTCACTGTTTTACATGTATTTAAAATAGCTGCTCTTTTTTTAAGAAAACTTATTATTATAGGATTTATTTTATAAATTTCCAGGATTTCTATCAGCCAAGTAGAAGGAATACTATCAAAAGCGTTTTCGTAATCAATATATGACACAAAAAGGCTCTTTTGACTTTTCTGGACACATTTTAATACAGCAGAGTCTATAATTAATTGTTCTTTACAACCTCTATGAAATTTATGCACCCTTTTTGTTCTTCTATTATTATTTGCTTCTAAATGTCTATTGAGTCTATTTGTTAAACAGGAAGTTACAATATTGTAAAGTGTAGGTAGGTAAGTAATTGGTCTATATTAGGATGGGTCATTTGTTTTACTACTCTTTGGTAACATATATGTGAATCCTTCCAGTCAAGAAATTCTGAAGAATGCTATTGCTCCTGATAATATCTGTAATTTGTTCACTTTATTTATCATGCAGTATGTATAATATTTTAAACCAAATGAAAAGTTTATTTTTATTTTTCCTATTTTGTGCTTTTTTAACCTAAGGCAACCTATGATATTTCACTGCTAGTTTCTGTTTTAAAGTATCCCGATGCTCATTTAAGCGTTTATTATAATCCTCATACGAGCTATGTTTTTTTGGTAATTGTGAGAATTTTGTTGTAATTATTTTTAATAAATTATTACCTCTATTTTCGTTTTTATACTGTGTCAATCTCCCAATATTCCTACGTTATTTTTCTGTATCTGTTTTCAACTTTATTTGCCATGCAGGTTCATATTTATGGGTCTTACTATGAGCTGTATTTTTTGCTTCCAAATTTAAGTATGTTATAATAGTTATAGCTGTACAGTAAATAAGTGTATGTGTATCAAGTATGTTATTTAATGTGATTACTTTTTCTGGTAATGAAGAGTGATTAAAGATTTTTATACTATCTGTTAATATTGAACTGCTTTTTAGTTTTGGTAGACTTGGACCTAGTATAGGATCACCATTTCTCTATTTAGTTAAATTTTCTTCCAAAAGATTTTTAAGTTTTTCATTTCATTCATTCATTAAGTTAAATCAGTTTCAAGATTGGTAATTTTGAAGTAGTACGTATTATAAAATGTTAGTTTCTTTATCATACTTCATGTGTACACGTGGTTTTCCAGCTTTGGTAGTCTCAGGTCTCATTGCCGATGCTACCGTCAAAGCATCCAAAATTGGAAAAGTCGAAGACTCATGGATCGGCCTAGTGTTTAAAGTGTTACTAGACGTGACTCCTTTGGGTTTATTCCGGATCCGTTATTAAGGATCCGTGTGGCACCCAGCATCAGCTCCAAGTGCGCCCTGGCGCTCACCCTCGGACAGCGGCATTAAATGTTTAGCTCTACTTCGTAATTCCATTCTTGCAGATGGAACCGTTAGTTGGGAAGTTTAACCGAGGTATTAATGGTTCTCACAGAGTATTCAAAGACTTATAATTTTGTCCAGATGTTCAGAGTAGATAATAGCATCAATTCAATTAAGACCCCCCACCACGCCAAGGTGATCCCACCAGGGGACTGGGGGGTTATTAATATTGACGTTATAAAAACGGTCAAATATTGAAAATTACCACTATTATTTATCATAACGGTTAGTTTTTCTAAAATAATAAAAGTCAAAGTAAATAAAAAGATATATGGTTAATTTTTTTAACGTTAAATAATTTGCCAATTGTTCACTAAAACAAATACCTCGAACCTGAGAAGACCGGTGGTTATTTACAGAATTTACGTCCTATTTATGTCCTTTAAAATAGACTGAAGATTAAAATAATATTTCAAGTTTGTTTTGTCATTTACCTTTGTCATTTTTCTTAGTAGAAATCTATTTAAAAATATATTTACATAAAGTTCTCATTTTAAATAACTTAAATTGAAATTCTGCTCTGTGAAGCCATGAGAAGTCCCCTCTCAATAAGCTTAATAAAAGCTTTAGTGTACTAATTTGAAAATTCTACAACGACATACATATATTATTAAAGTGGAATTAAATTCCAGTTTCTGAAGCGATCGGATTCCGCCCTTACGTTGTTGACATGTCACCACTTTACGATATATCACTGCGTTGTCTTTCGTCTGGGATAAGTAATGGAAGTAAATAACAAACAACAGATTTATATTGGCAAAAAGAGTAATTGTACGATTTGTCGGTCGTGTGTAGAACGACGACGAATTTATGATCTTGGGCTTTTAGTATAATTAATATTTATATATATTTTGCACCTTAATGTACACTCTTTATACGCATATATTAATTTTAGCATTTCATCTGGTATGATTTAATAAATATAATATATATTTTTAGTTTAACGTTATAATTCTCTTGTAGTAAGGTTCTTACAAACATTATTTCACGAAAAAAAAATAATTAAAAAAATATACATTCATGTTTACATTTTATCACATTGATAATGATTTTCTATACGGTCACTATAACTTTTGTAGTTATAAGTTATATTATAGTTGTACAAGTTAAACTATATTGGCTTATAATAAGGCTCGGTTGCGTTGTCCAAGAGTCTCAATAATGTTGCGTATGTAGCGTGTTGGTGTTGCTTATTTACTGTAGGTTATTATATATATACACACACACACACACACACACACACACACACACATATATATATATATATATATATATATATATAAATATATATATATATATATATATATATATATATATATATATATATATATATATATATATATATATATATATATATATATATATATATATATATATATATATATATATATATATATATATATATATATATATATATATATATATATATATATATATATATATCGGAAATAAACATAACTATATTCGTCTACGTACAAAACTTGAGTTTTTGTTGCAACAAACCTTTGCTTCACTTTCTTGACATTACAATATTTTAATATTTAATGATTCTCTTGTGACTAAAAGTTTAACCTTTTGCTTAATTTAATATCTATAGGGACGTGTTTGAAGATACTCAGTCCAAAGCAAATTTTCATTAAACCTTGCCATCACAAGCACGTAGCTAATAAAATTCCGTCGTTTTCAGAACAAACGATTTTAGATACGTTGAGTGCAAAATGACTTTTGTTTCACATTATGCTCAGAATGGAAATCGTTACTTACTATAATCACATAAACTTTTTTGAGGACGAAAAAAACCTCAAACTGAGGGTGTCGTATTATTAACTACATCTAATGTAGGTCAACTGGAAGTGCAAGTTATGAAAGTTGACAAATTTGAATTTGCAGGTGTATTCACTAATTTAGTGCGAAATGAACTTCAAATATAAGTTTGTAATAACAGGCATAATTAATTGTAAGTTCTCACTTGACGAATTTTATGTGTCTAGGACAACTTTCTTTTCACAAGCTTACAAGCTTTCATTATGGGGCGAATTTCTTGCGGCAAAACCGAACTAAAATCGTATCTTTTAATTCCGTTGACATAGAATTTTGATTTGATTTTTTCTGTGCTTCAATGGTTCAATGGACTATAAAATTGGATATTTGAGTTCCACTTTGGTACCACAATCTTGAGAAAAATGAAATATTGTATTTATTGTGCCTGAAGCGCAATTGCCTATATCCATGCGCTCTTGGAAATGGCTTCCTTTTTTTTAATATACAAATAAAATAAAATATTATATTTATTGTAAAAATATATTTTTAAAAGAGGAACTGTTGGATTTCTAGCCAGCTGTTCAGCCAGTGTTTGTGGCCAAAAATAACATTTTGATCCGATTTTGATTTTGATATGACAAAATACTCTAGTGTATCATATTATGTCAACGTTTATTAATTGAAATTATTCAATATAGTCCTTGTAAACGTAATTTAGGCAATAATAAAACGATAAATAATTGAAAAAAATAATTATGCGAATAGCGTTTATGAAATTAGGCTATTTGTACACAATATATGATTATATTTTCATAATAAACAATACTGTTGGGAACATTGCTGCCAGGTGTAAATGTCGGATAACATACTACGAATTATCCCTTTGAAAGGTCATGAATAATATTGATTTACGTATTTTATTAACAATAATTTTCAATTTAAACTAGTTTACTAATATTCTTAAATCAAATTTATTATTAAATAATTTTAATAAATTTTATTAAAGAAGCTTTATAAGGTGAATAAAAATGAAATCGTTTAATTTAGTATGAGTTGTGATAAATTGGCTCTGTATCCCGTATATAGCTGGGTAGGCAAGTTCCACGCTTTCCGCTTTTCGGGACATTGTTTGTTAAGTGGCGGAGTTGAATGCTGCGCTATAACTTGATACCAAAGAACCCACAACAATCGCGTTTACACTCAGACTCTGTGCCACTACACCGCGACGGTTAAAAATTATCTTTCAACACGTTTTGGACGGAAACTGAACACAATATCCGGTGCAATAAGTGAGCGGCTGTTCTATTATGTACCAATAATATTTTTAATTATATATATGTAAGTGCAATAAAAAAAATGAGAGAATCGTCTGATTGTAACCTTACTCGAGGAAATGAGTTACTTTACCGTCTGCCAAGACATAGCGTGGTATTAAGTTCCGCTAGTCAATACGAAATTTTTTGTACTGAAACTAAAATAGAGGGTCTTGAAATTATCTCTTCCTTTCTGTCTATATGCATTATAATTAGTGAAAATTGTTTGAAAAATAATAAAAATACCTTCTATCAATTAAAAAATGAGCATAAAAGCGTAAATTACTAAGTTATTCTATTATACATAATATTGCACTAGACAATGCCTCAGCTAGACAAAAATAAATTCGGCCGGATTTGTCATAGAAAATTTATGATACTTACCTTGCGTTTTTATTGCTAATATAACTGAGTTACTTCTGTTTGTAAGATATATTGTGTTCAGAAAATTACTAATAAAACAAGGATAGCTTAACCGAATTATATCCTTATCTTCTTATACTTTTATAGCCAAAACAAGAGATGGATAGAAAAGACGGTAAATAATTTAGAATTTAATTAATTAGTCTTGGTGCAGATGTACTGCGCTTGGCTGTAAATGCGAGTTGTGGGTTCGATTCTATTGGAATGTATTATTTAATCTCTTTGGTAAGAAGACAAGCGCAGCGTTGAGTTCCACCACTCAACAAAAAATGTCATGAATATTGCGCAGAAAGCAGGGAACGTCGTGCTTGAACACTAGGTTGAAAGTTCCATCTGTCTACTTTGTTATAAGGGCTATTTATTCATTCATTTAAAGTAATTTATTTTAAAATACAAACCATTAAAATGTAACAAAAAAAATGCTTGAAAAAGGAACACAAGATACAATGTAGACAGGGGGGTAAGTAAATTGAATTAGAGTCACACTAATTGGGAGCTAACATAAATATTTGGAGAGAGAGCGTAAACGTAATCCAACATTAATTTTTAAGGAGCTACTGATGAGTACTAAGCAAAATTGCTCATATTGTGCAAGTATTTACGACTTATTCATATATTGTTAGTATTTATATTTTTTTGTTAATATCCTTATAAGGTGAGTCTTAAAGTTCCGAAATACATTTTTTTTGCACAAAATTATAAATAAGCCTGAAGTTTGAATAGAATGATGACATAAAAGATTGATATAAATAAAATGATATACCATATTTATGATTATAAATATAATTTAACGATTCGTTTTTTGAGCCTACCAACATAATAATTAAAATATGAATGAGTTACCAGCATTAAAAGTATTATATATACAAATATACAAATACCTAGAAGGTACTTATAAGTACTTTCTATGTGTTTGTATGTGTAATTAAGTAAGTAAACATATATTACAGTCTAATCAGTAATAATTAATAGTATTATAATAATAAATAAACTAAAAAAATATAGAAAGGGAGTCCTAAAAGAGGAAGGTTTTATAGCCCTCACAAACTTTGTGAAATTGTGAGCTACAACTCAAGACTGTTAAAGGATATAATATATTATGTATATTCAAGCTTAAATTCCAATGTAATATTTCTATAATAATTAATACTAAATACACTTATTAAAAGGGCAAATAATAGGGTAAATCAAGTATTTCATGTAGTTTAAAATGTAAATAGCATAAAATTAAATGATATTAGTAGAAAATAATTTGTTTCCTATTGTTGTAGAACAGTTGGTACGAATTCCCATTGAATGTCAAGGTTCAATTATCAAAAGCGCTGCAATCCATTTAGTCCATACTTTTGTCGTCCTTATTATTTTTATGTAATATACCTTTTATATTTATTCTAAGTACTAATGTCATTTCTATCATATACTTATATCTTATTTCTTATTATAAAACTAATATAATTTCTTGACAAGGCTCGGCTTCCACAAACTAAAGCTAACTAAAAGCTAACCAAGCGCCAAATATGCCATAAGCGCTTGCTGTAAGCTTCCTCTCCTTTATCTCTCTCCTTTTGGGTTACGGAACTCTAAAGATAATAAAATATATATTTTAATTGACATCATAATATTATAAAATAAATACACATACACATCATAATTTTAGTTATGAAATAATTTCTATATATTATATCATATAGCTTTCGTATTAACATGATACGACGAATATTTTAAAGTGGAGATTACATGGAGCTTAAAGTCTTAGTTCATCGGTTCGTAGCTTATAAAGTTATGCGTAAATCTCCATGAATTCAAGCAACATACTGCTCATAATCAAATGTTTGTTCTTGATCTATAGGCTAATATCAGAAACATTTTGTATTAGATGACGGGGACTTTTGATATTATATTTACTGTATTACACAAGATCTGTAACAAATTTCAACCGGCAGCTGTGCGGATTTTTGTTATTGAACTTCATAAGTACTTCTTCTCTTCTCTTTATATATGGCGTTTCGAGCGTGCTAGTGGAGCACAATTCACTTCGCCAATGTCACGTTGCGTGGAGAACACAGAAAGGAGAGTGTACGGTAAAAAGAGATAATATTACTCTATAGAAGAATGCATGTTTAAAAGAGATCCGGTTTTTAATTCTTCACCTATAGCAAAATTTACAGATACAATATATACAGGCGACATATAAGGTTAGTAATAAATAACTTCATAAGTAACTATTGTTTATGTGACGTACCAAGTTTTTTTCATTTGTCATTCATAATTCAACACGGTGTAAGAAGTGACTCGTGACACTAAGTTATCTCTACCTACCCCCTTAAGCGGAATACAGCGTGAGGCTGAAAAACAAAATATTTTCTCTACTTCCAATCATTACGGTTTCATGTTAAAAGCTATTTATGTATCCTTATATTGGCACGCGATCATAAATTATTATCTTTTGTGAGCTTTTCTAATATATTTTATATCGATCTGGTCATTAGAGGTAAGTTATAATTGCCATTACTTACAACGCTACTAAAATATGTATATATGTGAAATTACTTTTTAAGCAACTTTGTATTTATATAAACTTTTTCCTTACTAGTTGTGTTTTTCAGAAAATTGTCTATTTAATTCACCTTAAATTCGCATTTAAAAAAATTATAGCAGATATTGTTCGTCGTAAGTAACAAGTAATACAAGAAATATAATTTTACCCATTTGATAAATTCTTCACTGAATGTGCTAATAAGCGTAACTACTCGTACATACTTTTGTTTATTTTGAATATCAAATTTTAAGTCCGTCAGCGTAATTTGAGCTAATCTAGTTAAAAATTAATATATTTTTAGATGATGTGATGTAGTTAGTATATTTTATAATGATGACGTCACGGTGCGGCATGAAAGTAGAGATAAGAGTCACTAATTATAACATTATCATTACTTCCCTTGTATTAAGTTAGTGCCTATATATTAATAATATCGAACAAAATCTACTTAATATTCAACGTGACCTGGATTTGAACTCGGAGCAAGTGCCAATATCCAATTAAAGTCTATTATTATGAATATTTTACAATTATATTCTGTGAATCTGATATTGGGTGGATTTTCTGCTCTAATAACGAAGCTATTAATAATGTACAATACACTTCTGTTAATGTCGGTATGTCGATTAGGGTGCTACGTAATTGACTATTAAGCATCGGTAATTATCTTAAGTTTATCTAAATACTCTCATCAAGCATAAGCCATACTAGATATGCTTAAAGCATAATAAGTGAGCACCGTCGTGGCGCAGACGCACAGGCTGTACACGCGATGGTTTGTGGGTTCGATTCCCACTCGGGGAGAATGAAATATTTTCGCTCTGGCAACAAGGCAAAGCAAGACGTTGAGTTCCGCCATATATCTATTCCGTCTATACGCAATGCCTCGAAACACGGAAAGCGGGGAATGGAGTGTCTTACCACTAGGTTCCTTGAGCATATGTGCGGGATACGGCGTGAAGCTAAAAAAAATAAAGAAAATATTATAATTAAGACCATCGTGGCGTGGACAGCTTCTGTCTTTAACACGATATCCTCTCCGTATAATATATACTTTTAATTTCCCCGTTCTGTAGAAACAACGTGCGGCGTTGAGTTCCGCAATTCAAGACGCAGTGTCTAAAATTAAGACGGAAAGTGGAGAAGGAGGGTTATCACACTAGTCCCTTGTTCACACTTACCTTCTACTTATGTGTGTGATTTAGCGTGAGAATGAGAAAAGAGTTATAATAATAAATACTATTATTTTTAATATTGTTACTATATTCTAAAAACTAGCGACGCAGCTTCAGATTTTTGCTAACATCACATCAAATATCATTAATGTTCTCGGAATCACTCTAATATAGAATTCATATATAGTACATATAAACCTCCTTTAATGATTGAAAATAATATTTATATGTTATATTTTATATGGGCGGTAAGTACTCGCACTTGGTAATTGCGTTTTTTTCCGCGTTCAATACTAATCTGCGTAATTCTATCTTTCAATCTTATCAGTTCAAAAATCTATTCAGCTATTTCGGTGATTAGCCTTAGAAACATAGAAGAATATATTAAAATCGTTTTTGTTTTGTTTGCGAATCGTGTACATATGCACTGGAAAACAACAGTTATGTTGAAATCACTTACTTATAAGCACATAAAATCTATTCATATTTTGTATGAGAACATTTATTGATTAAGCTAAATTTACATAAAACCTCAGAAAGTATTAATTTTAACACTGTTGTTGTTGTTTGTAATTTTTAAATCATATTTAATTCAATTAACCTACATTTATTATAAAGATCTTAAGAGTATTGTAATTTTTTTATACGTGTTCTTTTTTTTAGTTCCGCAGTTGTTTTGTATATTAATTTAATATTACTAAAATTTCAAATTAATAAGAAACTTTGAACCTTACTTAATTTTCAGAAGTTAGCGACTTAACGCTGCGTTTTGTCTTACCAATATAGAGACACGTTAATCCCTTTGAATATAATTTCCCAAAAGAGATTCTAACAGGAAAAAAAAATTACAGATGGATAAACTTTATGGCTAAATTAATGCCTAAAATACTCCGATTTGAGTCCGGTCCTTTGAAATTTTTATACGTTTCTAAATACTTTTTATATAATAATTACCCCGAATCGGAATCAAATCCACAAGCGCCCTAAAACAAGCGTCGTATACATACTGTATCTGTCAATTTTATGCAAGTACATATATTTCATTAATTTATATAATATATATTATTGCGTTCTTTGGTAAAAAAAATTGTACAATATTCGGAAATATATTTTAAGCTACCCTGTCGTGACGCGTTTTATACGACGGTCAGTGTCCACTTTCAGGTTGAAATACACCGCTGCATGCTTGAGAACAATGCTAGTAAATTGCGTTGAAACTTTATTTTGTTTTGTAAATGTATGGGAAAAGTTACAAGGATAAATTTGTGGTAAATACACTTCAGTGGTAAAATATATGGAATCTGCTGTTTTTAAGATGCTAGATAAAATTAATAATGTATTCATTTTACATCAGACTAATTGTTATCTGAAGAATTATAAAAAACCGTAAAAGAACGATTTCCTACCTACCGGTATACCTACATATATGTACTAACTTAAACAAACACTAAAAACATAAAACTAGTATAGAATAAATAATGAACAAATAACAAAATTTCAATACTTAGATGAGTATTAATTATTTAAAATACCTTATTTTTGGAGTCGGGTAAGGGTTTTTAATAAAACTTCTTTTACTTTTATTCAGTATATTTATAGCGTGTATATACTAATAATGTTTTTGTCTTTCCCATCAAAATGAATTCGTAATTAGCGGAGTCATCGCAAAGCAAACATACTAAAAGCACACAGCCCATTTGATATATAAATTAAATAATTGCCAGTATGTTAGATATCAGAAACAACTTTAAATTAAGACTAAACTTATACTGTTCCAACATACGTTCAATCAGGCGATTCCTTTAAAAGATTTAATTCAAGACTGAAACTAAACCTGATTAAAAAGATTAAAAGTGTCACGACTACTGCCACTGTCTTTCCATTAATCCTTGGACTTATGCCGCGACAAAGTTAAATGGGGGATTTAAATGCGAAGGCTCTCTTTATTAAACTTCCTAGACCATTCTGGCTTTCGTTCTAATTATGGCGTACTTTTTGTTAATCTCGACGGCGTTACGTAGAATCTTATAAAATTAATAAGACTAGGCTGAAAATGCAATGCAAATGAATTAAATTTTTCACCATTTCATATTGCTTCGCTTCGTTTTTTGCTTCTGCTTCGTAATTTTTTTGTTGAAACTAATTTATATTTCTGTGGTTTATAAAGTTTTTCTATATATGAATATTTTTATACACAGTATATCTTTTGCTACGCTAGGATAGCGTCGGATCGCGATGGTGATGATTTTCCTGCTTTGACCAAAGCGGGGCATTGAGTTACACCACATTGTTTTTTTTTATATATATATATATATATATATATATATATATATATATATATATATATATATATATATATATATATATATATATATATATATATATATATATATATATATATATATATAATTGTGTTTTAATTTATACATACACTGAAATAAAACATAATTGAAAAAATACCTTGATAAATTTAAAAGCCGCTATATTTTTTCCTATAATACTACTACGTCTTTCAAGATTATTTACCATTTATGCTCTTTGTACCTACTACCTAGTCAACCTTCTAGTATTTTTACAAGTTCCTTTTAGAGCAAAGTTCTTTTGAAAGTTCAGTTCAGTTAAGTTATATAAAACTTTTTATTGAATTCCATTTCAAGTAAAATTGTAAGCTGGAGATATAAAACGTTTCTGTATTGAAGTACGTATCCTAGAGAAGAGTTATTCAAATTTTTTGTATTAAATTTTTATCGATAAAATAGTTAAAATTTGTCATAATATAAAAACTTTTTACAAAAGTTTAATTGTGTTTCAATTTGTAAATAGTCAAATGGAATACCTATATTTATATTAAAGATAGACGGTAGCAATATGCAAGGTTATAAGGGATAAAGTGTAGCGTTTTATTACATTCGATAACCGCGAGTTCGCTCGTTCGATATAGCCAATATACGCAGTTTAATATAGGTTTGACATATTAAAAATAAGGACATATATAATTTTTTGTTGTTTTAAAGCAAGTTGCAAATAAAATTAATATTACCATACAGATTTTCCTTTTTTTCTGTGATTACTATAGGTATGATTGTATAATTTCGCTGCTATGGTAAGAGAAGGTGCCTGTTTGAGTTCCGCCACATAATAAGCAATGTCTCGAATATATTAATATGCTTACATATATATTAACTTACAAAGTTATTTTCCGTATCTTATATCTTATTTAAGTTCGCCAGTTCGTCTTTAAAACGCTATTTAGCATTTATTTATTTTTTACTTGTAAGGAACTTACCTTTTATGAACTTTGCTGCTAACATTTTATTTACTTACTAGCGGACACCCGCAACTTCGTTGGCGTGAACTTTATGATCCTTGCCACCCTACGGACTGCTATTATTTTTCGTTGAGATTCATGAGATTGTTTCCACATGTTACATTTTTCATGACAACGGAAACTGCTAATGAGCAGTTTTCGTTCAGCTCGCTCAGTAATTATTAGTATTTATAGTTTTTCTTATTTTAGCTCATCTATTTTAGTTCTATATCAGGTGTTCCAGATACTTGATATTATGTGTGTACAAACAGACAAATAGACTGGCAAAAAATTTAAAAATCTTAAATATAAATTAATTGTTTTTATTGATTAACTGTTAGTGTACATCCTGCATAATTTGTTTTGTAAAAATATTGAATATACAGACACAATTTTTTCTCTGTTTTATTATAATAATACAGAGAAAAAATGGTGTCTGTATATTCAATATTTTTACATCATATTATAGTATGACGCGTGTTTTCACGCTGTATTCTGCATACAGTAGGGCAGGCAGAGAAAACTTAGTGTCAAGACACACCGTTTTCCTCTTTATACCAAAGATCGTGTTGTTGTTGTTGTCGTAAAGTCCATTGTTTGTTAAATAGCCGAATTTAACACCACATTTGTCATACCCAGTGTACGTCACAAAAGATATATAATAATAATAATAAATCATTTATTTAAACAAGTTTCTTACAATCCACTAGTGATTGGAGCCTCCTTTTAAGCACGATATTGCCTGTACCAGGAGACTCCGCTCTTCCATTACCATAAAAGAACAGAAACCTTAATCTTTTTTTTTTTTCTTTTTTTTTTACAATTTAATATACTATTTATTTATTCTAGTTTATTTTATTTACTGTTCTTAACAAAACAAAACAAATTATGTGTGTGTGTTATAGAGTGATTGTTAATATGTATAAATAAGGCTATTTAAAATGCTGAAAAAGCGCTTCAGTTTCCTCATAACCTAGTGGTGCCAGCCATTCTTTAACCTTTTTCTTACATTCATAATATAGCATGGGATATAAAGTTAGTATTGTATTTATTTTATTATACAAGAAATAAGACCGTGGAGTATGGAGTAAATTAGGTATATTATATTATATGTATGACCTTTTATATGTATTACAATATTTAACTCTTAAGTGATAGTAGTGACAGTTATTTTGAACAATGTAACATGATAAAATCGAGCGAATGAATCATTTCATTTTTTCGCTCTAGTAAGAAGAAGACAACCTGCGGTATTGAGTTCCGCCATTCTACACACAATGACTTGAAAATCGGTCTGAAAGTAGAAAACAGTGTCTTAACACTAGGTTCCTTCTGTCTACCCTGATATATAACTAAATAAGTAAAATATAAAGTTTAAGGTATATTTTTTTTTAACATGCTAATGAAAGCTTTGTTTGTTCAAACTTGAGTCTAATTGATCTCGTGTCTCTTGAGATTGACAAAAGTAGAAGATGGGATATAGAGGATAGGTTAAACATTGTTCAAACAGTAGTCATTGCTGCTTTACGTTCATTTTGATATAAAATTTTAATGTACCCATACATTTAGAAAAAAATACGTTTAGAATTTCGACAAATGTATTTTTTCAGTTGGATGCAATACAAACAATATAAAATTAAATTTACATATTTAAAATTTTAATATCGTAATAAATCCAATGCGTACTCTCGTTAACACAACACAGGATAGGGGCCTCGTTATCGCTTGTTCGACAAACTTCCTCATACCGTTTATAAGTTGTTCAGATATGAGTATGTTCCCCTTGGTACCCTTTAAGCAACATCTTACAGATACGAGTATACCATTAATTGATTGCGTAGATATGACAAGATTTCCAGTTCTAACTCAATATTTAAATAGAATATAATTTTTTTTTTAAATATTAATAAGGTAGTTAATATAGTATTTTATTATTTATATTTAAAATATATAACTTTAAAATTTAAATTAGTGAAATCATTAAAAATAATAACATGGTAGATTAAAAATACAACTTACTCAATCTACATTATATATTGCTAAGTATTATATAATAAAAGCAACTAGTACAAATTTTAATATATGACATATGCTACTTATTGATGACATCGCAGCAAGTTAGGTATCTTAATATCTATTAAAAAATCTCTAACCATAACCTTCTATACAAAACTTAACATAAAGTTGACCCATTACTCTATATAGTTGACAAATCATAATTCTTCATATAAAAATCAATAAACCCATTATCATTGAAGCGGAAAGTAGATTAATCATCGTTCGATACAGCAGCTATAACACGGATTCTACATAAAATATTCAGTACTATAGCGAGACTTATAATTTATTACGTTTTCTTTGATTAATGTTACAAGCTGGCATTGTACCGTGTTACTTGTGCTGTAACTACACAAAACCACGACGTTTAATCGATATGGTTGTGAAAAGTTTATTTGAAGGACAAATATATTATATAATACAAATTAATTTGTATAAGGGATTCTATATTCTCTGCTTTCCGTACGAATTTTATCCTAGAAATTAAAGAAAATACTTTTCTTATTATAGAGACTTTTTGAACATTTTGGTAAAAATTGTCCGATTTTTTTATCATTTGATAGTTTTGATTATTATCAGATTTTTTTCTATCGTTTTTCATGCTATTTTTTTTGTGAAGATCAATAAAAATAGTAATCCCTCGATACTGACATTAACGAAGAAGATTTTACTAACCAAAATCATAAAAAAAGTGACACTGAAGACGAGGAGGTTGCGGATTATATCGAAAATCCAAGCTCAGCGAATAGGCGAGAGAATTCCATAAGCTCAGTCTATCCCGAAATCTTGGTAGTTTTGTCGACTTAATATAAAATAATAACTCGGAATTTGTTCTCGTAAGGAGTTACAAAAGATTGAATATCGTAAATTTCATATTTAGCGTCATCGTTATTTTAAATATTTGACGAACACCCATTCACATTCGATACTTCACCTGATTTTCACATGTAATGTTTTAATCGTCATCCAATATGCTATGCGTTTCCTAATTGTCATCTACAACATGGCTTATGTTTAGTTTGTCTGTTTATGTTTAGCTGGAGCGTTATCTAATAGGAAATGGAGAACATATTGGTAATTATAGGTATTATATTCTGAACATCTTTCGGCTAGTAATAAAATAACCTAGACAAATCTGATATGCAATGCTATCCAAAATGTTTAGTTTTTAGTGAGTTCTAGCATATTTTTGTTCCTTATATTTATTTAAAATTTGTTTAATTTCTTCCAGAGACTTGTTGTTTTTTACGTTCGAGTATATTATTACGGATATAGCACTGTAACCATAGAACCTAGCGGATTCAATTTAATTTTCTTTTAATTTAATTTTCTTTTATTAAAAGAAAATTAAATTGAATCTCATTTTATATAAGAATATGTGGCTGTTCTTCGTGTAATGTACATAGAGATTTTAAGTTACAGCTTCCACAATGTCAATTTTTTAATTTCCGATTGAATTAGGGGAATAATTACCAAAGTGGAAAAATTAATTACTTACCAAAAAGGAAATAATTAATTCTCCGAGTAGGCCCAAAATCGAAAATCGAAAATCGAACCCAAAATCATCACGTTGATAGTCACACACTGTTACATTGCGCCATAATGGCCTCAATGCGAGTTATAAACATTATTTATCATTAAATGAGGTATATTTTTATGAAGCATCCAAAATACTTATTTATAGATTAATATGTTTTTATGTAGGAACATTAAAAATGAATGCTTTTTTTAAAAATATATATAAATAAAGCTAAAGGCGCATAATTACTACGTGATTGCTAAATCATTGTTCAAATTTAGATAGAATATTTTTACATTAACTCATTGAATTAAATAGATTGCTCTTTGTGCTTCAGCTGGAGACGTTGAAATTGAATTAAATTACTGATACTCCGATAGTTTGATAGCGTTCTGATTTAGCCATTTATGCATCGACTTTTTTTTAAATTAAAAGTAAAAATCAATTTACATTCAATATTAGTTCTTTTACTTGAAAAATTCCATAAAACGTACAAAAGTTTCACTTATTATTACAAAACATGTAATATAAGAAAGCTAATTTACGCTTTTTTTACGTAGATTAGAATTTTTTTACGAATTTGTGACGTATTGGCCAATTAAGCAACAGCTACTATAAGAAAACACGGAAAATTGTATTTTTTTTAAATTTTAAAGCTTGGACAGGCTTGTATCATTGGTATAGAAATCATATTTTTTTATCATCATTGCCTTAGAATAGCCGTAGAATGTGCTGCTCATATTAGACTAAGTAGGAAACGCCATTGTCTTTGCATTTTTTTTATATAATTCCCTTCCACTTCCACTTAGCATTATCCCGGCCTATTGCCAGGGTCTGCTTTCCTACTTAGTCTACTCCACTTTGCACGGTCTTGAGCATCCTCAGTGGTTAGTCCATTGGCTCTCATGTCGTGCGTCACGACGTCCAGCCATCGCTTCCTTGGGCGTTCGGGGGGTCTTACTGCAGGGACAGACATATCAAGGCATTTTCTTCCGACGTAGTTCTTAGGCCGGCGCAAAACGTGGCCATACCATCTCAGACGACGCTCTTGGAGCTTATCCGCTACGTCACGGACCCCAAGACTACCTCGAATGAATGTGTTGCGTATGCGGTCAGCCCGAGTAACGCCACACATCCACCTCAGCATCTTCATCTCCGTTATGTGAAGCTCCTGAGTGTGCCGAGATAATGCTGGCCAACATACGCTGCCGTATAGAAGAACTGGTCGGATCATGCTCTTGTATATCAGCCCCTTGAGTTTGGGCGGTATTCTGCGATCGCAGACCACACCAGTGACCTCCCGCCATTTGGCCCAAGCAGCGCTAACCCGGGTGTGGACATCGTAGTCGATGCCTCCGGACTCGTACATAATGGATCCAAGGTACCTGAACTTCTCCGACTTAACGGCTGGCTCAGGCCCGATGTAGATAGTGCTCGAATCTGGGTTCCCGCAAGCCATGTACTCGGTCTTTGACACATTCAGTTTAAGACCACCGTTCTCAAGCGCACCCTTCCAGGCATTCACTTTACGCTCCAGCATCAGTCGGTTCTCGTCAATGAGTGCTATGTCATCGGCATACATCATCAGCCATGGAGGCTGGTCCTGGATGTGAGCCGTGACAGTATCTAACACTATATTAAACAAAAGTGGACTAAGAGCTGAGCCTTGGTGAACCCCTACTGTAATTGGGAAGGGTTTGGTATCGCCAACAGCGGTCCTAACTGTAGAAACAGAGTCGTTGTACATGTCTCTGATAATAGCAACATAGGATTCAGGGATGCCTTTGGATGCAGCCCCAGTGCAGTGCCCACCAGATACACTGACGTGGCACACAGTCAAAGGCCTTCTGCAGGTCTAAGAATGCCACATGCAGAGCTCTCCTCTTTTCCCTGTGGGCCTCCATCAAAATTCTGAGGGCAAAAATGGCGTCCGTAGTGCCTGATCCTGGCTGAAATCCATATTGACACTCAGAGACAGTACACTCTCGGCGGAGCCTGAGGGCAATCACGCGCTCGAAGAGCTTCATGGTGTGACTCATAATCTTAATACCCCTATAACTACCGCAATCTTGAACATTGCCCCTTCCTTTGTAAATAGGAGTAATAAAACTGTGCCGCCATTGATGTGGCATCGTCCCAGTGTTCAAAGTGCGGTTAAAAAGATCAGTAAGCATGAGCACACCACGAGAGCCTAACGATTTCCACGCTTCGATCGGAATATCGTCAGGTCCCACCGCCTTGCCTTTCTTCATGCGTCGAAGACAATTCCGAGTTTCATCAAGGGTTATTGGAGCAATAAGACCCAGGTTAGGAGGTGGTTCAGATGGAATACTACTCGGGTGCTGAGTATTCAGCAGCTCCAAGAAGTAACTTCTCCACCTCTCCTTCACAGAAGCATGACTACAAAGCAGCTTGCCCTGGGAATCTCTGACGCAAAGACATTTTGTGATATCTTGCGTCGCTTTATCCCGAGCACGTGCCAATTTCTAGATGAGCTTCTGCCCCTCCACAGTTTCAAGTTCATCATATAGAGGTAATAAACTTTCACTGCGGGCTCCGGCTACAGCTCTTTTGCTGGCACGTTTCGCTGCTATGTACTCCAGTCTGTCTTCAGGAGAGTTGGAACGCTGCCACTCCTCAAATGCAGTCTTCTTATCATGAATCGCCTCCTGTACCTTGTCATTCCACTACCATGTCTCCCTGTCCATAATACGTCCTCCCTTAGAAACGCCAAGAACATGTTTACCAGCCGTAATAGTTGCTGACTGAGCTCGATCCCAAGCATCCTGAGCAGTTTCGGTGTTAGTTGTTAAATTTTGACTGTTAACCTCTGCCAGAAAGTCGGTCTGCATCGGTCCATTTAGCAACCACCACTTGTTCTTAGACTTACGCGTCTCGGCTAATTTCTTTATCGGGGTAACGACATAATCCATGACAAGAAGACGATGTTGGGCCGTGAGGCTTTCACCAGGAATGACTTTACAGTTAGTTACCTTGCCAACATGACACCGCCTGGTCAATAGGTAATCTATTTGGGTTGAATGGAGTCCACTCGCATACGTAATAAGATGCTGCGGACTCTTTTGGAAGAACGTATTCACGATGGCCAGATCAGATGCAATACAGGTTCTTAGAATATTTTCGCCCTCTATATTGCGGCGACCGTGACCAAAACCACCGTGGACACGTTCATACGTATCCGCAGCCTTACCCACGTGACCGTTAAGGTCTCCCCCAACTATGATCACCTCGGTAGATGGTATAGCGAGTAGAATGTCTTCATATTGCTCCCAGAATGACTCCTTTTCGGCCCCGCTACAACCAGCCTGGGGAGCGTAAGCACTGATTAAGTTGGCGATAGCCCCCTCAACCAGTACCTTCACCCGCATCAGGCGGTCGCTGCGTCGGTCAACTTCGAGGAGACCATTCCGTAGCTCTTCAGATAAAACTACTGCTACACCAGTTTTACCGGAAGGAGACCCAGTGTATATGAGCTGGTAACCCTGTCCGATGATACGGGACTTATTGCCCTTCCAGCGGGTTTCCTGAAGGAAAGCACACTGGACCCGACGCCTCATGAGTACATCTGAGTAATTCCCTATAAAAAAAAATATTATGCTTATTAGAAAACAATTATATAAAAAAAACAACGGAACAAAATCTATTTAAATAATAAAATATTAAATGTATATAAGATTACTTTAACCGAAATCGGAAATAAACAAGCTACTAGTTAAATATTATTACAAAAAACCGTTTAAATTGTACGCAAACACTTTACACTATTAACGTAACTTTTGAAAACACAAAAAGTTAGCGTATTTATTTAAATAGCCCGCGGTGTCTGTTCAATAAACTCAATTGAAATGTGAGGACGTGCTGTCGCATGCGATACGGACTAATAGAAATGCGGTTACCGATTTATTTAATTGAAATTATTTTAAAATACTATAAAATAAATAGTTATTATTTTATTTATATGTAATTTTTACAATATGTTGTGAGTTTGTATTAGTTTCTTTTTGTTTCACGCTTTATCTTGTATATAGCTTGGTTTTTCACTTGGAAATCTTAACGCAGGTTCTCACATTCAATGTCCAACTCGATGATTTTAAAATTCTAATTTCGTTAGAAAATAAATCTTCCTTTTATAAATATAATTTTGTAAGAGCTTAGTTTCCTTATAGTGAAGTATATTTAATATATATTAAACTTAAAATTACAATATATCACTGGGTAAAAAGAATTAAAAAAGAATTAAAATTATATATATTAATTAAATAATAAAATAGAAAATGAACGCACACACTAACAGTGTTTATAACTGGGTCAGTTGACATTAGTTTGAAATTTTCATGCTACGTATTAAATATACATAAGTATATACAGAACAAAAGTGTTTTACACAATGTTTTACATAATTGTATGTGAAAAAGTTTATTAATAATTATAATGTATTACATATAATAGTGTAAAGTTATACTGTAATAAATAAGTAATACTGTAAAAAATAGAATAATATTAAAATCATAATTATTTCTCAGTTATGTTGGTCTATATATATATATATATATATATATATATATATATATATATATATATATATATATATATATATATATATATATTATATATATATATATATATATATATATATATATATATATATATATATATATAATATATATATATATATTATATATATATATATATATATATATATATATATATATATATATATATATATATATATATATATATATATATATATATATATACTATAAATATTGCATGAGAAATCAACCAACTACCGCTGGGTTATTATTAACATCTGCACTTATAGCTCATTCAACAGTATTACTTTCAATTTAATTCATAAAATATCCAACTTTACTCGAAGTGGGGTTAAGAAGCGATCCGTAGCACTGCACTGATTTAATTCCATTACATTTGTACACAAACCGCTACGCTTTGCGTTGATTAAAAAACTGCATTTCACTAAAAAGTGTTTAGTAAAGATCAGATAGATTGCATATCATAAGTGTTTATTCAAGCTGTTTTAAAAAATGTTATGCATTTCTATTCCCATCGTGGCGTAGCCTACTACGTTTCATTGTCAACGTATGGTATTGAATTCAATTCTCACTCATGGGATTGTATTATACTAATTTCATTACTTTAGCAGGTGCGGCGTTGAATTTCGCCACTAAACAAGCCATTTCCCGAATTTCGCCAGGGACCAAAGAACAAAGTATTTTGAGATGTTCTTTTTGTTTTCCCTGCTTTACGCATTATAAAGCGTTCTATTGTTTAAAATAGAATGTTAAAATATTTATTAGATAGTTATGAAGGCTGCAATTGGAGGTTTGAAATGACTATAAATATTTTCTTAAAAATTATTTTAGTCTACATTTTAAAATAATACTTATCCTTACTCATACTAGCTATAATAGGTTTAATAGTATTGATGGATTCGATGTTAAAATTGTGAAGAACAAGTGAATCAAAGGGAAACACCTGTTTCCCATCGTTGTGGTTAAGGATCGGGTCCTTAGAAACTCAGGATTTAATTTTTGTGATAGAACACAATATGTTTAATTTTATACTTACTCGTTGGAATTAAATGATGATTATTGTCTATTATATGATATGGTGCTATTTATAGAAAGTATAGAACAAATTTTGAAAGGGATATCTATAATTTGCTAAAAAGTTGACACTTGCTACAGTCAGTTTCGTTTATAAGAAGTAACGATCGTTACTAGTCGTACAATACGTAGGAACTGCTATAAAATTTTGCTATAACATATGTATATATAGCTAAACGTTTTTAAAGCTTTTAGATTTAATATGTAAATTATAATTTGATATATTAAGACGCTTTATGGAAACTATTTACGGAATGTTCACCCAAAGAACCTCTTTGATCGAAGGCACTTTAGGACCAAACTATCTTAATTAATCTGCTGCACATAATATGAGTCACAAGAACTTTGGTCCGAAATAAAATTTTAGATAATATAGTTAACAGGTTATCATTATTTTCCGTTTATTATTAAAATATACATATACCTATATATGTATATATATATATATATATATATATATATATATATATATATATATATATATATATATATATATATATATATATATATATATATATATATATATATATATATATATATATATATATGTTAAAAAATTTGATAAGGTAACGGGGACATCGTGACAAGTTCAAAAAAAGTGTCTGGCTAGCTACATGTGGGAGATACATATAAATAAACAGAATCTATTATATTTTTATCTTGTCTACAATACTAAACTTAAAAAATTCGTTACATTCATCTACTGAGAAGCAACTTAGCACACTTTTGAAATGGCGTGACAGTGATGAAAACAGAAGTAACAGGAAATTGCAAAGGCGTTTAGAGAAGCTGTACTTAAAATGCAATATTTTATATTTTGTTGTTTCATGACTTTTACTGGTTATTATCGTACGTAATCAAATGTCAGTCCTGACATTATATTGTATTATTTACATTATATACAAAAGTATACAAGTATGAGTATGAAGTTAACAATTTTTTTAACATATAAACAAATGCTTATTTAATAAAATACTATCAAAAATACTAAAGAGATTATATTTTCACAACTAAGGCTGAACGTTTTTTTTATCCTATAACTGAGCTATTTAATTTTATTACTGTGACTTCTTTAATTATATAACTATTTGTTTAGATTGTTATGGAAAAAAATAACCAAAAATGGTAGGCACTGATGTCTGTACCACGCTCTCCTAACATTTATATTTTACGTTTGATCCACTCTCGCTTATTACATGCAAAGCTTTGTCAAATATATATAAAAAAAAAAACAAAGTGAAACGTGTACCGAGAGGCTATAATAATTTATTAATACAGAAAATATACGTGTGTCACTATATGTCATGCCTCATAAAACGTTATATCTGAGTTGAGTCGTAAAGCGGCTCAAAAAATGGAGTTTCTTACTACATTTTGTAAATGTCAGTTGTAAAACTAAGGTTAGCGGTTTTTATGACATAATGAAAGTAATAATTGATTTCAAGTTTTCATTTAGAACTATTTCTTTCTGTTTTACATTTCTTGTTGTTTCTTATCATATATTTTGCTTTAACTTTAGTAAGACCTGGATTAGTGCCATACAGATAATATTAA